>JAODJX010000042.1:36974316-37032961 GCA_026776945.1 Isichthys henryi
ATTTTATATCCAGAGAATTCTCCAAATCCTTCTATTAACTTCATTAAATTGTGGATGCTATCCTTTAAATTAGTAGGGGATTGGGGGGGGGGCAATTAGTCCCTATTAGCTATTACACTGCATTCTGCTATTACACTGCAGGCATTTACAGAGTAGGGTGGGCAGTTAGTCCCTATTAGCTATTACACTGCAGGTATGTACAGAATGAGGTGGGCAGTTAGTCCGTATTAGCTATTACACTGCATTTTGCTATTACACTGCAGGCATTTACAGAGCAGGGTGGGCAGTTAGTCCTTATTAGTTATTACACTGCATTCTGCTATTACACTGCAGGCATGTACAGAGTGGGGTGGGCAGTTAGTCCCTATTAGCTATTACACTACAGGCATGTGCAGAGTGGAGGGGCAGTTAGTCCCTATAAGCTATTACACTACATTCTGCTATTACACTGCAGGTATGTACAGAGTGGGGGGACAGTTAGTCCTTATTTGCTATTACACTGCATTCTGCTATTACACTGCAGGTATGTACAGAGTGGGGGGACAGTTAGTCCTTATTTGCTATTACACTGCATTCTGCTATTACACTGCAGGTATGTACAGAGTGGGGTGGGCAGTTAGTCCCTATTAGCTATTACACTACAGGCATGTACAGAGTGGGGGGACAGTTAGTCCCTATTAGTTATTACACTGCATTCTGCTATTACACTGCAGGTATGTACAGAGTGGGCGGACAGTTAGTCCTAATTAGCTATTACACTGCATTCTGCTATTACACTGCAGGCATGTACAGAGTGGGGTGGGCAGTTAGTCCCTATTAGTTATTGCACTGCATTCTGCTATTACACTGCAGGTATGTACAGAGTGGGGGGACAGTTAGTCCCTATTAGTTATTACACTGCATTCTGCTATTACACTGCAGGCATGTACAGAGTGGGGTGGGCAATTAGACCCTATTAGATATTACAGTGCATTCTGCCATTACACTGCAGGCATGTACAGAGTGGGGTGGGCAGTTAGACCCTATTAGATATTACAGTGCATTCTGCCATTACACTGCAGGCTCGCACGACTAGAGCAAGAGTAAAAAAAAAAAAAAAAGTGGGTATGACTCACGGTGTGCGGCTGCTGCTGTGACGTGCTGCCAGGCGGGGGGGCTATTTGGAGAAGCGTTTATTCTCCAAGACGATTGTTTAATATCCATTCAGTGGGGCAACAATGCAACATCGCTTAGATTCACTTTTCACAGGAATAATCCCGACATAAAACAGCATGTCTCTGCAGAGAGCCGCTTCACAGAGACTCTGTCCTGAGCTCTCAGAAGTCACCGATCCGGCCGATCGCCGGCGGACGTTACGCTGTGAACAGGAAGAGGAGAAAGAGACGCTCGACTGGGAGTGCACACGAAAAAAATTTATAGCAATGGAAAATATCCCACAAATGCTTGACATCCATCCTCACAGTTGTGAAATCGGTGCAGTGGATTCCTGCGTAGATCAGCCCTCATAATCTGCATTTCCTGGAAAAATTCATCTCCCAAAGATCATCTGCCTTCAGACTCAAGTAAGGATGTGTAGCTGAATGGGTTGGAGGTTGCAGGGTCAAATCCTTGGATTGGTAGAGTCATTTCATTGTTGGGCTCCTGAGTAAAGTCCTTAACCTCAACTGCTTCAGAGACAGACAGGCACCGACTGGCACTGACGGGCACAGGTAGTCACCAGTGCATTTGCCCTTGTGGCATCCGCTAGAACCAGTAGTGTCAGATGGATCTCTCGAGCTTTCCTGTCAGAGGTCGGACATGTCGAGTCGCTGCCATGGTATCAGCGGAAACCTGGCTGGACTTTGTGGCTTCAGTTCTGGTGTTTAGGTGTGAGATACCATTTCAGTTCTGTGAATATTCAACCAGTACAACCAGGTGCCACAGCTGAGGACCAAACCTGAATGAAACAATCTATGAAATATTCTTACATCATTATGAATCTATTTTTGTTCTGGATGACAGCTATGGGTGTATAAATAAAATGTTACAGAAAGCAGTGCTTCGTCTTATGTCCGCGGGATTCAAACGGCTCAGGGCCAGCGAGTGAGCAGGCTCACAGGCCGAAGGCCGTTGCTGGGTTCAGATCCCAGGAAAGGCACTGCTGTAGTAGCCTTGAGCAAAATGATTAACCTACAGGGCTGCCGTAAAACACCCAGCTGTACAAATGGGCAGGAGCTTATATATAGACGGAGGCCACCAGAATAAAAGTGTCAGCTAAATGGCGAAATGATTAAAAGAAACGCTGCTTCGTGTTTCTGTCCACTGCGTTTGAACGCTTTTAGCATTACTGGGTGTGCTGTTCCTCTGGCTAGAGAATTTTCCAGAATCTCACAAAATAAAAACACATCTGCTAATCTGTCAACAATAACAGGGCAGACAGAGCAAAAGACTCTGTCTATCTAATTTGCATTTTGTCTCTTCATTGTTGCTATCATGAAATCAGCCACTAAAGGTACCAACAGTGGTGTGAGGCACCTATGATGTCACCATACAAGCTCTGGGTTTCATGTTTTACACTTGACCTGTGAACACAAGGTAGCTTCATTGTGAAAAACACAACAAGTAGGCAACCAGGCACTGGCATGACCATTTGACCTGCTGGCCTGGGGTTCCTCATGTGCTCCCTTCTGTTACGTGTTTTAATCCCTCAGCATGCATAACAGCTTCACTGATGACCTTGAGTCGTCTTTTTGTTTTTGTGTGCGGGGGGGAGACAGTATGTTTGTAGGGTGAGTACTGGGGCACCGGAACTTTAACTGGATGAGAGGTTATGGGTAAAAAAAGATGTCAATTTTCCCAGAAACCCCTGCAAGAAGGCGATTTGTTAAGCCTATTATTATTATTATTATTAGAATGACCAACAATTAAAAAATATTTCAGAGGGATGGTGAAGGATGTACTTTCCCTGAACGCTACTGTGTCAGTCCTAACGCCTTTGATTAACGAGACACCTCACATTTGCATACCCTTTTGGAAATATCCGGGCCCCACAGTAATCCCTTTAATAATTAGCTGCTTGGATTTCCACGGCCCACGACATGCCCGTTTCTTGGGTGAAGCGTGACGAGCGTCAGACCCGAAACAAAACACCGCCAAAAATCTACGAATTTTCAAAAGCGACCGGCTTTATACTTTCCCTGTCATTAAAATGTGCAAAATTCAGAAACTGTTAATTGCTGTAATTCTTCAGAGGAGAGACACATACGCACAAGCACACATACAAAGCACTCTGATAACTTTCCAAATATAGCTGCTTTTAATTGCAATCTACCAGATGGAGCGACACAGCTCAGCCGCTAGCTGAAGACCCCTCTACCTGGGGCGCGATAAAATGAATAATGGTGTAAAAGAGCAGCTCCTCAAAAAATACAAAGTGCTTTTAACCCTCAGAGGTCTCTTTTTTCCTCTCGCTAGTGGGACATCTTTAAGGCGATAGGAAATCAAAGCCAGGTCCTATTGAGAAATGCCTCTGGTGTTCTCTGCTAGTTCTTCTCGTCACGGTGGAGGTGCATTTTTCAGATGCACGTTCTGTGTCTCGTCCTCAGAGGAAGGTCTCCATTTCTTTCGGAAGCGGGAGGCTGTGACATCCGTCTGGCCGAGCCTGGAGGGCCCACGCTGACCTGGAGAAGCACACAAACCAACGTCTAGATGCCGTGCATCTGAGGAGGCATTTGCAGAAGAACTCTGTTGAAATATGACTGGAGTTCAACTATTGGTGCTGACCTTCCTTGACTGCCTCCTTATCAAAATTGCTACCTGCGCAGAATTTCAGCCGGAAATGCTTTGCTGTCCATTAAGATACTAAAAGTTTTGTTCAGTCACTTATGGCTGACCATCCACAATGGCCCCATGTAATTTGATACTGAAACAATTATATGTGATGGAGAATGACAACCGTCACGCTATTCTGGAGAGAAGCACCATCGCATCACGGACACGGCCATCTCCTGCGAACATCTAGGCAGACATGGTGAACCTGTTTATTCCCAAAGGAATTCAAACTGAGAAACTATATATATAGATCTGATTTAATTTAACAGGTGTATAGCACCATGTCTTTTTATGAGAAGAAAGTTCAGACAACATGTATTTTTAGAAAAATAATGATACTGGAAACAGAGGCCTGCTGTCTGCAGATAAATGCTAAAGAGATTCTTGCAAAATCCTACAAGATAAACGGAAAAGCCACACAATCTTTTGAAAAACGCTTCTAGGTCTTTTCTTCAATTCCTTTTTGTGTTCATTAGTATAACATGCCTTATGTACTAATTAGTTATGAATATAATTAATACGTCAAAGGAAACTTCATAAGCAGTTTTCAAATAATCACAAAGAACACTAGACCGTTGAAAGACACAGGAAAGACAAACATAAAGCGGTCTTTCTTTTTACAAGAACTTGGTCATGTGGAAGATGTCCTTTCAGTGACACGTGAAATAGATCGCAAAGAACGATAAACTAGTTGTCTTAGGAAAGAAACAAGACAGCAAATCGCTGGGCGGGCATACTGTATAGGTGCGTTACCCGCTGGTCCAGTTAAACCAGGGCGCTACTGCGGCCTGCAAACGTTTTTAACTTCCAATTTTGAATGGTACCTCAAGATGAGACAACTAAATGTCCGTTATTTCATTCTCATCCAACAAATTATTTCCTCTGAATATCTATTCGTCATATATTTAATGTCGGGGAAAGCAAATATCGTAAATGCAACTTAATTAAAATTAGACCTGTTAAATAAGCCTATGTTACGCTGCATAAGAGAGAGAGAAAGACACAGGTGTCCCTTCCAAGGCAAAAAGTTAAGGCATATTTATGACTTTCGTATTTTAAAGAGCAGTGGTGAATATTTAACAGTTGCTTGATAGGAGCAGCAGAATGCGTGTGTGTTCACGTCTTTATTTTAGGCCCTGTTCATCATCTGCTGGGGAACCAGTTTGGAGAAGCAACTTGCACTCATCTCGCAAGTAAACCAAAAGGGATCGTGAAAAAAGACACGTCGAAACAGTAGTGAAACTGTATACATGTCTTCCCAGTTGACGCAGCACAAGAGTAAATACTGCCACCCCCCCAACCCCCCCAAAAAGAAAAAAATACTTCACCTCAAAAAGAAATCGCGGGGGTAGGAGGATGAGTCATTCATCCAACACATCAGCGCCTCAGCTCCTGCAGAAAGTAGGAATCCATTAAAAAATAATTTCAACAAAAAAATTCTGAACGGATACGGGCAAGATATTTTAACTGGGGTGAGGCTTGTGTCTATAATACAATGAAGTCTGTTTTATTTTAGAGCGCCGCAGTTTGCAGTGAATCTGGCTCACTGGTTTTTGAGGGCGGCAATTTAGTGACGGAGGTAAATTTCAAACTTTTGTTCATCTGAATACTCACGTACATCCGATTTCTCTCGCCTTCATGGACATTTTCCCTCCCCAACTCCCTGTCTTATCTATCCCTCTCGGTGCGTCTCTCTCTCCCTCTTTCTGCGCTCCACTGCGCTCCGCGTCCCGTGGTGTCATTTGCGGCAGTGATGAAAAACAAAAGGAAAGATCGGCTTAAAAAAAGAGAGGGAATGACGTCAGACGGACCCAGCTGACACCGGTCGCCCTGCCTCCTCCGATCGCGGCTTCGCTCCGCAAAATCCACTCCTCTCGCCGCCTTAAAACTAACTCCGATCATCGCGGTGAGGGAAGACGGCAATCGCCGCGCACCTACATGCACAACAGACCAGGCAGTGAAATGCAGAGAGCCATTACTCAAAGCCTACCGCCTGGTATTATATGCTCCTTTTAGTTTTATTTTGCATATATGCGCACTGATCGTAATTTCAGGATTGATTTTTCATCCGGATGCGCGCCGATTCGTTTGATTTTTGTGGGAACTGAAGGAGTGCTGCCTGTTCGCCGCTGTCCTGGGTCGCCGGGCTGCGTTTGACTGTGCAGCCCCAGCCGACATTTCACCAGGTGAAACGATGATCCGTCACGCAAAATGAGGTGGAGTCGCAATGCGAACAAGGTGCGGGGCACTTTGCACCTACGGCGTCGCACCCTGTGATAACGAGCCGGCGACGGGAGTCAAACGTCCACTTGTTCAAGTTCAAGATCCTTAAACCCGCCAGAAAAACGTCGTTTCTATAGGTTGATAATGCTGGTATCGTAGAGAAGACCAGCACTTGATGACTGTTTTTTTATTTATTTATTTCTTCGCACGTTGCACAAGAAGAAAACTGTACAAAGACAAGTTGCATCAGCGATGACACGGAAAAAATAACGGCGTTGATTTTTTTTTTATATGCAACCGTATATGCACTTTCGTTTCGCGATTAAAGCAAATCCTGAAAGTATTAAAGGCATCGTAGCTGGCGGTACTGCTCAGGGTTTGCTGTTCGTGGTTAAATCTAAGAAAAAAATGTAACAGTCAAGATGGAGCACACGATCGACACATGGTCTTTGGAATAAATACATTTACTGTCATGCCAGGTTGGTAATTCACTGAAAAGCAATACCTTCATCTTTGATCATGGGAGGCAAGCGTTTTTCGGAAAGCATTGATGCCAGCCGCCAAATTAATAAACGCTTCTTTTTTATTCTGTAAGAAAATGACCCACAATCTCGCCGTTTCGTGTCTGCTCGACACACCCCAAGGATACACAGAGCTCGTCCTTGGTCCGGCATGGCAAGTAAACAGCTCCAAACAAACTCTCACCGTTGACATATAAGGCAGATCGGATCGAGAAGAGCCGGCAAACGATGGAATTGTCCGAAGTGCGATGCTCGAGCGCAAGCGAGGAGCTCTACACCATTAACAAAACTCCCAGCAGCACCAGCAGCACCAGACCCAAGCGGCTGCTGTGGCAAAATGCCGTGAGGCACATCACCGAGCAGCGCTTCATCCACGAGCAGAGCAGCGCGAAGAGCATCACCCCGGAGGAGAGCTACGGGCAGGATCTGCGGAAGCAGTCGGCGGGGAGGACTTCAGTGAGCGACCGGCACAACAACGGGGGGACCAAAGTGTTTCCCGAAAGGGCCAGCAGTGATCTGGGATTCCTGCAAATTGACTGCGCCCCCAGCAATTCCGACTTTTTCCTCAACTGGGGCTACACGTACAGAGGTGTCATTTTCCCCACTTTGCGCAATTCCTTCAAATCGCGGGACTTGGAGCGCCTGTACCAGCGCTATTTTCTGGGGCAAAGGCGCAAGTCGGTGGTGGTCATGAACATCTTGGACGTGGTGACGAAGCTCACTCTGCTCATCCTTCACCTGACTTTAGCTTCTGCACCAATGGACCACATAAAAGGCATGCTCCTGGGCTTCTTTACCGGCATCGAGGTGGTGATCTGTGCCTTAGTGATAGTGCGCAAAGACACGACCTCACACAGCTATTTGCAATACAGCGGCGTGGTGACCTGGGTGGCGATGGCCACGCAGATTTTGGCAGCCGGGCTGGGTTACGGACTACTCGGAGATGGTATCGGATACGTGCTTTTCACGCTCTTTGCCACTTACAGTATGCTTCCATTGCCACTTACCTGGGCAATTCTAGCTGGATTTGTCACGTCGGCTCTTCACATTGTTGTTCAGCTGATAATCCCCCAAAGCGCACAAATATCTACAAGTCAGGTATGTCGAACCCGTTTTTTTTTTTAGCCCCCGCTGAGAGACAGTGGTTTTTGGACGGTGATAATGAAACCCGTGACGTCGATAGACAAGGAAACGGTGAGAAAATGTGATGTGCAGGAGCGAAGGAGTGACAACGCGCTTGTTCGACAATTTCCCAGCCATAATAAATCATACGCAAACGTATTTGTGAGGGTAAATTTCGACTAACAGTTTGCCCTTAGAAGATGTTTTCCATGTACAAGAAACCCAACCGAGAGCTGTTGTCTTAAACCTATTACTATTTCATGATGACGATCTGCTGTTATTTTATGCATTATTTTAAATAGAATGTTATGTGATGTTACTGCACTGACTAGTAAATGTGGAAAACATAGAAAAGTATTAGATAAGTATATGCAACTCATTATGAAAGCTGTTAACCAAAGCCAGCGTGTCTAAGCGCTGTCCACGTGAAAGGTGCTGAAAAGTCTTTTCCTCGCTCCTTGTTTGACTCCCCCGATTCCGATAAAGGCGCAGCGCCCCCTATCGGCAGCTTTATTAAGCGCTGGGCGTAGCTGCGCAAAGGACAAGAGTCCAGATCCCGGGTCCGGACGGGAACGTTTTCCGCCCTGTTCCTCGCAGCTCCTGGGTTGCAGTTGAATGATCTGAAATAAACGCAATTGCTCTAACTGGTGTATATTTCTTGTACATTCCGTGTTTATTATTTAAAAGTGTTAACGTGCCCCGTTTTTGCAACCGGGGAGATGAACTTAAGTCTGGGAGCTCACATTTCACACTTTGCATGGTTATTTCGAGTCAAGTAGGTGGAGGGCGGGTCTTTTGCATAACGATTGGCTGTAGATGCACCTGAGGGTGCATGGGGCACTGATCTAAGACCGTATACTAAAGTAATAACCGTGTATATATGACAGTCGTATTAACTAGAGGATAATAATTTAGTCCTATAAAGAATCTATTGTAGGTAGCGCTGCCTCAGTTGGTATTTAAGTCCATCCTACCAAAGCGGCTGCACGTTGCCTCGTTTTGATCTATTTTTTTTTTATTTTACTTGGAGGCTGAATATACGTCCCGGGTCACAGAAGGTTTTTTTTCGGTGATAAATGGCGCTTGTATTTGAAAAACCTCTCAGGGACCCCTCAGTGCGGTGCTGCTCTAAGACAAGACAGGAGACAAGACGTGACTGCATGAATGAAGGCGACAGAAATGGTCTCCGGCTCGCTGCCGCTTAGGGATCGCGACGCCGTGCAGATTCGTGGCTTTCGTTACTTGCAGCTTTAACGCCAGATTTAAAGCGCCGGATCCGCTGGAGTAAGATGCGTAGCGGCGTGTCCATTCTGCCAACATCTGGAAGAATCCGCCTAAAATGAGTCACCAACTGCATCACCGCGCCCCTGCCCTGTGGGCAGAGGAGGTATCGCTGGGCATCCTCAGATGGCAGGTCTGCCAGAAGGGGGGAGGGGTGGGGGTACCGCTTCCATCCAAACGGGCGGAGACAGTGGCCAGGCGCTTTCTCAGGTCAGACGGCATTCCTGCAGGCGGACTCATTAACGGAGCGGGTCAGGAAAAGCCAGGATAGCCTCGCTGTGGGATTCACACAAATGGGGAAGGGCGGGGGGAGGCGATCGGGGGGTGTAGCGTGCTGGTCCCCGTAATGTGAGAATATCCCACAAAAAAATGCGCTCAAGGTCACAGATAAGGGACTGGTTCTGCGACTGTGGTCTATTAAACATCACATACAATAAATACAATTTAGTCTAGAGGAAATGCTGGATTTAATCGATAAAAGGATGGCTTCAACTTTAAATACAAACATTATAACATTCATTATATCCATTATAGGTTAATATGAAGAATATTTTAAACACTTCTCAAATTGTCTGGTTTGCATATATATAAAAACAATTTAAAAACCATACTTCTCTTTGTTGAATAATAAATATATACATGCTGCATAAGAATCTGTAATTATGTAAAAGATAATTTGGCGACAGCAGATTCGATGCTATGAATGTTTTCTCCCCGTCTGATGTTATTGCAGTGATGTTTATCGGAAGTTAGCTCTGCCCTTGTGATACTGAAATCCACAGAACCCCAAAAAGATTCATTACTGTATAGATATTTCCAGCTGTGTAATAAATGCCCCCCCCCCATCCCAAATCCAATCTGAGTTTTGAAATTGATTTAATATATAAAATGGTTCACTTATTCTGGCACACACTGTGCTAATATTAGCAGTAACTGCATGACAGTTGATTTTTCATCCGGATGCCAGTATAAACTTGTGAGCTAGAGACAATGCCAAATGAGCAATAGGACTGTTATGGTGTCTCCCTGCATTTGTCCTGCATTTTTAATTCATTGCATCTGCGGCCCTTGCAGCCATGCGACACATGCGGTTCTGCTCGGCGCAAGTCTGGCTGGGTCCAGCAAGTGCCGTTTGCAGGATGATTTATGTTGAGACGAAAATAAAATTCATGGTCAATGCCAGATCAGGCCCCCCAGCAAAAACCCCATGTTTGTCGCTGTGATTTTCCCAAAAGCAAGTACTCTAAGGTTCACATGTTTGCTCTCCCCAGTACGAGACCGCATCCCGGGTCCATGGAATGTGCCCTTCTGTCTCTCCGAGCGAGTCTCTGCAAGATACCGTGCTACTGCAATTTGGTGACCTTGCCCCATTTGTCTAGGCCATTGGGCACAGTTTAATTGCTGTCAAGTAGATGAGGCCACTGTGTAATTATGGATATTGGTGGTAGGCTGTGTACAAAAACTCCAGATGGTGGGAGTGCCCCAGTGCAGCCCCTCCCCTTGCCTCGATCAGGCACACGATGGTGCCTTAAGAGGCTCTCTGATCTACACTCGGGGGAATTCAGCTCCAGTACCTCCTGGTTCCTAACTCAGGACAATACTTCAAAGATCTGCTAATTACTTTTCCCCACCAGGAAGTCATTACTGAAGGACAAAGCATTTTCACTTTTATTGATGTCATTCATTGGGGAAAAGCTAGGCTTGCTAGCTCCGTGGGCAGCATAGTTGCCTCCAGAATTGGGAGTTTGAATCCCACCTCTGGTTTGTCTGTGAGCTTTTCTTCCACTGTCCAAAGATAGGCATCTCTAAGTTGACTATAGAGTCATCTTGTATGTGTCTATGGCTACATCCTAAAACCCTTGTTTGTGCCACCCTCCCTCGCTACCTTTCCTCCCCCCCAAAGTTTTTTCGAATCCCAGATGTTGAAGTGCTGTCTCAATACCTTAGGGACTGATTGTATCACCAAGGGCTGACTTTTGCTCAAATCACTTTGTCTGGGCCGTGTGGAAGTCTAGTGAGAGTTCCCTTTGTGGAAGAGAAATTCACCTTTGGTGACATCCATCCATGATGTGGCATGAAAGCTTCTATTTCTGTGATGACTTCATACATACAGGTGGAGCCTGGTAAGTCATCGAGGACGCAAGTGTGTCCCGATACCGCATTTTATCACTACCTTCACTACCTTCCTCGTTCACTCGTTCCTTCCCTCATCAGCTTCATGAACTTTCAGCTTTAGACAGTGAGTAATCGAGGGAGGAATCAGTTTTGGGATGTAGCCTATGTCTCCTGCAATGAACTGGCATCCCATTGAGGTTGTATGTTAGCCTTGCGCCCTTTGCTGCCTGGGTTAGTTTCCAGCCCCCACCGCCGTGACTGGGTTGTGTGGTGAGAAGATGAATGGACCTATGGGTTTTTGTGTATTGACAATATTAGTGGTATGATCTCCTGCACCCATGTGATGTGATGCATTACTGGACAAACAGAACACACCAAAAAAAAAACATTTTATTTTGAATCGTCATTAAAAGCTTTGATAACGAAGAGGAAGTTCATGCTGGTTTGGAATATGCACAGACTGGGATTGTGGGATTGTGACAGTTTAAAATGAAGTGTGTAGCGTGGGTTGCAAGTCTGGGATATATTCCACTGGAGCACAAATACCTTAGATAGACATTTTTTGGGTCAGGCTCTCAGTCAATACCTAGGGGAAGGAACCTGTCAATATGTGTGAAATGTTAATGCCAGGCTGTCGTGCTGGAATACTTGCAAGCTGGGGTGCGCGGGGGGGGGTATGGTAACCTTTCATCTGCCGTGTCCCGATCATCCCGATTCCTGGGCTGGTCACATGCCCACCATTTCTGGATCTTTCCATTTCTTCACAAGACTAGGAGGCCCCTGGGTTTGCTAAGATAGCTTTTAACCCCCTCCCCCCACCATAAAATGGTTGTTTGTTCAAAGAAATGCCCCCCAGCCATCGCACGTTAAACCAGCCAGAGGAAATGGACCCCCTATCCCAGGCGGGGTACGGTGATGCCGCTGGTCGGGGGGGGGCTTTTATGTGAAATTGAGTAATGACAGGGGACACTTTACCAGTGGCCTACCAAGATTAGCGGGTGTGCATCAAGGCACCCAACTGGGCGTGAGACATTTCGGAGCTGAAATGCCATCTAGAAGACAACAGGAAGTGACATGCGACCGAACACCAGGACTAATTGCCTCACATTTCATTCTGAATAGAAGTTAATTAAAAGACTACATTATACACCGGAGGAGTGACTCTGCACATACAGTTCTTCTGTTGATCAAATTAGTATTTCGCGATATAATCAAAATGACCCGTCGCCAGTAAGCAAATGTTAACCTGCAGGCAATAATGGGATCCCTGACCCCAATGACAGCCCCAGCCTGCCCCTCCTCCCATCCCTGGGAAGCTGTAGACATGCTTGCTCTGCCAACAAGATCAGGTGCCTCAACTCATTTGTGGTGGATGTCAGGGCTGATGACAGCCAGGGGAGGTGGGGGTCCATTTTATTAAGGTCTGCCTCTTTCAACTCTCCCCCCCCCATCCAGGTTTACAAAGATTGTGATCAGTACTTGGATTTCATCCAGTTGCCTGTTCATAGCTGGCCCACGTCATAGATATGCCCATAGGGTCAGTGTTTAATGACATTAGTGGGTGGCTTGGAGTTTTTCTCCAGGGTTTGCTGGACCACATGCTGACTGAGAGCAGCACCCATAGGAAAACTAACAGGAACATCTGTGATTTTACATGTTGGGGACACCTTCAGAGTAAATCACACCAGCAGATCCCTGGATCTCCAAATCCTGGACAATACCTGCCTTTTATTTAATTTAAATAAAATTAAATTTCAAATTCTACTCAGAAATGAAGGCACACCATCCCCTTTTGCTACGAGTCCTGCTCAGGAACGGTTCAAAGGTGTGATTTTTACTTGCCAGATTTAGATCTTTACAAATGATGACATCAAAGTGCTTTTTTTATCAACAAATTCATTGGGAGGAGGAAGGATATTTGATCATAAATGAATCCCTTTGATTAAAAATTCAGTAGGGTAATAAAAAGTACGGATGGAACTCTGAGCGGACGGAAGTTATCTGATAAACAATTAAATGATATTGATGAGGAGGGCAGTGGCTTCTGGGGACGCTTGTATGTTTCAAAGACACAGCAGCCTGCATACGCTATGCTAATTCCACTGCTTCGTGGAACAAAGGGAAGGACATGGAACCAACAAAGGAAAGCGAAGGTCTAGACAGGAACCAACACAGGAAAGCGAAGGTCTAGACAGGAACCAGCACAGGAAAGCGAAGGTGCAGACAGGAACCAACACAGGAAAGCAAAGGTCTAAACAAGAACCCACACAGGAAAGCAAAGGTCTAAAGAAGAACTAACACAGGAAAGCAAAGGTCTAAACAAGAACTAACACAGGAAAGCAAAGGTCTAAACAGGAACCAACATACTGTAGGAAAGCAAAGGTCTAAACAGGAACTAACACAGGAAAGCAAAGGTCTAAACAGGAACCAACACAGGAAAGCAAAGGTCTAAAGAAGAACTAACACAGGAAAGCAAAGGTCTAAACAAGAACTAACACAGGAAAGCAAAGGTCTAAACAGGAACCAACATACTGTAGGAAAGCAAAGGTCTAAACAGGAACTAACACAGGAAAGCAAAGGTCTAAACAGGAACCAACACAGGAAAGCAAAGGTCTAAACAGGAACCAACACAGGAAAGCAAAGGTCTAAACCGGAGAAGTCTGGGGGTGGTCAGGTTTAACCGGAAAGAGGCCAGAATAATATCAGTCAAACCTTCTTAGTGGCTGGCATCTGACTTTCGACGTTGCCAGTGATTGCTAAGGGTTATCTATTCGCTAGTACTGATTTCCAACATCTATGTATCATAGGGTCATGGGGAATGTAGAATACAATCTGGCAACTCAGGACACAAGGCAGGGGAGTACCCATGGCAGAAGGCCAGCTACTGTACCTGGGAGCACCATGAGCATGTGACTCACCCAGTGAGTGCCAGCCAATCCCAGTATTCCCATGAGGAAAGGGGTCAGATCCCAGCATTGAAAAAGGCAGTATCGGACTATAGCCTCAGAATAAATGAATGATATGAAATGAATTAGTTCTAAAGGGATGGTAGAGCTCTTTTTTGCATATAGTAATATGGCTCTATTCATTTTAATATTCGTACTTCATTCATACAATTTTTGTCCATAATTCCGCCATATTAACTATTCTGCTTTGAAGTGTAATGTCCAATAACCCCCTTTGAGTTCCCTGGGACGTCTTCAGCAGTCTGGACACTTCCCACCTCCAGCTGATGCATCCCCATCACCAACGGGTCTTCCCTGGTCTCATGGCAGAGGCTCGCTGGAGCGTGAGCAGGCAGAGTTATAGCAGGTTCACTTCCCTCCCCAGGGAGGCTGAGAGTCACTGTAAAGTTAGACTCTGGGGATTGGGCCTTAACGAGGCAATAATGAGGCATTTTACAGATACTACAGTCTGGGCCTGATTGTTACACTGCGAGGGACATGCGTTTGAGTGCTGCCCGAAATTGATTTTCATTCGTGATTGTGCATCGTGTATGAAAACGTATAGTTGCATCCTACAGGCTAATTGTCTTAATATGTATATACATTATGCACTGCGGGGGCCAAGATTACAGATCTGTACATGCGTGAACAATCAGCACATCAGGCGTTGTTTTGAAATGGCTGCTTTTGATGGACAGATGAGCTTTGTTAAAAGTGAAGTGATGAGAGATTACCGGGGGGGCGACTGAGCCAAAAGCTGGCCAAGAAACGCATTGAGGCTCCTTGTCAGTCCACAGATACCGACGCGATGAACCAGCTAGTAACCTAGTGCCGTTGTTTTGTAATTAATAGAAATGTGAATAGCATCAAATTCACGCCTTGAGCTTCCCTGTACATAAAACTGCAACTCACAGAGCATCTGTCTGAGTTTTTAACGTGTCTGAAAATCCGACATCTGCTGACAGTGATTTCTGTGGTGTTGTTGGAACTGGAAAACCCAGATGTGCTGTTGAGATTGTGCTGTACTATTTTTTTATCCCCCATGTGTCCTGTGAAAATTAAGTAATTATGTAAACATGAACATGGCCTGACCAGTGACTGGGGCCCTTGGTGCATCGCGTGGCTTATTATGGCTAGATGTCACATGTGGAGCCAGGTGTAGAAACGGATCTGTTCTCCGGAGTAAGTCGAAAAAATTCAAAGGTGAACCGGCGCACTCTGCTTTCTGTGCAGGAATATCTATCTCGTCGTACTTTCAAATAGATCTGTGTGAACATAGAGGATGTTTTGGGTGAGGGACAAAGTCCCCTCTACTCACCTATAAGTGATTATTTTGAGCGTAAAGCAAGTTTAAGAGCAATGGTCCGACTCTCATGGTTGCAGGTTCGATTTTCAGAGTGCCAAACTGTTTTGTACATTGCGGGGTCTCCTGCCTGACGCATCCTCCATCCTTCTGACCTCATGTCCTGCAAATCTGTCCAACATCAAGAAAAGCTCTTCACTCTTTACACCAACATGATGTTATTAACTGCTGTATTACAGGGTGTGACACAAATGCTACATTTGTTTCACTAACCAAGGCCATTATACATTGTAAGGTGTGGAGAATGTCTTCCTATTGTAGTCGGTTAACACGCCAAGTGGCTTCATTGAAATGGATCCCTTAGATACACACTGTTACTCTGTATAAAGGCATCTAGGCTTTGCCTAGTGTCAGGCTGTACCTTTTTACATAGGCTTTTACATACTTGTTTGACCTTTTAGTTTATATTACTACAATCTAAGGGGTGGCTTTACTGAGACAATTTGTCAGGTCGATTCCATCAGGATGGCGAAAAAGAAGTGAATGATGAAGAGGAACGGAGTAAAGGACACCACTAAAATATTCATGCCCAAAGAATGACTGTGCTCCTTGCTGGAGTCTGTGACATGCTTCTGCAGGACATCTTTGTGAAATGGCAAGGCAAGCGCTTAATAATTAATGCGAAAGTCATTGGGCCGTAAGTCTGATGCCACGGCAGAGTCAGAGGGCGGCCGTAGGCGGCAGCAGGTGTGGGAGGGGCGAATTGGGTGGGGGAGGGGCCGTGGGTCTAGACCGAGCCGATGTCTGTAGGTAGCGAGCGAACCGGGCCTTCGTGTGATTGGACGATCCCGAGCGCATTCGTCTTTTGTTCCAGAAAGCGCCAAACCTGCCCACTGCCATGTTTAAAGAGGAGTGGTAGCTGTCGGGGGCTCCGGCGTCGCGTGTGCGCGCATGAGGTCAGCCGCGGCAGCCTCCGTGTGGTGAAAACGTCCACGTCGGATGCTGGAGTCTGCATCAGGCATAAATTGCCGAAAAATCGACAGCAAATCAAAGCAGCTGTCACGCCCCCCTACCACACCCCCGCCGAGACTCCCACATGCAGCAGTTCGCCTCTGCGAGCGGTGAAGTGGGCTGGGGAAGGAGGGGGGCAGGCTATTTCAGTCCTCATTACCAGATCAAATTGTCAGAAGGCCCGCTCTGTACCCCTCCAATCCCACGTGGGTGTCCCGCTAATGTCCACTGTGTGGGTAGGTGCGCCTTCTTTGATGGAGTGAGGAGCGCATCCCAAGGCGTTCCGGCCGATGCCGGCCCCAAACTGACGCCGTATCCACCTTGGCCTTTGGCCGCTCGATAAACGGAGCCAAAAGAGCGTAATGACAGCCCAGGGTGCGAGCGGGATTCCTCATCACAGCTCGATGGCATATAGTGAATCGCTATGGTGCGCTGAGATCACGTCGACATCAAGAGAAGCCCTACAAAAACGATTACTAAGGCGCGGAAGCGGCGCCCTGTGTTCCGTGACGCCAAATACGATCCGAGTATTTTCCTCCGCGGCTCGAGCAGAAGCGGCCCTCCCTAGCACCCCCCAGCCGCTCTCCCCCCCCCACCCTCACCGCATCTTGAAAGCACCCGCTCACCCCGCGTTCAGGACCCTTACCCGAGCCTTACAGGAGCGTGTGAGGAGCGTGTGAGGAGCATGACAGGAGTGTGTGAGGAGCATGACAGGAGCGTGTGAGGGGCATAAGAGGAGCGTGGGAGGAGTGTGTAAAAAGCATGTGAGGAGCATGACAGGAGCATGTGAGGAGCACGACAGGAGAGTGTGAGGAGCACAAGAGGAGCATGACAGAAGCGTGTGAGGAGTGTGTAAGAAGCATGACAGGAGCGTGTGAGGAGCATGACAGGAGCGTGTGAGGAGCATAAGAGGAGCATGACAGTAGCATGTGAGAAGTGTGTAAGAAGCATGACAGGAGCGTGTGAGGAACATGTGAGGAGCTTGACAGAAGCATGTGAGGAGTGTGTGAGGAGCATGTAAGGTGCATGGGAGGAGCATGACAGGAGAGTGTGAGGAGCACGTATGAGGAGCATGAGAGGGCACAGGGATGGTTCAGACCTGGTCGATCCACAGCTTGCCCACGATGATATTGTGCACAGTGGATGTGACCTTATGCCACACATAGTGGTTCCCCGAGGCGTGGAACTGCAGGTGGATGGCGCCTGCAGAGAGGAAGGTGATTAAGCCGCTTTCACAAAAAATATAAAAACACGAGCAAATACAAAACCAAAAAAAAAAAAAAACTTCAAATGTCAGACAACAAGTCTGCACAATGCCCGTCCTTGGGGGGTGTGTAATGCCAGTCTGGGCTCTTAACCAATTACTCTACTGCAGTAATTAACTGGATAAGTCACCTCACCTAGTGTATCAGTGTTAATCGGTTTCCAATTAAAACAAGCCATCTAAAACATGTAAGATTAGAGCCTTCCAGGAGCGAGTGCATCCCTAATGTGGATACATGGATGAGAAGGTGTGTGGGGGGCGAGTCGGTGGAAGAGGAACTGCGAGTATCTCAGCTGAGATTCATACGGATGGGTGTAGGGTCACATTAAATGCCACCTTTACAACGCTGTGAGCCATTCCACAATCCATGTGAATGCTTCTTTGGTCAAATAATCTTTTAAATGAAATTTAGATCTGCCGTGGGGGCATGAATCAATTTAGCCTGATGGAGAACTGGAGGAAATGCCGTCCGGCAGGGTGACATTGTTCCATTTTATGCCACCTGTCAGCATGGGGGGTTTATATTACAGACCCCGTTCTCAGAGGGTTTGCAGTCACAGCACCATCTTCACACACAGCACTGAAAAAGTACCTCTCTCCCAGAATATACTGCTCCCCCAGCTGCAATAATAAAGTCAACACCTCATACAGAGACTGTTATTGGTCCTGATCGCTGCTCCTCTGATTAAAAGCATAATCAGTCAGCAGGATGTCAATCATGTTGCTCAGTGGGCTATTTTAATGGTGCCAAGCAGTACACTGGTGAGGAATAGAGATTCCTGCTGTTGGATCCAAAAATCATTTGAATTGGCCCAGTTAATTATCCAGAACACCAATTTCTATGTTATGTAAGTTACTTTGGGAGACTGGGTTGCACCAACATGAAATCAAGATTGATCTACTAACCCTGTTGCATCAAAATTTAAATCTAGTTTAAATTTAGTTTAGAGTTCATTCTGGTGAAATCTAAACCTTCTCAGTTTCATTTCCATTTAAATTTAGTTTAAATTCAAGTGTGTTACACCAGTGGATCAGTAGTCATATTTAAACCACTCCTTGAGGAAGTTTAGGTCTGTTTCAGTTTCAGACAACATGGCTGCATTTCTTTGTGGCCGGTTAAACCCAAGTACATTTTATATTAATGGTAAGTTTTTCCAGTGGTATAGATTTACAAAAGAGTCTGTCATATACCTCAATGTGAAGGTTGGTCCAGCTATTAAGCATAGAAGTGAGAGGAACTCTACTGTACATCCACTTCTACAGCTCCTGGAGAATTTTCAAATGGTTCACAGGGATCTTTTTGCAATTCACAAGTCCACAATCTACAGAATTGTCAGCAGCGTATAAAAGGCAGCTGCATGTGTTAAAGGATCAGTATATTCGTTCTAAACAAAGGAGGGAAATGACAGCTGGATTGTATGGGAGAGCAGGTTTTCCCAGGTTGTGAGAATGGGGATTTTTTTTCATAATCGAATGGATAATGGATTACTGCTGAATTAATGTCCAAGTTGTGTGTGACAAGTAAATCAATATAATTCAGCGCAAAAGTGTGATAAAAGATAAAAGCTTTTATTTTAAAAAGTTCATGAGACATTTACGTTAACTTTATTTACGGCCATATTTATTCAGCCTAGGATGCAGCATGAATTTGTTTACATTTCATCGGAATCCATCATGGTGGACACTAAATCACTCCTATGTGTTGGAGTGTAAGGCCAACAAGACAGGGTTACCATGGAGATGCCCTGCTGACACGGCAGCCTTACCCAGAGGCATGATGGACAGGTATTTTCCACGGAACTTGCTGCTGATGGTAATCTCCTGCCAGAGTGACCAGCCACGCAGTGACTGCACGTGGTGGGCCGCCGCCGGGGGGTGGTGACTAACCTAATTGGGCATATCAAAGTGCACCAGGGGGGGCTTAGGTTCAGCAACTCCCCCAAATGTCAGCCTCTAGCTCTCCTTGTGACTCTTTCATTGTGCCTGTTACGCACATATACAGTTGATGCCTATATGATTCTGCATCTTTGAGTATGGGTTTGTTGCTGGTCAACCAGTAGGAGGCACTCAGACTGGATACATAATAAGAAACGGATTGACCAAGATATTGACTGAGCTCAGAATAAAATTGCCTGGTGATTTTATCATAAAGAACTGGGCCTCTCCCCATGTGTGCAAGCCAGACATTCAATCTGCACAAGTTATTCTTATTTTCTTTACGTATTTCCATCATTTGTTATAGGGAGCTCTCAGGGGAACTCATTTCATTGCATCTAGCACCGTTTGCTGTACTGTTGTGCATTTGATAAATAAACATTGACTTGTTTTTCTGTGACCAGCCCCCCTCCCCAGTCAGCCCCAGCTTCACCTGCTCACAGAGGGAGCGATAGCCGTAGTCTTCCAGCCGGTCCAGCTCATAGGTCTCCCCCAGTAGCGGGTTGAAGGGCTTGGCTGTGCGATGCACAGTGGTAGAGTAGGAGGACACAGAGAAGGCTGCCACATAGCACATCTGCTCCAGGGAGCTGTCACAGCGCGCCGCCTTGTCCAGTAGCTCGTGGTACTCCAGGTCCTCCGTCAGCCGCTGCAGCATGGACAGCGGCTCATTGAAGTTCACCTGCGGAGAGGTGGGCAGCGGCGGGTCGTTTATACCCAGAATGGTTCCTCTGCCAGTGGGAGCGGCGATTTGGGGAGGCTGACTCACGGGCATGGGGATCTTGGAGAGCTCCTTGCCAATGCAGTTCTTCATGATGCTCCACAAGTTGAGTGAGTAGTTGGGCTTGTCTGGGATGCGGCTTCGCCTGCTCCTGCGCAACTCCTTCCCTGCCGAGGAGTCATTACAGGTGGGGGACACCTGTGGGAAGGACCGCTGTCACTCAGTCACAGGAACTCGATGCGCAGGCAGGACAAGCAAAAGCAGGACAGGATGCTAGGTACTGCGAGCAGTGGGTGATTGAAAAAAATGACAACTGCTGCAGAATGAGGAGACTGCTAAGGGAAGATTCCAGAAAACCGAGCAGGGTGCTGAGCGGATGGGGGAGATATGACTCTGCCGTTTAAGAGCCAGTGGCAGGGCAGTTACTGTGAGATTCTCATGGGGGTCCAAGCACTCTTGCTCGACCACAGCTGCGGCTGGTGCAGGTGATCACACTGATTCAGCCCAATTAGGGCCTGTTATAGATGGAGAATTGAACAACTCTTAAGTGCTATACTATTTGCCATGCTAATAATGCCAACAGCTTCCAGCTATTGTCTATAAATAGTGAAAAACAGGTCATGATAACAGGCCCCAGAGACCATTTGAATTTGTCGTGTGTCTTTCTGGTTCTGCACATGGCAGATGACAGACAGAGGTGAAACTTTCTGGCTGCCTGCTCCTCCAAGCGGGGCAAACCTCACCCAATATCCACAAGTGGGGTCACATCCAAACACTTAAATCACACCGGAGTTTAACAGAGAATTGAACGAACAAAAAACTTTAAACGTTCTGCCTCCTGCCAGAGCAGTGGATGTCTAAGATGGCTAGGGAATCGTTTTCACTGCTCACCTGGCAGAGCCCCGTGACGCGGATGACTGATGGTCATCGCCAATCAGCCGCATTACTACTCTGAACAGCAGGCAAGCATGAAAAGCGTGCGGATGGCAGCCTCAGCTTTGACACACTCATCAAAGTGCATGCTGCGTGTGCTGCAGAAGCCCGTGGAAAAGCGCTATCAGCATCCCACAAGCGCAATAAACTCCACTAGAATTTGCCACTAAAGTTAGAGCTGCCAGATGTAAATGGCTACAGCTACAAATGTCATCAAAAATTACTGGGGGATGAAATGATGTGGTTGGTCAAGAAAATAGCACATTAGCCCCCCCACCACTGCTCTCCCCCTTTCTTTTCACCTTCCTTTCTTCCATGGCATATAGCAGTATTCCCTGTTTCCACACTATGGCTTAGGGTAAAGGGTACCGCAGGATTGCTATGTCAATGACCCTCCCGGAAGTGGTGGTCAGGTGACCCCTGTTATTCCATCTCATTGGCTAACCCTGTCCCACATGTATATACATATAAACCACAGCAAAAGCCCTATCCACCAAAAACCCTGCCATTGTTCGTCTGAGGTATAATTTCAGAGTTTCTGCTTTGTACACTTTGGAGTGATTGCAAAATTATTGCTGCTTCAGAATTCAGAATATCGTGAAGTTGCAATTATATGACTCTGCAGAGAGCTTTCAATATGAAATGAAAGAGACAGGAAGCGGAGATGCGTGACAAGACGCATCCGTGCACACACCCAACCTGGTCGCATGTCTAATGGCAGACACGCCCAATGAACGGATTTGAAAAGATTATTCTGGAGCTCTTATGCTAACTGACACAGTGCCGCAGGCCACCCAATAGCACAGAGCAAATGAAAGGGCCTCACGTTGTCGTCATGGTTCCAGTCGCTGGGGTGACCTCCGCTTGCTCCGCTCAGGTTGCTTACAGATCGTCTGAAATGCACAGAACTCAGCAAAGTCACCTCTAGGGTCTGAGTAATCATTTTACACAGACACGTGTGAACTCACACGTACTCAGAGTGAAACGAGCAGGGTGACAGTGAGAGAGCCTTGAACAGAGGGAAAGAGACAGAGAGAGAAAGAGTGATAGAGAGTTGACACAGAGACAGGGTGACAGGAAGAGACAGATAGATCTTGCGAACACAGAACACAGGAGGAGACACACACATACATGCCGATGCACACGAGCACATCCAACTGAGTCTCTGTCTGCTTCCATCCTCCCCATGACCATCAAGGAAGCTACTGACAGGACAAGGATGCTGCTGACCGGACAGAAGCGACAGGCTGACCCAAATCTATCAAGTGAATATGCAGGATGTCACAGAGGGAGGCTGACAGCTCTGAATTTAGTTCTAAAGGCAGAACAGGCAAGAAAAAAAAAAACAACAGTACACACCTAGAATTGGGGCAAAAAAATAGAAGCTTAAAATGATAATTATGGCCAAATGAAGCTGCATGAACCATTTGTTGTATTTTTGGACCCCTCTAGATGGTGCTTTTGGTTTGCTTTGAGGCATGATTTGGTCCTCTTTTCTTTAAACAGAGAACACTATGAAATGGAGACATGGGAGGAAGAGGACATTGGGGGTAGTGAGGCATTTGATTGCTGGTTTGTTGTGGCAATAGTGTCTGTGGGTTGTCCGGCTTACTTGTGCTGGGTGTGGTCTGTGGCAGTCACGGTGATAAAGGCAGGTGCGTCCTCCATGGCGTCAAAGTACTCCGTATCCTCATCTTCGTCGCTCGCTTCCCCTTTCTGTGGCCGTTCGCTGCCTGCGGGGGGCATAAGGGACATAGTGACCTTGCCACAGGTGAAGGATGTGAGACCGGCTGGATGTGGTTAGCCAGTCCTGATAGGTGACACACTGTAACAAGTCATATCTAATAAGGTGATGATGTTTTCAAACGAGGTGTGGAAACCGACCAAAGGTGGGACCTGGTGGGCTTTTATGGTTGATACAGCCTTGGTATCTCGCTAGGCAGCGCTCAGAACGTTCTGGAAGCACGAGGACAGCATCAGCCGCAGCTGCAGTGGAAACTGGAACCCAACTGGCGGCCCGCCCGAGGGCTCGGGGTATGTAACGCAGAATTTGGCAGTTCGAAGAATTGGTTACGCCACCTGCGCACAGGCGGGTAGTAAACTAAGCTAGATAATCATGGCTGTCGCTCAGTTAGAAAGCCCGCAATGGCCAATGGGTCATGAGAGCAAAGCAGAGAGCAGGCAGGAGGGCAGGCGGTGAGGAAGCCTCACCTTTGGCTGGGGCGGGAGCGGCAGCGGTGGCAGGTGTGTTGGCTGTCAGTGGAGGGCCCTCCTTCCAGGCCCTTTCCAGGGTGTTGTGTTGCTTGGCCAGCTGCTCAATGGTCTCCTCCAGGCGGCTGCGCTGCTCACGCTCATGCTGCAGGGCGCGCTGCCATCGCCGGCTGTGCGTCTCCGCTAGGTCCAGGAAGTCGCGGCAAGCCTGGACACACGCATGTACACACAGACTACACAGCATCACTCAGCCGCTCTGCTGGTTTACCTCGGCGGTTAAAACCTCTCTTTATACTTCAAATAACATTATTTAAAAACATTTCAAATCAGTATCAGTGATTTTAGCAGCGTTTTGTTGCCAGATGGGGGATAAAACCCAACCAGAATGCAACCAGGACGCGGTTCTGAATTCAACAAAGTGCTGACGGTGATTCTCAGAAATGTCAAAGTTCCCGGATGTAAAATGAAAGTGCAGGGCTGATAGGACTGATGACACAAACTTAGTTTCTTTTAAATAACTTTCATATTAAACATGAGAACTGAAAAAGGGTAAGGGTTCTTAAAATTGTGTTATTAATAAACTGATTTGATGAGTCCCAAAATATTTTCAAATATACTTCTGACATCTGTGCTTCCTAATGAAAGTCAGGCGCTACACCCCCCCGGGCTGACCTGGGATCAGCGGAATATGTCCAGGCTGGGGGTGGCTGATGTTCTAAGACCCGTGAGCCACGTTTGCCCCAACGACTCGCCTGCTAATCAGAGGTCACTCAGCCACTGAGGGGCCATAGGGCCGTCAGACATGCTGGCATCTCTCTGTTGAAAACTGTTCCCAAAATGGCCCCCACGCAAAATGCATAGTTTTGATTCTGCATTCAAAGCAATGGGTCGGTGGCATTGCATAGTTGGACACCCTGCATTACATCACCAGTGTCCTCGGTGACACAGAGCTCCACATTCCACTAGAAGAATGCAAACATTCATATGGTGAAGCAGCAGGTGCTTTTTTGTTGTCCCTGTCACCCAAGAACAGCCACAACCCTCAGAAAGAAAGCTTACCAACACCCCGCTTGATGTAAAGCACAAGAAAACACTTTCATACACTCCATCCATACAAGACTCAAGAGTTACGATCTACCTGGCATTTAAATGACTATAAATAATTAAATAAAAAGCTGGTTCACCGCCTGCTCACATGAAGCCAGTCCTCTGAAGGGCACACTTCCTGGGCCGCTGACCACGCCCTCTACCACCTCTCGTCCCAGTGCCCCCCCGCCAAAGCTGAACCTTCAGTGAAGTGTTTCAGTCAGCCTGGAGCACATGGCAGGGAGCTGGGATGCGGGAGAGGTGCGCTTACCTTCAGCAGAGCCGGCACACGGTATCCCGAGCCTGCTTAACGACTTCTGCGTAAAAACCCCATGCGACTGTCTCACTTCCTCATTCTGACAGAGCCATGTGAAAGTGAGACATTTCAGCAAAGGGGAAGGAGGGATTACATGGGATTGGTAGCCTGTTGAGGCCATTGACAGCTTTTGGGATGAGCTGATATACATGCATACGGCATTAACAATGACCCAGGGTCGGCACTGTCTGAGGCTTGGTGAGAGCCGGGACAGGGGGCTGGGGGTACCCACTCTCTTTTGGTCTCTCCCTCAGCACAGCGGGTACTGAGATCAGCATCTCTCTCATGATCAACACACACGGTTTCACTGGGGGGGGGTTAAACTCCATGCATCAGACTCAACATGTTTCCTGGGCTTCTCACATGATCCAACCACAACAGCTTATACTGTTCCTACGGTCAGCACGAACACGACACCACCATGGTGCGTGACCCAGCCGATGTTTCACTTTTGTGCGAGAGCTGCTTGCTTCAGCTAGACAGGGGAGCCGAACGGGTCAGAACAGCCCAGGCACAGTTTCTGTCCCGCAGGCCAGTGAAGATGTGATTCCAAAACCCCAGCAGCAAGCTCAAAATGCAGCAGGTGCAATGCAGCTGTAAGTGGGCCCTAGAGCCCAGGGGATGGGGGCCCCCGCCTTCCTCACACTGACCCCCCTCCCCCGTTTAGGCTTCCTCTCTCCACCTCCCTTTCTCATTGCAGCCAGCAGAATGACATGCATTGCAGCTGCACAGAGGTGGACATGACCCCAGAACAGTGGGAAGGGCCCTCAGCCTGCTGTCACCCCCCCACACACACACACACACATACATACATAACCGAACACTAAGCTGTCTATTGGCGAGAAGTCAGCATTGCACTTACTAATTTATTTTAAAAAGTATAACACTGCAGTTTCTACATAATTCTAAGCAAGTGATACTCTTTAAATGCATTATAATGCAAATTTGAAATTTATTTTGGAATATATAAGAACTTAATATAAAAACCGAATATTTACACACATTATACAGTCATGGTGTTACCGGATTTCACCACCTGCCCTCTCTGGCCAAGCTGTCCAGTTACACCGCTCTGCCAAAGCCGAACCTCGGCAGGTGGACCAGCCCGATGTGACATTTACAGAGCTGAGGATCAGTGGGTAAAGTAAGACTGCAACTCGAGCTGCCTGTGCGTTTCCTTCCTGCAAAAGTCACAGCTGGAACCATGAGCCCAACCACCCCCCCGCACTTCACTCCACCCCACCCAAAAGGAAAAGAGGCACAAACAGGACAAACCTTGTTCATCTGTCCAGCAGGAGGATTTTTCTTCTGTAGTGATTGGAACGGGGGGCAGACAGCACTGCAGCTAACGGGGGAAGGGGTGCTATTCCTGTTCTCCCCCCACAGCAGATCTGGTAACAGATCTAAATCAGCACACTGGTCACTGGCAGTCACTGTGCCCCCTCCCACTACGGCCAAACACACCCCAACCCATAAATCTCTTAAACTAATAATAAAAAACATAAATCGATAAAACTCAGCCATTCCATTCCAGCTCCTTATCCAATACAGGGTCACAGCTTAGAGCCTGAGCAGAGGGTACAGGGAAGGAAGATCACTCTTTCACACACACACACACACACACACACACACACACACAATACAGTTGCAAAACAAAAAAAAAATGGATGAGAGAATAAATGGCAATCCCCGTACATGTCCACACGCACATATGTGCATGAAGTCTCAATACGCACACAGCCCAACTCCCTCAGCTGCCAAGGAAGATAATAACAAAATGTATTATCCCCCCCACCACGAGTGGCACTTCACATCACTGATCACAGGATACCTTGAAATTAACACTGAATACATTACTTGATGATAGGTGAAATATGACTCTACCTATAAAGAGGAGGGGGAATGGGTGACAGGTCACGTGACAGACCGTCATGTGTACCTCATTCCACACCCAATGAAGGCATCAGTGTAAATCAGCCCCAGTAACCACAGACCATGACGGCCGACCGCATGTCTCGCTGTCACTGCAACTTTCCCAGGTCTTCCTTGCTATCCCCGTGACATTGCGCTACACTCCAGAATAAACCAGACCCGAGACGCTGTGTAACAGGCAGAGCCCATGGGGTGGCATTCCCGGGGGCCAGGGCAGGCTGGTGGCTGCTCAGAAAGCTGTAGACAGGCAGAAGGGGTTTGTAGGTCCTGTACTGCCATCCCACCACGGCACAGATCAGGACAAGCGCTTGGGAGAAGGATGGGTGGATGGACCGTTTCTCCGATGAGCCATGGTATTAGTTACATACTGTATACTTATGGAGCACAGATCTGCATTTTTCCAGAGGGGACAGAATCGACACTCTGGCATGACACTGCATGGGAAAGCAGTGCACTTAAGTGGCAAATAAAAAGTCTTACAACTTTGCACCTATATTAATTCAGTGTTTCCCAGTCGACTCCACAGGAGCCCACAGACAATCCACATTTTTAATCCTACCGGGAGCTGGGAGGGCGCAAAAATGTGGACTGTTTAGCAGGGAGCTCGGTGGGAGCAAAAAACAGGGACCGGCTGTGGGTCCCTGAGGACAGATTAGGAAACACTATCAATTCATTGTTATTATATTCCCTACAATGATAGTGACTGGAGATGACGGTTACTTCATGCAATCACAGCAGCGAGGATGATAATTAGCTAACATTACATTAACAGCTACTCTGATTATAACACTGATTATCCCTTTGATGGTGATTAACACTATATTACCAGTTATTGTACTCACGCTGATCCTAGCATTTGGAGTGATGGTTACCATAACTCACAAGGACAATCACTTTCCAGGTGACAGTAATTGTATTCTCAGCAATAACATTAATCTTTAACAATAACAACTGCATTCCAAGTAATATAAATGCTAACAATATATTACACTAACAGGGATTATCACTGTCAGATTAAAGTGATGAACATTATATTAAAAGTTTTACTCACAAGGATCATAATGCTGACAAAAATAGTTACATTACCCTAGCTGATTAAGGCCTTGAAGGTGATAAGTTACCGTGTTTAGAATAACAAAACAGCGGATGTATTTGCATGGATCACAAAACTGACAGGGATGGTTACTATACCCTGGATGATTATTGTTTTTTGAGGTGATAGTCACTCTGATTAAAAGCAACTAACACCATACAAATAGTTGTTGTACTCACATGGATTATAGCACTGGCTGCGACAGGCACTATACTCACATTGATCATAGCATTGGAGGTGATGCGGAAGAGCGTGGCCCGTTCGTTGACGGCCTTTATCTTCTCCCCACCCTCCACGGGCACACGCAGGCCTTCAAGCTCACTCAGGGAGCGCTGCAGAGCTGCCCCATGCTTGGCAATCAGGTCGTTGCAGGTGCTCAGGTCATCAAGCTTGCTGGCTAGAGTCTTCAGCGTACCCTGAATCTCACTTCTGTCCGACTGGGAGGCAGGCTCCTCGTCACCAGAATCATCTACGAGGGGGAGGAGGGCTACGTTAGGAAAGAGCATTCTGTCGGACTAGCCACTCTGGCATGTTCAAAGCATATACCTCCAAGACCAGATGAACTCATCTGAATGCATCTTGGGAATCTGACCCAGATGGACACGTAACAGCATGTGCAAAACTCTTCGGAAATCCACACAAAGTAATCCCATTAAGCCATTAAAGAAAACTAAATTGAAAACAGCAGGCTTAACAATCACTGATGGCATCTATGGTGTGATAAAACAACGTTCCTTTGATTTAAAAATAAGGCAGCACACTGGTGCCGCCCTGCTGGCCAACCACACCTCCCAGAGTCTCTCACACTTACAGTCAGCTACTGAACAGGGCAAATGGAAATCATTATGGTCAGCACATCTGGAAGTGGAGTTAAATGTAAAAACAGAGAAGCACTCCGATTGTGTGAGTGCCCACACACATAATAATGAGTGATTTAAAAAATGACCTCAGCCTTAATCATGCAACAAGGATATATATTTATGACAGATTTAACATTCTGCTGCAAAATGTTGTACGTGAACTTTGCTCTAATTAATATAATGATTCATTTTCACACATGCCAAACGCCTTCACACAGCTGCCATCACTCCCACCCCTCCATCCTCTTTAATTTAGGGCTTCCTGTAGCCAAAAAGGCACACGTGAGTCATCCATCTGCTGCACTGACAGGGTGGAACATCAGTGTGGGGGACTAGGTCTGAAGGGACAATTTAACGACCAAAGGAGTCTCCTTGGATTCCAATATGCAGGTGATGAGTCCACCCTGCCAGCCAGACAAGCATCACTACCCTCGTGCCTGTAATACTGCACCATTGCCATGGAGAAGATGGACAACATCAGATCAGTTCTTAGTCTCCAGAGGTCGAATCGATCTCTCTGAGTCATGCATGGGAGTCTTAGAGTAGACCCTCTCCCTAGCATGAAAATCAGGCTGACAACTGGGAAGGGGACTTCCACTAAGAAATCCTCCACAGAGTGGCTTTCCCGCTGGAGGAGAATCCTAAAACAGGCAATGCACAGTCAACAGTGGACCACCAGCCACCACTGTGAGTTGGATGTTCTGCAGTGAACATCACAAAAAATAGACAAAATGATTCATCATAGCTTTTATGGGGAAAGAATAGGCGATTAAACATATACTGAAAAATGAATTACAAGCACAGACTCACTCACACGCTGACCGCAGCTAATCGCATCTATTATGGTCCTGGAGCATGATGGGAGGGCAGTAAATTCTAGATCTCATCACTGATAAATGTGTTAGTATCCCTCACTGCTCTTTTGCTCTGTTTTATGGCTGCCCCCTGCTCCCCCTCCCCACTCCTCCCCCCAAAAAAACAAACACACATTCACATGCTCACAAAGCCACGCACATATTTCTCTTTCACAAAGATCATTGACAGGACCGCGCATAATCACAGCGGAGACTTGGAGTGAAGCCACTTGTTATGACAGCAGCGGACAGGAGGCCCTGACAGCATCAGAGACATGACAGGATGCAGGGAGCACCAGCACCATCCAGGGCAGCTTATGGGTAGAGCCCAGAGCAATCGCAGACCCCGGGGGTCAAACTCAGCTAGTTAGTACTGAGAAAACACTGAGGTCACCTCACACTGTCAGGGGCATTAATTAAGAGAGAGGCAAATGGCCACATGTTTCACTGCTAACTGAGCTAGATCCTCATGCAGGATGGTAGGAAAGAGAGAAGCTGTCGGGGAGGAGCAGCCAACCGACGAGACTGAACACAAACATGCCACCCCGACAGAGAGGGAGACGAGAGGAGATGAGCAAAGGGGTCCTGAGCTTAGCCCATATGCAGAAGGGTCTGGGTTCAGACACACCTCCCTCCTTACGATCACCACTCACTAACACTGTGCCCAAAAGCTGCTGCATTGGAACTTTTTAAATTAGTATTATTTGCTTTTCTATCACATCACTTAAGGAGCTTTGTTGGATTTTTCTAGATTTCATGATATTTAACAAATAAAATGAATCTTAACGTGACTTTTTTTTTTTTTTTTTTACATTTTCCCTTCTTTTGCTTCAGATTTACTGAAGGGAGGTTTTAAAAGTTTGACAGTTCATGTAAAAATATTTCAAAACACAAAACCCAAAAGCAGCTGTGAGACACTGAAACTGCACATCAGCAGCCACAGCCACGTGCAGAAGTTCTACATTCACTTCCTGGGACTGAATGGGGATCAGAGCGAGCAGAGAAATGCCACAGTGGGGGGAGGTTCTCTGCATAAAGGAAGAGGAGCGCAATGCTTTTCTCAAACCTCCGATCCTCAACAGCACCCGTCTCCTGCCATCCCTTTGATTCGCTGTTATTCTTCAAACTACTCTTCCCCTAAGACTGGTTCATAAAATTGTACCACAGAAGCAAGGATTGGCCCAGTTTGTGGTTTTATTCAATTAAATGCTAACAATGACAGTCACAGCAGAAGGTGGTGCAACGGTTAGACCTGTAGACTGACCACTGCTGGTTTATGCCCTGAAGTAGCTCTAAGCAAATCGGAAATGGTAAGCTGGTGAATTCTGATCTCACTTTCTGATCACTTACGTAAACCATTTGTAGGTTTCAGTTGCAACCTCATAATTCATTATTCAGTGACAGTTACAGGACTGTCACCCAGGATGCACTGCTGCATCCCCCTTCCCTTCCCACCAATCCCCCAATGGCAACCCACAATTCACTGCACAGTCCAATCCGCCTCAAACTGCAGTCTGGATGTTAGGTGGGCTGAGGCTGTTCCTTAGAGAAGAACCTGTCAGCACCGGACTGGGACAGGAGCAGCCCAGCAGGAACCTGAGCAGAAGTGCAAGCAGCACCACTGGGCCTACAAAGGCCTTCAGAAATCTGTCAAGCTGGATGAGCACATTAGACCCCACAGAGTCATGGGAAAACAGTGACTCTGTATTACTATTAATCACGTTTATAACTATTGTAGCATAAGGAAATGGTTCAGCAATAAAGGATTCCTAGTTCTCTCAGCTTGAAGATTCACTAAAGTGATTCCTGAAGGAGATGGGGGCTGTGCTGACAGCATTATGTAATACCGAGGGACACATTTACAGCTTTACTGTACAGCTTGGTTGCAGTTAAAGAGGCATTCATTAACATTGCAAGGCTTCCATTTTCGGTGTTCCAAACAGAAGGGAACAACAAGGAAAAAATTAAGTGCTAGAAATCAAGCTAAAGTTAAAAGTTACAATTATGTCAGTAATTTTTTCTTACTTTTGCAATGTTATCTGATTGGCTCAACAGGTGGGCATTCTAATGCGTAAACATGTTGAATCTCTAGTCGACTCATTATGAAGCTCGCACTCCAACTGAGACCGTTCACAACAAACACTGAACACTCCTGCAGGTGCTCTAGGCCTTTCAGCCCAGCTCAGCGACTGATCATTGACGGGTATCCCCTGGCTGAGACGGGCTCCCACATCGGGCCTCTGCCAAGAGAGCTCCCGTGGGATCTCTGCGATGGTGCGACACAATATGGCGAGCCGCCAATGTCACTAAAATAAAAACTCCTGTCTATCTGATGCTAAGGAAGAATGGAACAATGAGGAAAGAACTCTGCTAGGTCAGCATCCAGGCAACAATGAAAAAAAGAGCATTTTTGGGGCTGGAACATAATCTTATCTGAGTCTGCAGTGGTGGAAAAGAAAAAGAGGAAAAACATGTGAGAGGACAGAGGGATAAAGCAGAAGGTTCCATCCTTTCTTAAACAGGGATCCACAAATGACAATAAACCAGTGCTAACGATTCCCTACTGTTAATGCATGATCATACTGTATAAGGACTTCGATGGCTCTTCCTCCTTTACCGTTTTTAACGCCAAGTGAACTGGGTAATACCAGTATTTCATCAATATATAAAACATCTCTGCAGACCCCAGGCTGAAACCCATGGTGTAGAGGGTTATGATGGCCTTTGATTGTGGCTGTAACAACCTGGACTCCATCTGGGTCGCTCAGAGAAGGCGAATCAGGGACCACCCCCATGAAAAGGGCTGCGAGCATCAGAAACATTGGTCCAGTCTCTGAACTTCCAAACTGCTCCCAGATCCAGGCTCAAATTACAGCCGCTGAGCTCTCAGTCCTGAAGGCATGAGGGTGAAAAGTGAAAACTGGCATGCAAGCAAACTGCAGAAGGGGTGGTGGGGGGGGGGGTAATCACAGGAATTACAGTAAATATAACCCCCTGAGATATATACAAGTCAGAAAATTCACAGGAACTGTCTACTATATTCAAAGGTATAACTGCACCCAAAATGCCTAGAAAACCTATAACATGGTGGAATTTTGCCTGACTTAAATCTATGAAATTGACTTGGAACAGAGCTGAACACACACATGCTGAAACTACGAGTTACCCCGCAGGAAACCTGGGACGTAATGACAGCCTAGGAAGGCAGGGTAATGTCCTGGCACAAGGCCCATGGAGAAGAACTCAGAGCAACATGAGTGGCTTTGCTGGGATGGACACACTGCCGGAAGCCTCCGTGCAGTGAAGGCCAGCCATCCCGCATATGTGACCATGAGCACTGTTCCGGATGGGAATGGGGTGGGGGGGCCTTCTAAAATAGGCCAGGTATCTTGGCTGTCTGCAGCAGATCTCTCCCACTGGTCTGTTGGGGGCACCATAAGTTGCAGGTTGCTACCGGGTGAGTCGCACAGTCCTCCAGTTGGCTTACGGCTCCCAGTCAAGTTTCCAATGTTGGCTGTGAGGTGGAGGTCAGCACTTAGGGGGTGTGAAATAAAAGAACTGGTGCCAAATTGACACCTGCAATGCCTACGGAGTGGCCTGCCATGGGGAAGCACGCTGGATGAAGCGACGGGCACTACACAGAGACCAGGAAGTAATCATGTGGAGGGAAAAACGCAAGTCATAAGAAGCTCATCTAGACCAAAGAGTCCTGCACCTGCAAAGGACACAACAGCTGTCCAAAATGTCTCCGATGCAGGACAACATGATGGAGAATGGCTGAAGTGATCGAATGATTATCAAATCAAAGTGCTGAGCAAGCCACCCTTCACCTGAAACTGATTACGCAGGACCTGACAAGGTGGGAAGGGTCAGAGGAGAAGTTTCAGAACAAAGCAAATATGAAGGGGCTGGTAAAGCATTATTAGGGACCAGAGGCAAGGCATTTTGCGAACGAGAAATTAGAAGCTAACCAAGGGTCAAGTGGTGGAGTTGTGCAAATGGTGGAGCATCGAGGATCCAGTCATGCCTATAGCAGTCGAGTAGGTAGCTGTAGAGACAGCCTGGGGACCCCGAAGAGGAGGCAGATGGTGTGGAGCAGGCCCAACTTAGCTAGTTTCCTACAGAGCCCCAAGCCTTTGTATCAAACATAGCCCCCACAGGTTTGGGGCAGCAGAGCTGCCAAATAAGCTGCCACACTACTTCATTTTAATTAGCTGCTGTAATTATTACAAATTAAGGAATCTACCATTTCTGGAAAAGGTCATTTAGGGCAAATTATCGAACAAGCAGTACTGGAGAATTCCAGATTTCTTTGGGGTACGCCTTCTGCCAAGAGGAGCTCCGAACAAAGTCACATTTAAGTTAAACAACAGCTGGTGGTGTAGCAGTTAGGGAAATCAGCACGTAACACGAAGATTGCCAGTTCAAGCGTTCCAGGTGAAAAGGGTGTTATGAAATACCCTTCACAGAAGGGTACTTAACCAAAAACTCTCAACATTCAGCTGAATAAAAAGATGGAAGTTGTTAAAAGCAGGGCAGAGAGATGCTATGCTGCTGATGAACTTGGTGCCCTATGGCTGGAGGAAATGTGTTTGGCATATCCCTGATTCCCCTCACTTGTAAATCATTTCTGAAGAATGGATATCACAGTTGCCGATGATGGCGAGTCACATAATTTGAGAAACAAAAAAATGAAAAAAAGTAGTAGTTCTGCCATCACAAAGTCTGATTAGAGTTTACAGATGGTTAAAAGCCTAATTAACATATTAAATCAGTCAGAATCACTAGCATTACGCATTAGGAGTTACTAGCATTATTCATCCCTATCAGGAGGTGACAGCACAGTGTCCAATTAGAAACCAATGAGTACCTATAAACAGAATAAAAAGATTGATTAATAAATTGATTGAAAGTACACTGTAAAGGAGCAGCCTATCCGTGCAGGAAGGTGAGTGCAGAGACTATGGGCACGGGGATTAGTCACGGGGATCTAGGCTGATCTTACCTTATGTGCCTAAAGCCACACACATACACCTTTTCCAACATTCACATTGTCTGGAGATGAGGCTCAGCTAAACAGTGTAACTATGGTGACCAACCCCTCCTCTTCCCCATCCTTGGGTGAAGATACCTGAGCTGCCTGCCTCCATCCTGCCCTGATGCTTCCAGGTAACCTGCCCATCAGGGCACGGCTTCATTTTCCCCAAGCTTTGCTCTGTCACTACATTTCTCTCAGAGTGAGAACCCAGACACCAGCGGTGCCCGGACCTCCAGGAAGTCCATGAAATCAAGTGTAAGAGGTGTCTCAAACGCTGGGTGTTGCTGTGGTGGAAAACGGTGCCAGCTATGGGACTATTGTTTCAGGGATGTCCATGGCACATGGAATACAGAAAGGGTACAGTCACAGACATTACATGGACCATAGCTATAGGAACCAGTAAAAGTTCAAACTTGGCAATCATGTGCCAAATTACCTCAACAAAGTTGTTTCAGTTTTTACGTTATTTTGAGGCAAAAATAATTCAACAGGAAGACCACAGACAACAGGCGTCAACAGGCAAATTAGCTGAATTCAGGCTGACAGGCGAAGGCAAACCCCATCATTTTAATGCGAGACAATGGTGCTGGTTCACGTGGTGACAGTCACTGTTCTGTCTCACAAACAGCTTGTCTCCTCCATGGCTATCCTCACTAAAATTAACAGGAAGCTGTGAATGAAAACAGTTGCCCTAGAAACGGATGCCCACGCAGTGATGAAGAGTTATTTTTAGCAGACCTGGGAATGACGCATTTCACACTGTCTCTACTCTGCACTCCCACCCCTCCGGCTTGTGTGCATGTGTGTGCGAATTTCAAACGGAGCCAAAGAGAAGTGAGTGACAGAGAGGGAGAGAGAGGAGGCGTGAAGGAGAGAAAATGAGGTGCACAGATTCAGGATGCAATCTTGCTAAGCAATTGCGGAAGCGAATTCCCCCAAGACATCCGCAAGAGACAAATAAAGGAGACAGCAACCACGACAGAGACAACGGGCACAACAGTTGACTCATTCAAGCCTCAGTGTGGTACTGGAAACAAGACTCAAGAGAGTAAAACCGTTCTAACATACGTGAAGCATCTACACTGCTAAAAAGACGTGTAGCCAATAACCGGTCCCAATAACAGCAATGCCCTGTAGCTCGATTCTCTCTCCAAGGTCGACTCACTTGCTTTCCCGATCATCTTAGTGGATCAATACTGAATGCATCTGGGGTGCTGGAAGGGAAATATTTCATAGATCTGACCCGTCTTCACCTCAGTCTCCTTCAAGACCATAAAGTGTGGTTACTAATTAGCTATCCTCCCCGTGCCTCAGCTAGTGCCTGTGTCTCTGTGGGCAGGAAGTCAAAGCTCTCCTGCCTAAAGAGGGAGCTGCTTTAAATGAACTATAACTGGCTTAAAACAGGATTTTCACAGGATAGCAAAACCAAGCTAAGCCCAAACTATCAAACAACATGCTCCATACAGAAGGCACCAGTTAAAAAGGACACCAGGGTCTGGTGTCCGCAGAATGCATGGGGATTTTTCCCACAGAATGTATGAAGATGTGAACTGTTATTTCAGTGTAGCTACAATGATATCTGATAGCGTTTTCAAAGGATAAGGTTCATATGAAGGCCATGTGTGTTTCATATCTTGTACAGAATATTTCTGAATAGCTGAATATCGTAATTTGGAAAATGTTTGAGGAAGCAGACTAAGTGGACTTGAGAGGGGTTGAAATGAAAAGCTGTAGACACTTCTGTCACATTTTTCTTTATGAGACAATGATCTGCCACGCTGAAAAGGTAGTTGGCTGATCACAATCTCATAAACACAATCTCCCAGAGTCCTAAAGGGGGAGTGAAAGATGGACGGAAGTACCCTAATAAATAGATGGTAAACTGTCCAGTTTGAAGGAAGCTAAAGAGAGAAATGAGACCGACATAAATAAAGATTCAAATACAGAGATTGGAGAACAAGGCTAAGTGAGATTGGATTGTCATTAAAATAAAAAATATTTCTGAACTTCAACATGATTCCTACTGTACTGGATACCTCTCACTGGGCAGAATGAACACACTTGCACAGTTGCATTTATGTTTCTGTCTTTGTGGGGACTTCCTGCTAAATGTCATCTTGATTTAATTAACGATCACTAACCCTGTTCTAATGAAACTGGAGCACTTTCCCAAAATTTGTCTCCGCAAGGATAATGGGTCCCGCACACAGGCACACAGCCCTGTTATCTTCTGACCTAGACTCACTCTCTTTGGAGGGCACAGAGAAACCAGAGACAAAGTTAAAAAGACGATAGCGGACCAAAAGGACGACAAACATGCTCTCCAAGGACACTTGCGACCCTCATCAGGCACGGCGCACTACAGAAAGTCATCTTTTTCCTTTCGCTCTGACTAAGGAGACGTACCTGGCATAAAAGACTCGAGGTGCAAACTGCGAACAGTCTGGCAGTAAGGTGGGACTTCTAAAAGACAGGACCCACTGCACCGTGCCACTGCTATGGCATTCATGTCTTCACATGGTGCATTGTTTCAATTTCGGCATCACAGTCCTTGGGTACGTTTCCCAAAAGCATAGTTGCTAACTAACTTAGCAACTTAGTTGGAACCATGCAACTGAATGGGTTCATCTATGCACATTGCTAACGGGAAACGCACCTCTGGCCGGTTAACCATGATGATAGCGTGCCTGCCACCGCACACACAGATAAAAAAAAAAAAATTGCAAGAAAGAGGACAAAATGAAAGGTCAACTGGGGGGTCTTGTAGATAAATAATTGTACACAAATCATTGCCCAGCTGGGGTTCCCTTTAAGACTCATCTCCTGCAGCCTAGCTCACGCTTTCCAATCCGAATCAAAGAGCAGCCCAGCGTTAATCACTATGCCATCCTACCCCACGGAAGAAGTGTCCCCCCGGTCTGGAGAAGCACATTTCAGCTGCAACTCTGTTTCTGACCCCTCCCCATTAATTGCCACACCACTGACAATGTACAGAATTTGGGAAGTGTTGCTATAACAGATCTGCCAAGTAACACAGCCTGTGAGGCGCAATTTTCAAAAAGCTGACATAACATGAAATTGCTGCCATTTTACACTGAGGAAAGCAGCCTTCACTATTGTTTCCCAGCATGCACTGCAACTCCTGCTGCATCCCATGCCTGGGCTTTCTTCTGCAGGTAAAATGTGACTGTGTGTCCAATCAGATGCTGATTGAAAAGGAGCCCAAATGATTCACACCTGCAAAAGACAGATTTTTTTATGAAATGAATTACTTAATGAATGCAGTGCTGGGACATATTAAAATAAATGCTCTGTGGTCTGTGGCATTTTTATACAGGCCAGTTGTCCTCCAAAGGAAATCAAGTTCTTTGCAGCCAACTCAAGCAATCCTGGCACATGTTGACCATTTGCCCTCTCTACTGGTCAAAACAGGCCAAGCAGCCAAGATAGCACAGTTGTGGAGGTGAGTCCTCTGTTCTGGCACACTGGGTCAGAAAACCTAACTGTCAGATTCCACGGCACATAATCGGATGTACTGTTACAAAATGCTACATTTATGACTAACTGTACTACATCATTGACTAAGATGGTGTGTCACAATCCAGACCAGACACACACACACTTCTGAAGAACACCGTGTGGAGGACAAGCCTGACTGGGCAGTAGAGGCCCCACAGCAGGGGGACACAGCTGCAGGAATGGGGGCAAGTGAAATGAGAAGGAAAAACTGTAGGGGAGTATGTAAGACGCAACTGTGGCACCCGAGGCCTCAGGCACCGCAGCGACCCTGAAACTCAGGCCTAACTAATCAAACCATACTGCACATAAATACAAGCATTGCGAACACCTAAAAGCTGAACCATGCTGTAACACAAGACTGGCCAGACCTAACTAATCAAACACCAAATGTGCAATAAAATGCAGCTGTGGCAGCCTGGTCTTAAACTTTCTCATTGAAGAATCTACTATTGAGATCGACAGAAAAGAGACAAAACCCGAAGAACTAGGTCTAAGACTACCGAGGCTTTCAAACAGGCACTTAGAACACAGTCTTAGACTGGCCCATGTTAACATACACCACCAGAGAGCAGAAAACAGAGAGGCCACTGGCCACACATCTCCCCAGCGTGACAGGCAGTCTCCTCTGGAAAATGCATTCCCACTGTAGGGGTTAATGTCACTCAGAGAGTTACCCAGAGAGCACCAAGAATCTCAGATGGAGTAAAAAAATTGGAGGAAACCGACTTCCCTAGCTGAGGAAGTGAAAGCCGACCTTAGCAGAGCTAAGGCCCTGCTCTACTGAGCTTTTTCATTTGATATTTCACAGGGGTTTCTGCATGCTAATTATCTCTCAAATATAGATCAGTGCGATAATCATAGCTGCTATGGCCTGCACTCTCTGCGCGATCCTGAGGGTGCTAGGACCCTGGGAACAGCTTCCTGCTAGGGTGACTGTTCTGGGGGACAGAGCTTGGAACTGGCATGCACGTTCTGTCGAAGCCAGAATAACAGCGACGCCTCAACTCCTTCCACTTCACAGTCCAGCACTGCCATCCCCATGGCAACCACCCCAGTCACCGGGCAACTTTCTGCCCTGTACTTCTACAGATGCTCTATAAAGCAGGACAAGCCAGCAAGCTGGGAGAGAGACCAAAGCATGCTCTGAGTGTTGCATCATCTTATCACCTTGCTAACACATGCACTGGAAAGAGAGAGAGTGAGAGAGAGAGCGAGAGAGAGAGAACAGCGTGCCCGACAGCCGAAAGGGAACATCCAACCCGACTCGCCTGGCAGAGCACCCCTCACAGGAAAGCATGACAGTGACCATGCAGCAACTCGGGCCGGACGGGACAGGAATGGGATGCCAGATGGACAGATACCCCCCCGCAGGCAGGATGGAGAACCGATGATGACAGGATGCCCACCCGCCCCCACCATACTGACCCTTGTGGAACGCACTGAGGCACCCGGAGCTGCAGAAGGACCGCACCGTCGCCGGCTCCCAGCACCCCCGGCCATTCATCCCCTTACTGCGGCCCGAAGTGAGCACTAAGGGTGGGGGGGCCGGGAGGCCACCTCACTGGCTCTCCTTATTCAGCATCTGCCTTGTGCCCACACATACAGACGCACGCGCTTGCTCGCTCGCTCGCTCTGCTGGAGGGCGGGCGGGCTCTCCCTGGGCACGCCAGTGTTCCCTCGCTCTCCGCCTCGGTTCGCTTGGCTCGGTTCCGGAAAACCGGCACGCTACCACACGCAGGCGCGCCTCGCCACTGGCCGGCTGTGTCCCTCCACATGCTTCTGTCCCTCTCTCGGAGCAAAGAGAGAGAGAGAGAGATGGAGAGGAGGAGGGAGTAAGAAAAGGAGGAGGAGGATTCAGCTGCCGGGAGTCATCTACGGGATGCAGCCCATAATGCATTGCTTCATGCTCCCTTTTTCAGCCCCTCCTCACCTGACAGCACAAGTCGATACTTAGGCACTTGTGAAGAGCGATGGGGGTGGGAAGCTGGAGCACATGGCTCCATCACAGCGGAGGGGCGGGGGGGGGTGCCTGTCTGTCTGTCAGTCAGAAACATCCGGGAGTGCTTCAGGTGAAGGCCTTTCCGCACAGCCTGGCCATAAGCCCCACTGCTTCCTGTATCGCCCAGACCTCGGACTGGGGAGGCCAACCTAGGAAAGCAGCTTTAAAAGTCAGTGCTTGTCATAGCTGCAGCGGGATCACCTTGACAATAACATAACATCTCATCCACACAGTGAGCTGCGTTCAGGGTCACCGTGTGTATGCGCACATGCATGCATGTCTTTCTACTGCTTACGGTCAGGCATGACTACAATTAGCTGCTATGTAGGCTGACCATCCCCAATCAGATGGCAGTTAACCAAGTTTGGAGCTAAACAGCTCATTTTCAAAAGTTCTCTCGTTTTTGTGTTTCTTGGGGGGCAGTAATATAGTAATTAGTGACACCCACCACCCCGACGTAATACAGGTATCCAGTGTTACTCAACAACGCATTCAAACCAAAAAATGTACAAACACCGAACACCAATACACGCAGGGGAACAACATGACGAGCACTGAGGTCAAGCCAAAACAAGACTCCACTCGCATGCTAGAGACTGAGCACTGAAAGCCTCTCCAGTTTCACTAACTTACTCCAGCTTCACAAAGTACAGCGAACAAACAAACACTCTCAACATGAGCGGGTCATTTCCATTTGCAGCACACAACGCAGACCCCAGCGGGTGGTGTCCACAGACTCGGAAGAAGGGGTGGGCAGAGTTGAACAAATAAAGTAGAACAGTCGTTTATCAGCTCTGAAACTGAAAACAAAGGTGTAAACCATATGTAAACAAACGGAGTGGGCATAAATGCAGCTCAGCGTACTTTTATTTTGAATTATTAACAGCATGGTCTAGACAGTCTACACTAATAGTAAACACAACAGTCCAAAAATAGAACCTCCAATAATGGGAACATACAGCCACTCACTTTTCCTGGACAGAACATCAAACCCAAAACAAAATGTTTTAACATTATTACATTGAGGCTGCTTAGCAGACACTTTCACCCAAAATTATGAACATTACTTCCAGATACACTACAGTCAATAGGCTAGTCCCTAGTACAACAGAGGAGCGTGCCAGGAATGAACAGCCACTGAATTACGAGGTCACCTCCCTAATTGCAAATTTCCCACTTGTGGGACTAATAAAGGATTATCTTATCTCATCTCATCTTAAGTAGCACACCACCAGCAGCGTTCAGTAGTGACTCCCTGTTACACACTGGCTTTCATTCCAGCTCAGCCCTAACAGATCATCACTTCCCAGAAGCTGACATACAGTATGGTGATATCTGTGAATTCCTTCTGAGAAATACTTTTAAAGGAAACCAAACCAGAAGAAAGAGCAAAGCTTTTCCTCCCTTAAAATGAGTAACGTCACAAAGTCTCCTTGCAACTCCACAGTGAATTCCCCATCAGTCCCGAGCAGAACATGGGGCACAAGCTTCTCTCACTACCTCTCTCATTTTAACATGAACCAGTACTTGCTGGTATTCTGGGAAAAGGTCAGCAAGACCCAAACTGGTTCAGACGAGGTCACCGCTTCGCTGTGCCCTGTTGTCTTTGAACGTCTCATTTGCAGTTATGATTGTGTTGGATGGCGGGGTGCCAGTGGTACACTTGCAGAACTTACCTTACCTTTGGTGTGTGGTGTAAGACTGGTTGGTTTGGGGTGCAAAACAGGTGATCTTCATTACCATTATATAGAGCCAACAGGATTCATTTCAGCTCAAACATGCTTCAGACTGATTAGCAGGGGGATCTGGGAGTATGAGGGAGGGATATGCTGTCTGCACACCGCAGCATGACAGAGACGCCATGGCATGTCCTTTTTCAGCAAAGTGCACTGGGGGTGAAGGATAGGTGCAACTAATCAAAAAACGAGGGACATCAACACGCCGAGCCATCCACCCCTCACCCACAATGTGATGAAAACAATTCATGGCTATAAAGCTGCTAATTTGATGTCATCATTAAAGCGCCATTAATCGTCTCATACAGCAATCACTGGGAAAAGGGGTCTCTGCCAAAGAAAGTGGAAAAGACACCCTGCTGACAACTCCAATGAGAGAGGATGGGGAAGAGGCTCTGATATTGGAGGGGAGAAAGTGGGGGCAGGACCTGGGAGCCTTCAAATTAACACTGGGCTGGCACCTGTAACATTAGGCAGGGTGACCTACTATGTAACACTTTAATAGAGCCATCATGAGCTGCAACTGACTGCAAAACAGTGACCCCCCATGACTTTTGAGGCATAGTCAGCAATAGTGGCCAGGGTTAACCACAAGGACGTAGGTGGAATTGTGGGATACCTATGAAAAAATAATGCTATGTTTGGACCACCAGGCCTGGTTAAAAACAACAAAAACGTGCACATGGATCCGCACACCAAGCCTATCGACCACAAAACAATGGGAGGCGGGTCTGCCCCCCCAGGCACTTAGAAGATGAACAGGAGGGACTCCGTCTCAATCAATGTGCTTACAAACAAAAACGAAGGCAGACAAAAACCTGAGACTACAGCACGAATGATCTATTTGGACTAAAGCAGCAGAGACCCACTGATGTTGGAGTCGAACTGGCTCACTGTCATGGAACTGAGGACCCACCAGGTCCATGAGCACGGCTACAGGGAGGGATGACAGCCCAAATACAGCATCGGAATGGGGTGAAATGATGGACAGAGGCAGATGAAACTACCTGAAGTTCAAGGGTATCTCAGGAAGATATCTGTGGACAGACATTTTCTCTCAGATTTAAAACAGCTTACAAACTTAAAAGCAAGATATAAATCAGCAAAAAGAAATATAGGCTCCAGAATGAGGTGCTAGTCTTTTGGTACCAGTACTTTTGGACTGTAGCTACCAGGAACCCTCCAGCAATATGTTTTTTTACACCAGCATTAAATGGGAAGCACCAGCCTGAACCCCAGATCCAGCACCACCTGCCAAAGCTATAGCTGTATCAGTTCTAACCTCTGGCACCTACCACAAAGATGACATTGAGTGGGTTCTTAAATGATAATCCATCTACAAACAAAGGAAGAATGTTGTATGATGACTTATATGGTGGTTTACAATATATCACTTTATATACTTGTCTCTGGAGACACCAAGAACAGCTCTTACAATGAAGATCTGAAGAACATCCCAACTGCAGGAAAACCAAACAGAACAGCCTCAATATCATTCAACACACAGAGCCCAACTCATTTCCAGACAGTGGATGCCAGCTACTGCACGAACAACAAGGGGGAGGGAGACTCATTCCACCAGAGTACAAACACCAAGTGGGTGAAAGTCTTCTAGGACAAACGAGTGTTTCTGAAGAAATGGTGTGGCGGTGGGGGCAGGGGTGGGGGAGTCACCAGGAACAGATGGTGGCAGGGAGGAGGGCTGCCCTGCTTCTGATCACAGTTTGACAGGGGCTATTCCCACTGTGAAGGAAGCAGAGTCCCCTCCCTAGCCTGCCTCCCTCATGGTTGGGGCTGGTCTTCAGCAGCTGAGCGAATCAGCTGGAACCGTGGGCGGTCAGCGACCAGTCACCAGAGAGCGATGACTCTCTCTGGCCTTCGATTTAAAAAGACACTGCATAAACCGGGACAATGGAGACATAAGCCTCACATCCAGCACCCCCCACCAGTGATATAACACAGCCTGTTTATGCATACATTAACAGGGACAGGAGGAGGTCATTCCTACAGACTGCATCACAGAGCCATACTGCTAGCTAGCTAGCCCAAGTAATTCTCATGTTGTCCTGCCAATGGGGGGGGGGGGGCAAGGTGACTCGATACAGAATGGTATCTCTCAGTAAGAAGACAAATAATTGCAGCCCAAAAAGGAGCAAGTCAGTATAAAGAAGTAAAACAAGCGATCCAATAATGCTGATGCCGACATGAGAAGGTGCCCTTATGTGTGGTGGATGGGAGGGGGGTTGACTAAAGTTGAACGCTCTCCCCCTGCAAAAAAAAACCATGGTTTCTTCCTTGTACAAATTCCCATGCCACAATGCAGCAACGTGAAAACCACCTTCACACATTGACTTTAAAAAGAGAGAGAGCGAGAAAAAAGCTACCAGCTTTGGGACAGGATCCCATATTACCGTTCAAGCGCAAAAATGTGAAACAAACAGGTAGAACACATATTTAAGAAATCAACACGAAACTGGCGACCAACCGACAAAACAACATGTCCGCGGAGACTGATCTATTCCTGCGGTGCAGGATGCTCAAAAACCTCACGCACAGAAAATGGTGGTGCCCGGCATCCAGGACGAGGTTCTGCTGTGCGTCTAGAGAAGGAACAGGGAGAGCAGGAGTAAGGAACCGAGAACGGGAAAGCAGTCAACAGACGGGCAGAAGAGCGTGCTCCGCCATGCACCGAGGCGACAGCGTACTGTGGACAGACCACCGAGCACAAGGTCCCCAGGTAAGGAACAGCCTAAGATGAGCGACCCTGAGGAAGAGAGGAGCTCCTTGAATCACGAACAGGTAACCGCCAATGAGAATATAAGGTGCAAAACTGCATATAAAAAACACACCCCATTTCTCCCAAATCACATTCATTTCAAAATTAGACCCTGGTTTTGGGAGCTTAAAGATCTGAACACAGACGGTGAGATGGGATTCGCTTCCTCTAACCCACAGCATCGTCCCCATTGTCCTCGTTTGAGGCGGCGCATGAACGGCTCTCTGAATCAGAGCTCAACGAAGCATAACGAGAACCCAGCGGGACACAAGCTGCCATTCATAACGTCACAGCTACTAGACACATAGCAAGTCGTTACAAAATCCATTGGAGGCTGTGACCAATCGAAACGCAACAACTGCTGTTCATGAAAGAATGGAACCGAACACGTGACCATTCATAAAAGACTCGAATGGAACATGTGACCATTCATAAATCAGTGGAATGAAACACAGAACGTTCATAAATCACCAGAATGGAGCAATATGCAACAGAACACGTGACCATTCATAAAAACAAGAGGAATGAAACACAGAATATAAAAAAAAAAATCACCAGAATGGAACGTGTGACTATTTATAAATCAATGGAATGGAACACAGAACTTTCACAAATCACCTAAATGGAACACGTGGCCATTTATAAAACATATTGGAACGGGATATGTGACAATTCATAAAACAGCAGAATGGAGCACCAAACATTCATAAATCACCGGAATGGAACCTGTGACCATTCACAAAACACCCTGCAATAGGGGATTCAGAACAGCTTGATGGAGAAAGCAACACAAGACAGAGGTCATGGGTGTGATCAGGCTGTCACAGCCCTGCAGTCAGACCTACACCTACTCAAAGGATGAGACTGTAATGGGAGAAAAGGAAACTGGGCTTTTAAATCTGGATGACATGGAGCCCATTCCTCAACAGAGAAGCACACGTCCCAGCAGAGAGACTGGCCATCTTACTCAGGCAGCCTGTTAGTGACCCACGGAACCGTGGAACCCCGAACAGACAGACAGAGACATGCGCTTGACTCTCGAAACACAGCAGCATAGTATACAGGAATCGCTTTAAACGACAGACTGTATCCCCAGCTGGAGCAAAACAAAAAAAGCACCATCTGTCACATTTTACAACATATTGGAATATGAGGAATAAAAATATCAGAACAGGCTTCGGAAATACTCAGATATGTTAGACAGGGAAGCAGGGTGGTACCACAAAAAAAATATATAATGCCTTTTCTTCTGATTTTAATTAATATTATTGCATAAATAATGCTTCCAGTAGAGAGCAAACATATCCAACAGAAATCAGCAGCACTAAAATCCTCTATTGTGTATTGTGCCTCTAACCAGTCAAACAAGCACCAGCTAGCACAAACTAACCCCCCCCACCCCCCCAAAGAAAAAAAGAGTATCAATAGAGATCCTACCCCAGCTTTACGGAGAACACCAAGAACCTTCAGCACACTGAAGAAATAACGTTTCAAACTCACGGAAGCCCTGTCCGAGACGCACAGCTCACACACTCTTGTGAAAGGCGTCCTTTGGCAGCCAGTGCTCATTTACATTTGCTCAGACGGTAGGATAAAATAGCTGCTACTTACACACGGGGGCCACGGAGACCCATCTGTGTGACCTGCACGTCTCCCACTCTGCTGTCCAGACTGAATGAAATTCTTAGAGGGCAGAGGAATGGGCGTCCTCCTAACAGCCCACCACACCGCGCTGCGCCGCTACACCAGTCGCTGCTGCTGAATGAGCCACGGCGCGAGGGGCTTACGAGGGAGAGAAAGGGAGCCAGGGAGAGAGAGGAGTAGATGGAGGGAGGGAGCACGGGGGGAGAGCTAATTCCTCTCAGCAGTTAGTGGCGGGAATCATAGATCAATCCATCACCCGTAGTGTCATGTCCACCATTCCAGTACAGTGGACAGATTTATGTGAAAGGCGGGAGAAGGGGGGTGTCACAATTATCCCTGTACCGCCAAAGGACCCTGCGCTCAAGGACTGCCCAGAACCCTGTGACCTTGGTGAAGCAAACAAATAAATTTAAAAAGGAGAGGTGTAGGTCAGGTGACTGCTCACGTGACAAGAAGAGACTAGCATGAAGCCAAGGGACGTCCGACACACACGGCTTCCCCTGCTGAAACAGACTGGCTGTTCCCTGCCTTGTGATCCGGTATTGAATTCACCCTGCTGGCCAGTCTAGGGAAAACACTCCCTTAACGAGGCCCATGCGTACCTAGAGGAACACACTGCCTCCTCCCCCAGCATACCTATCTCACAGCTCTGATCGATTATTCTGCTCATAAATACACCAGCAATTGCCAAAAGAGAACATAGTCAGGAACTCTTTTCAGCCAGATTACCTGACAAGACAGAAATAGGTTTGTTCGGAGCACCGGCCCCGCTTCATAAGTCCGCTAAGTCTGCAGGTATTGATTCATTATCAGCACACTGGTGTGGGTTCATTTCTGGAAGCCCCAGTGGAAGCTGCTGGAAGCACCACCCTGCTGTGACACAGAACATCTCACACCGGAGCCTATGGGAGAACTGGCACCAACTCCCCAGGACAGCCCTTAGCACTGGGTACACCCGTTCCTGCCTCAGGAGCAGAGCACCATCTCAGGGGTACTATATTTAGATGCGTATATATTTAGAAACATAGCCAGACTTATGATGCACTTTGCCTGCCCACCACAGAGCAGCATCCATCCAGCCCCAACTAAAGGGGACTTTTTCACGAGACGGTGCTGCCACCTTCCTGCGAAACAGGAGAGGTGATACAGAACAGGGCCTGGATGCTGCCTCAGATTCAAAGGTCAAAAGGGGTAAGCAGTGATCCACGCCATGGTATTTATACACCAGTAAATAATCCTCATTTTCCCATAATGGACAGCTACAGAAACTGTCATATAAGGATGGCTCTATAAACCAGCAGACAGAGCAGTAGCCTCAAACTTCCTGGGTTTAATTTCTTCCTTGGCTCTGTGCGCACTGTGAATATCTTTCCCATGTTCATGTGAGTTTTTCGTCATGGCCCAAAAAAAGGCCGTTTAGGTGGCCTGTTGTTTCTAACTTGCCCAAGATGTCCCCTTGCCTCAGGCCAGGAGCTTCCCAGGACAGAATCCAAGCTCAAAGTGGCTCTGTGTTCAGCAGAATTTTAATGGAAGACCGGTGGATGCAAGACTTTAAAACAGAACGTCTGATATCTGAATGCAATTGTGTCAATATTTTGTGTTGTTCTTCAGCAAAAGGATGTATAAAATGATGAATTATAAATAGCATCTTCTATTTATAATCCACAAAGAAAACTAATGAGGATTCATTTTTGACAGCGAGCTCAAAGTGTTGACAATAGAAAGAATGACCTAATATCTCCATTCTCTCCACCTGAACGCACCACCGGTATAAACTGCATTCAGACTGAAGGCAGAGTGGGGTTATGGAAGCATGTGCTCCCATTCCAGTTTCTTTCCAAAACGCTAACTGTCTGCCGCTCTCACCTATGGAGATAAGAAAGGCTCACCCCTTTAAAACCTCCCCAGACGTTCCAGATTTCTGAAAATCCCATAGAAGAGGGCTGTGGTCCCAGTACCATGAATGTCTCTGAAAGTGCAACAATGTGGTCCTGCTCACAACCAAAGAAGGGCAAATAAAGGGCAGCAACTACAGCCAGGAAAAATAGCAGAACTGGCTCCAAGGTGCTCCTACTTAAATGGAAACAATCGTTTAAAGGCTAGGACAGTCTGACAGGGCAATTTAGACAGGTACCAGAAGAGGTGAGAATGGTCACAGAAGGCGGACATATGGCATAACAGACCAACTGAGTAACCTGACATGGTTTGGGGGATGGGGGGTGAACAGGGGGCATCCATGGGGCAGCAGTTGACAGGAGCCCTTGAATAAATTAAATTACACAAAAAATATTGGGCGCGGGGGGGCAACAGTCACATTTTAGAATGAATTGATGATCAGTGGTCATTGCTGACACACCACAGCAGACAGTGCACAACAACAAAACGTGTCCTCTGCATTTAACCCATATGTGACATTGCGACATAGCAGGGGGCAGCTAATTCAGTACCCAGGGAGCGGTACTTGGGGGCGGTACCTTGCTCAGGGTACCTCAGTGGTGCCTTGCTGGTCGAGGATTCGAACCTGCAGTCTTTTATCCGAGGATCCTGAATTTCTATGGCTCTATACAGGACCTCGCCACTGGAGAGCATGTGAAACAGTGATTAAGCTGAAGAGCCCAAACCACTTCTGGTAACCTCACACATCTTGTGACCTTTGTCTCTGACATTCACCTGATATTGGACAAAATACCTACAAACAAACAGCATAACTGCACATAGGGGCACACAGACAGCACTTCTGGGGTACCAAACTATTATTACCATTGGTATGTGTTGGTCCACGTTACAACAAGTAACTGCTGTCACTAGAACTGAACCAGCTCATTCTGGGTCTGAAATTCATTGTTCTCTGAAGGACATTTTCTAATCTCATTGAAAACCATTTCTGAAATCTGCCAGGAAGATACTCAATTGCACCTTCCCATAAAATTGCGGCCTCAGACACACCTGGGTGTCTTTGCAGGCTTCAGAAATCCTTGAGCAAGAAGGCATGAAGGAAAAAGCAAAATTTGTAAGCTGAGGAGGTGGGAGGGACAGAAAACACAAGGGTTCAGCCGTGGCGACAGTCACCTAAAAGATCCAGAGCCTTGCATGTAGCTTAATTTATCTATCCACCCTCCACATGCTGCCAGCACTAAGGCCAAGGCTGCCTGTAATGCTCATTCAACTGGGGAGGAAAAGGCAGTACAGGAATCTAAGGCATCACTATCTTGGTTGGAGACAACACAGACTTTTAAAAGTCATTTTGATCCAGACGAGATTACTAGCTTCTGAGAATATATGCAATACATTCAAACAGCAGCCACCCAGGCTGTTCAGCAAGTCCATATTTAAACATACCAAGATGTTACACATCAGGTCTTGATTTCTGGTCCTAACTGCTCAGTTAATTGAATTAAATTTTTCCTTACTGAACTGATTTACCCTCCTCTAAGGTTTTAGATATTTTCATATAAATGGAACTTCATTATTATTTATGGAGAATAGGGCTTGGTCAGAATATAAATCTTTTATATTGGATGAAAATAAGGTTCCACAAATGTATAGGAATCAGTGGACAATGCTCTGATAAGTACTGATGTCTCTTTAAAAGTTACATAAGAAAACTGCATTTATAGCCTGGAAAATGCATAAGTTTTTTATGGAGCTACTAGTCGCAAATAATACATTTATTTTTATATCATTCATAAATGAATATACTTGCAAGTATACAGATGACATCCACAAACTACCCAGCCAATACATGTACCGATCCTGAGGGCATAGTGTACCTAGGCTACAATTTGGTATGGAAAGAGCTTGGGCTTCTGGCTACAATCAAATGTGGGACGATAGATTGGGGTTAGTCACAGAAACAGCAAGCACCTCCAATGCAAAGAATATCCAACCAAACCATTCAATCTGGAAGTGAAAGTTTTCATTGAGCTATGTTTGTTTGGGCTGTCCTGAAGCATGATTGCAGTACTTGTTTAAAGAGTGCCCTCTAGTGTCAATATCAATAATTGACTTGACTTTTGCGGAACCATCTTCAGTGCCGATACAATGAAAGGAGGCAGTGACCAATGAGTCATGTTGAACTTCATTATAACTCGTGTACCAAATTTAGAGGTAAAGCGTAATGATGTTCCAGAATCTCTGCACTAATCAGTGTTATATGTTACAGTGCTCTCTCTGCATTTTAGCCCTCTTATGCTACAAGGATATTAGCATTGTATAACTATTATGAAACTTATTAATGCTTCTTATTGTGACACCAGCCTGCATCCATTATATAGCTATTCTGAATGAGTACCTAATTAACAATGCATAACCCTGTCATACAAGTACCCCACTAACAGCACATCTCAAGTACATTAGTACACCCTTAAGACTATACAGCTCTAACAGGATAGCAGTCCATTAACACCGTACAAACCATGTTCTCTGTTAATGGCCCATTAGCACAACAGTCTTTCTACACTAGCAGTTAAGCACCATTAACAGTATACAGTTGCACTCCACTCTGTCCACACACACTAGGATGGCGCCATGCACTCACCAGACTGGTCATGCATCATGCGGATGGCTTTAGCCTTGGCTAGCTCCAGAGCTGTGACCCAGCGCTGGCGCTCCACCTCGGAGCTTGCTTTCAGGTGGTAGGTGCGGCCACCGCTGCTCAGGACGATGTTGCAGGCGTCCTCCGTGTCGATGTGCGCGGTGGCCAGGTTGATGGTGCCCCGGCAGGTGTGCGCCATCTCTGCCTGGGTCCTGGGATGCACACACGTGTGCAAACACACACACACACACAGTAAAACAGACAAGGACAGGGGGACAGGAAGGTGGTCAGTGCTGCATCTTCACTGTCGATTCCATGACACATCCGTGTGACAGTGACAGACATAGGAAAGTCTATAGTCTTTTAATCTAATCCTAAAATACTTTACTGCAGTGACAAGGGAACAAAATCAAACCTTTAAGAAATATACTGAGCATATTAAGCAAAAGTCCACTTATTTACACTTTGCAAAAAGCAGTGAATCTTTTAAATGCAGTGAGTGACAATGACAGGGTGAGGTAAGCAGTGGGCAAGTCCCCGGAAGGTTAAAATAGTCAGATATTAGGCGCTCAACAGCACCTTCTGTAATAAAAACACAAATTACACTAATGTAATGGCCAACACACAGGGCAGTGTTTGTTTTGGGGGGGGGGGGGGTTGGTGGCATGGCATGAAGTCTTAATTCCCCAGGTTCTTCTCTCTGGACCAGCAGCCACTGGCCTTGGGACCAAAAGTTAAGTAGTCCGTGTGAGTCTGAGGTAGCTTAAGGCTGGATGTCATGACTGCAGAAGAATCGTGTCATCTAAGGGAACAGCTACGCATATTCTGTAACTAGTGCAATAATGCAGAGAATTTGCCTCTGAATAAACACTGCATGTTTTCCTCCTTCCTCTTGTGGGTTAAAGCCAATGTTTAAGTCACAGGCCTTGTCAAGAGTGGAGATGTCGAGTCATGGAACAGTGTGGAACAAAAGCCCCAGTGGGATCAGCACAATGTGACAGGGATCCAAAGCAGGTAGGTTGTGGGGGGGGGGGGGGTAAGACAGACATATTGTGGGACAAAAGGTCAGGCAGAAACAAACAGGATGGAGGTAGGCATGAAACCTTAACACTAACCAATATTAAGAGCAGATAATAGGTCAACTGCTGCAGTAAAAGGACACACTTTTGTACCTGTGAGCTTACTGGGGTCTTATCCTGGATTGCTTCAGTAATGCAGATGTAAACACTAAACCTGCAGGACACTAATTTTCATCAGAAGAGCCAGAGGTCACATTTATAGTGAGTCGCCATCATCATCATTTTTGAAAGCGAGTCTTTTCGTCTGATGTTCAAGATGGGGGAGTTGCTGGCGAAGCACTCATTTAGGACAGAAAAGAACAACATGTTCCTCAGGTGTATGTGTATGTGGCCCCGGGCAGCCATCGACTGAAATATCAAACCCCTGCCCTCTGTCCCCCCCTCCCCCTTCCAAAGATACCAGCTGGGGGGGGGTCAAACTGAAAACCTCATGGGTAACACAGTCCGGCTGCAGGATCAAAAAAAGCCACACAACTGCCACAAATAGTCCCAGCTGGAAGAGGAGCAAAAGGGACAGAAAGAGGACTGATGGGGGTTGGAAATTATACATAAGGACAGTTGCTAGAGTTAAAGAAATGCAAGGTAGCTGGATGTGGCCCCTGGTGACCTTCAAACAGTATGAATGTCCGTGTCTAGGAAATATGTAGCCCACAGTCAAAATCTACATCAAAAATCCCAACCAGCAATGCCTAGCTTGGCCTGGGGCAGCTACCCTCAGCCACGCTTGACCACATATACCTATCTGGAGCATGTGAGCACTCAGTCGAGGCTGTTTCACATGGATGGACTGAGGTGGATGCACAGACAGACAGAGAGCAGATTCACGGACAGAAGGCAGCAGGCAGACGAGCAGACGGGCAGAGACGGACAGGGCAGAGGGAGTGCTGAAAATAGCACCAAGCATCCAAGCAAAACCCAAGCCTACTGTCAGGAGAGATCACTGTGTTTTGCTCGGCAGACCCCGAGCTAAGACCTCTGTTACATTGTATAAAATTCCTAGTTGTACGCTACAAATTAACTGGTTGATGTGCAGGGCTGCTACACAGGTGATTGGTGTATTCCATTGCTCGGCTTGTCAGGGCCCCTCCTCCATGCTGCTGTGAGCCCCAGCATCGCATGCAGTTGGGTAATCATAGGCTCCATGCTCTCTTCAACTACAAGCCCCCAGGCCACTGTTTATAAGCATGTGCCCCCCATCCCCAGGGCATGCGGTTTGAAGCTGACAGAGGGCGCTATGACTGCATGGCAACGTAAGCTATGCCTGCGGGTGGCTCAAAAACAATGGCGTGGCGGGGGCACGGTGACTGTTACCTGTCCCTCCCCAGTGCGCACATCCTCATAAAACACACATCCATAGAGCTGGGGTGCGAGAGAACAGAACAGCTTTTGAGACACACTACAGACACGCAAGGTGGGGGGTGGGGGGTAGGTGAGTGGAGGGGAGTCTGATCCAGGTCATGTTACATTACCCTAAATTACACATTTAGATATCTGAACACCCAAAGTGGGCAGATTTAGGGTAACACTGACTCGCTGGATCATGGCTCCCCCAAAACTAGCAGGAATGAGGTAAGAAACAGAGAAGGAAACACACAGACATTTAAGCCAAACAACAATGAAAATGAACAACACGGGTGTGAAGACTATACATCCAAAACAAACAGGAACACAATTTCTAAACTGGCAGGGTTTAGAAAAGGTTCCCCAGCAGCTTCAATCTCAGGTTTTGGCCACCCAGATGCTAATGAACTCGTAACTTGAAAATTACCCAATCGCATCCCCCAAGGGACCCTGATTTTGTACCTTTCGGCAAGGTGCGCAACCAAGAATCTTTTTATAAACAGGTAAAAATGGCAATTAGTTTTGCATGACAGAAGCAGAAAAGCTGGCAAATTAAAATATTCATTTAATCTGACAAACTTTCATTTCCCAAATAATCTCACCCATTTTTGTATCTCATAAGTAATAAATACAGAATTTGACCTCGATCTAATAATGCCAGAGAAATCAGTCCGAATTCATGCAACTGATCCTCTGAAAACCCTGTTTTTTTCCACCCTGATCCTGACATCCATCCATCCATCCATCCATGAGTGTTCTAACTGCTTATCCTGATCAGGGTAATGGGTGATCCTGGCAGACTGGAGCAGCTCGCTGTAAACCATGGGGAAGGATGAATTATCCCAATTTCCATAACGACTGACTCAAATGTTTAAGTGCTCAGGCACACTGAAAACATGCTTGTGCACCTTTTTGCCAAGAACAGGCCCAGGTGATCTCAGACCCAGGGTATGAAGAGGTCCAACAGAAACCAGACCCCCATGACAGAGGGGTTCGCGTACAAGGTGGGTCCACGTTTGGCCTGGGGTGGGCCTTGGCCAGGCAGGGAAAGAGGAAGAACATTGGCCAGTGGCAAAGTTAATGCGGTGTAATCTTTATCAGGGTATTAAGGCAGATTGCTGCCGAGAGGCGAGAATAAGCGGCCTGAGTATGCTAAAGATTAGAGGGAAAGTCAATTACTAAATTAAGGGGGAAAGTAGGACCTACTGCAAAATTATGGGTATAAAATAGCTTTTTTTCTTTTTTTGTAATTTACCATAACTGCAATAAATTCATGGATGCAACACTGGAGGATCCTGTCATTTTACTAAAGGCTGACTGGTTAAAAGTAACCTTTGAACCACCTGTATTACATATTTAACATCAATCAATACTCCAATCAAATGCACATTTGCGTTAACTGAAGCCATTTCCAGAACCTGGGTAATTGTCTTTGCCTGTAATTTTTGTTTTTCTGTCAGACTGCGTAAGCAATCTGTAAAGGAGTCAGCGAAACTGTAGAGTCAATGATGGCATCTGACTGCAGAGCCATGTACAATTCAGAGACAATGCCTACGTGTAACTGCAGAGTCATGCCTCGGAAAGGAAAAGAATAACCACAGCCTCTTTGGTACCATTTCATAACCAAACTCTGGTTTTAATAATGACTTATACGGAAAATCTGAACCAAGGAAAATCAGAAAGCTAAGTTATCAGACTAGTTGCCACTGACGCAATCCTGACGCCCGTCACAACCACGCAGATGGATCCTGAAACCAAGTTGTGGGGGGTTTCAGAATGCAAATCAGGTGATTTGCGCGGCCAGGCAATTTTGCGACAGGAGACTTCAGACAGCCAGCGCTGGTCTCGAAGGCGGCACAGCCAGACAGCCAGGCCAAGCCGGACACTATCACATCTCCTGAGTTCAACATGCAGATAATAACTAACAAACACATCTTACGTATTTATAACTATCAGACTTAACTCAAATACCTAAACACATATACATAAGAATATTAAAACTACAGAAACTGAAACTTCTAAATTCTCAGCTGGAGACTTTTGCATTTCCTTAAAAATGCCGTCCCACACAGACTCTGAATGCCAGATACAGCCAATGGAAATACATATTTTTTACATCAATTTCTAAAGCCTTAGATACCAGTTCCGGGGACCAGTGCGGCACTGACTAACCATGGACTGGAGGAGTACTTGCCTTACACAATCAGCTGTGTTAAAGAAGAAGCATGTTAACTCCAGAGCTGTACCACAAAAGCATTTTACCAAACACACATTAATACATTTCACTGTCTTTCCAAAAATGGCGGCTGGAGGGGGAGCTCCGGATGTGGAAGAGTAATGCACACTGGACTTTGGGCCATTTCAAAGGCCAATACCATATAATACCACTTGTCAGGGCTTAAAACCATTACTGGAAATAATGGACATACCCCTCTGTCTCATAGACACAGACAGACACACCAGTGGAGCCATGCTTTGCCATGCCTCATCTTTCGGGGTGCCATCACCTTTCAACACAGTGGTCTATTAACAAGGGGATGTGTGTGTGTGTGTGGGGGGGGAGGGAGTTGAGTGCTACCCATGCACTATCGCCAAACAGGAGCCTTACACTCATAAACATTATGATGCAAGTGAACAGAGGTTTCAAATGAATGCTAGAGGGTGTGTCTCCCACTTCAACTCCTCACCACAGGCACGTCATTTAAGCTTCCCATAGCACTGAGGACACACACACCCCCGCTATGCTTCTCCCCTCATTTTTGTAGGCCCACTTTCAAGTGTCAAAAACTCAACAACCTCAAAGAGGCGTGTCCAAGGACAGCTGACTGACATGTCTACCCAAGGCGACCCGGCCCCAGCAATGAGGTACAATGCTGTGCCTTCCAGTCCTGACATCAGGCCATAATATCTGAATGGCACCACTATCTGCCACCCAGTTTGACATCCGGTTTTTTCCTATTACAAACAACCAAGTGCCCATGTATAAATGTATAATTAAGCCTTTCAACCTCGCAAACAGACATGACAAAGTTTTTACAATTGTATCACGAGATGATAAAATACCATTTCGCCTCGGTACAGGACCCTGATGTAACTAATTAATAAGCATAATTTCTTCACAATTTGCAACCGGCTCAACACATTATTCATGATTGCTTTACCCTCACTGACCTGTTTGGAGAATTAATGTAACTTGTAGGATTATAAAACTAAGCCTGGGAGAGCCACACACTGGAACGCCGTTGCAAATACAGTGCTAACACCCATCTGGTTAAAGGCAGAGCCTTGGTTACTGGTTTACAGGGTAAGAGTGAGTTTCTGGCACAATGCTGTGGCCCAGAGGATTAGCCCTACATTCAGTAAAGAGCCAATTAATTAGGTGAAAAGTCTGGCCAGGGAAAGGAGAGGGTGACTGTCACAGTAGCTACCTGCCCCCTTCATGAAAGAAGTGGAAATATGAGAACGTGATAAAGAGGCACCTGAACAACAGGTGTTATCGCCTGGACAGGTGACACCTGTTTGCCCCTCCATACACTTACGTATTATTAGCTCTTACATTATATATAACAAATAAACAGAGTTCAATTCTATAATGCCCTAAGCGGGCATTTAACCGTTTAACTGTTACTCACTTCTATTAACCGTCCCACATGTAAGTTGTCAGATAACCTTTATTAAATTAACTAGCTAACTCAGCGTATTTAACATGGAATACTAAACGATAAATAACGCGTCTATTTAAAAGAATACCTTGGTGTTTGACAGGTAGCTGGATGTCGCTGACGTTGCTTTCCACTCTGCAGACCACTTTTGCCTTCCTAGCTAAATGAACATATTAAATGAAAAATGCTTTCTGTTTATCCCCGTTTTAAAATGGGTTGTGGGGGGAAATTACATTTGAGTAACGGGGTCGACTGACGGCTGTGTAACCAAGCGGATGGTGGAGAGGAAACCTTAGCTGGCTAACCGCGTCCTCGGGGCAGCCTAACCGCTAAGCACGGCCGTTTCGCCGGCTAGCCTGACGGCTAAAGGTGTGACAGGCCTCGGGTTCGGGAGCCAGGGACGGGACGGGACGGCGACGACAGACACCCCAGGCGGAGCTGCAGATGCAGCTGACACACGGGCTAAGCGGCTAGGCTAATCTAAGCTAAGGCTAACCCCCCCCCAACTTTCAGCACCCGTCTCCGCACGCGCCGGTGCTTCACGAGACAGGACGCCGCGAGGCTAGTAGCGCGCGGAGCCGAAACAGTTAAACGTTTTACCCGAATTAATCTGCGGGTTCAACAGCCCCGCCGGCTTAACCGGCTCCCCGTCTTTAACCTCACAAGCGACAATTGCATGATTTCATATCGAACGTATGACAGCTCACCCAGCCGCCTGGTTTACCTGTAGTATGATAGAAGGCCATTACTGAGGACGAACCATCTCCGTTGGTAACCTTTTAAGTAGTTAGTCCATTTAAAGAGCCAGCCTTTATAAGTGTCCGATCCCGGAGCCGGCACGCCAGCAGTCGAGGACGCCGAGCCCTTCCCCTGGTCACTCATTCTCCTGTCCACTGCAGGCTGGGGGTTGCAAGACAAACAGGGAACAGTGGTGAGGATCGACTCTATCCCACCGGAGCCGCCACAGGGAGCGGCCGCTTTCCCCATGCACTTACCGCCGACGAGCTGGAAGGGGGGTAGCTTGTCGGGGGAGGGTCCGGACTGGAGAGAGAGGGAGAGATGCAGGGAAAGGGGTTGATTTTGAAGGGGGGCACAACGCGCCCCCCTCACATGACGCTGGAAACTAGGAGGGAGGATGAAAACTGACCGTGGAGGCGATCATATGACGAGGGGAGCGTGTGGGGGGACTTGGGGATCTCGGCGTCAGTACCGAGACCGTGCGATCCCGGTTGGCTATCGTGCAGGAACACGTGTGTGTGTGCGTGCATGTGTTTGCTCCGCTGCTGTGTCCTGGCGATGTGTCGCCGGTATGCGCAGCATCACCGTAAACTGCCAGCATTCGCCGCTTGTGCGTTGCAAAGATACAGTGCGCAAGCTGCAACTGAAATAAACGAGGAGAGCCAATCGTTTACCATTTTCACAGTTGTAGGGTAATGGAAAATACAATATCATAATCGAATATTACTGAATAGTGTATTTTATGCTATAATTTTACTACTCATTAGCCAATGAGATTGGGATCCTCTGTCAGAGACCGCAGGAAATGACATGGAAAACGTATTGCGCAGTTACTAATGCTGTAATTAGGTCTTCGGAACAGGTTTATTTGCCAAATGTAAAAACTGAATCATATCAGAGCACCTGTCTTGATCAGCTGCCACATAAAAATAATATACTCCTACGCCAGCAAACATCCATCCATCCATCCATTTTCCAAATCGCTTATCCTTACTGGGTCGCGGGGGGTCCGGAGCCTATCCCGGAAGCAATGGGCACGAGGCAGG
>JAODJX010000042.1:37062210-37090096 GCA_026776945.1 Isichthys henryi
TTTTGGGATAACCTTTAGGTCAGCTGTTCAAACCCAGGTGTGAGGACTCTTCAGTCAATCAGTCCTCTAATTAGTGACCTAATTCAGGAGCTGCAGCAAAACCCTGCATATCCAATGACCCACTTCTTGTGGGTCTGTAGATTTAGCAAGACATTTAAGTTTTTTGTTTGAAAATTGTTCATGCAGCTGGCATGAAGTTTGCCCACCCCTGCATTAAACGGTCCACCACATTTAACTACATCCTTAATTTCAGCACTGCAATAAAAACAGTGGAATCAGTAAGTTGGGAAATGAGAGCAGGGAAGGAATATAAGACTGGAAGCGTGGGCCTGGGAGGCGAAATGCTAACCTCCAAATCCTGAACACAACATGTTAACAGCAAAAGGAGGCGGCAGAGAAAGGAACAAAGTAATCATGAGGAGACGTCAGATTCCACAGACTAACATGGGGAGAGTGACGAATGTGAAATAACGCGGGAGCCAGACCAGTAAGACACTGCGCCAAGTTCAAACTGGATGGGAGAGCGGCCATCGCAGCAAACTGTGCAGTCTGTCAAGCATGGCTGACAGAGTGGGGGTGGGGGAGTGGGGGTGCAGTATGCATTAAAGCTGGCCGCTGTTCATACATACAGCTCTTTGCACCAGACCTAAGATTCTCAAGATGAAGTATGTCCTCCGTCTATTAACCGTCACCATACCAAAGGATCCGACCAGTATCCATCTCAAATGCCACCCCCTTGGCTCAAGGTCCTTAACCACTACGCCCCCTGCCGGCCCATTCCCTCCACACACCGTATAGTTGGGGCTCCCAGCCTGGAGTCGCAGCTCAGCCAGCACCAAGATGCCGTTGGAGAGCTTCATGGACTGGTACAGCATATCCTGGGCGTCGACTGTACGCTTGGCGACGGTGAACATGTTGCTGCTCTGTAGCTTACTGCTAGCAGCATCTGGGTGGGGATGGGGGGGTTCAAACATATTTACTGTGATGCAGCAAAAATAGCCTTGAGCTTAAAATATCCCACCTAAGGCCGCACTGGGCACGAGTGACATGCTGGCTTCCTCAAGGTGCTTCACCTGAGTTGAGGTGGCAGTCCTTAATTTGAAACTGAGCCTCGTTTTCACTGGTGATGTCCTTCCAGGTGGCCAGGAACACCTGACGCTCTGTGGGGAGAGAGGCGGAGAGGCAGGATGGGACCCTTATTCAGAACAGCGTGCCACCCTCCACCCCCAGAGCCAGCTGTGGGGCACAGCACTGCTGCCACCCATCATCCATTACTGGCTCACCCACCTCTATTTTTACCCCCCACAGTAGGCTTGGCAGTATCTAATTTATCATACCATCCATCCCAGAAGGAGGAGGTACACCACAGTGTAACAAGAATATTATCGTAATACTGCCCAAGCCAGTCCGGCACACTCTCCCCACCCCTCCAAAAAATCCTTACTGAAAGCCCAATAAAAATCCCCCACAATAGCTGACTGACCAGCTACTGAACCACTACCGATAAAATGTGACAAGCGAGGGAGAGCTGGCGACGAAAATAGGGTACAGAGTTCCCTCTGTACAAAATCCCACTCCTCACATTTTGAAATCAACCGATCTTTTCATTGTTTATGGCAAATATCTATGGAACACGTTTAAATGGCTTAGATGTCTGTGTTCACAAGATGGCTTCCGCAACCTTTCTGTTTAAGTTTTGGGGCAAACTGTCAGGTAAATTACATGCAGATTTTAATCCATATAATGTATTTGTGAAGAGGTAATAAGGTCCATCAAAGATCAAATGGAGCAAATATAGTAATTAGATCAAACAGAATTATCCTGTTCCCAAGGTCTATCATTTTCTGTAGTCGCCCTTTCCTTAGCTGCCGCTAAACGGCATTGCTTCAGTTTTGATGAGATTTGAAGAGGTCTAAATCGTTCCCCATGCAAGATGTCTGCAAAGTCTGGAAATGATCTGATACATCATTTTTATATTATCATGCTGATAAGATCAAGTGCTTTCTCTTTGCTATCACTATGCATCACTTCTTCAGTTCTTGGGCAATCCGTCTCAAAATTTGACCTGTTCCAGTTTATCAACCATACAATGCCTCCATACAGTTTGAAAATGTTCCGTCAAATACCTTTAGAGTTAATGTGATCACAAGACCAAGTGTCTTCTACGGCTTCCATTTCCTTCCTTTGCTGCCACACAGTACTATCCCTCAAGATAAAATCAAGTGTGGACCTCCATCCATATAACGTTACTGTGAAGCCGTAATAAAACCCATCAAATACTTTTTGACTTATCACATTCAAGGTCAAATGTCTTCTGCAGTCACCCTTCCCGCTGCTGTCACTAAGAGGCACTGCTTCAGTTTTGGGGTGAGTTGCCTCAAGATTTGATAATTTCTAAAATTTGATCATTACCATTACGGCATCCATACGATGTGCATGCTTAGTTTAACGATCATATAATTTTTGAGTTATTGTGCTAACAGGAATGTGCCTGCGGCAGCCCCGATCCAAAACCATGTATGTTCCCTGTCCAGGGGAATACAATCAAAAATGATGAAACCCACCAAATTGTTGACAAACATATTCCAGATATTAAATAAAGGCTGGATGATCCCATAGATTTCCAGTCTAAACCATCACGGATTAAATGCAAACCTTCATAACACTACGACTGCCAAGCCGAGGAAGACTTTCCAAGGGCGTTTCTGAGTAAAACGGGCTGTACAAAGCAATGGTGAGCGTCACCGCCAGTTATATAAGGAGCAGGGTCACACAGCCTCTTAAAGAGCGATGGGGGGCGGGGGGACTCACCCATCTTCCCATCCTCCACGAACAGGATGCTGATGGGGTACTGGCAACTAAAGTAGAAGACGTCAATGTTGTTCTTCACAGCCACCTGTGGGGGGATGAGCAGATAGATATCTGTATAAAGAGTTTATTTATATGTATTTTTCCCCCCGCCGGGGGGGAGGAAGACTGGCACGGGCTCAGCCTACCGCGAAGGCAGCGCCACGTGAGCGGTCCTCCCTGTTCCCTAGCAACGCTTCCCCCACGGAAACTCCCACCACTGTAACTGCCTTTTCCTGACAATCTTGCGAGGCCAATGAGACCAAAAAGAAGCATATAAAGCACCCTTTGCCCTTTTCGGAGCTCCATGTCTGCCAGCTGCCTGGCCCTCTTAATGCCAAACACATGCACTAACGCACATACAGATCACCGCACTCGCTGATGGAGTACTTCTCACAAGAGAGAAATGTGTGCGTGATTTCATTCATGCTTTCCTATCCTGCTGTCATCGGGGCTGAATTTTAATGGGAGGATGCATCAGTCGTATCATTATCAGACATCTATGCGAAGCTTGGTGGACCGGCCTGATGACCAAGCCTCTCTCATCTGGGGAGTGAACACACTATCTCACGCCAAATATGTCTGCAGGTGCCCCTGTCATCTGGGCAGTGAGCACACTGTCTCACACTGCTTATTCATGCAGTGACAGCAACATTCCTTTTCTTACCGGCACCGAATTAATTGCCGATTAGGGCAGAGACACTGGTTGAAGAAACAAACCTGCAGGTTGTTGAGGGGTTCCATCCTCATCACAGGTCCCACAGTGTTGAGTGGCAGGCTCACTTCAATGGTTTGGTTGGGGCTGAGGGGTGTGAGGACCTGAAGGGGACCAGCCGGGGCCAGCCCAAAACTGCCCAGAACAAACCAAATGAAAATTAAGAGGGTGGAATGAAGAGGATACCCCAGCTAAATCTGATCATATTCCCATGGTAGTGCTAGGACTGGCTCACCTGTTTCGGTTGAACTGGATCGCGAAGTCCGTCATGATGCTCATGGCCTTGTTGGTGAGAGACAGCTCCATCTGGATGACTCCAGCACGTCGGGAAAAGGTGCCGGAGATCTCGAGACCTTTGCCTTTCATGGCAGGAAGCCACACCTGGAAGGTGGGACAGAAACAGCCCATGGTGCTGCTGGAGTCACACAGTAATAACAATAGTGTCCCAATCACACTAGTCCAAAATATTTACATCGGTGTGCAGCACTTTAACAAAAAGGTATCAAGTCAAAATCAAACAATGTAGTCCTGCAGGTTGCATCACTGGCTTAACACTGATTGGTCAATGGCATATACAATAAACTGAACTATATATCAAAGTCCGTTTAAATCTGTACGCTAACTTCCCCTCATGTATAAGGTCAGTAAGCTTTAACTATGTTCCTATTCACTTGCAAGAATGGAATAGTAGGAAAGCTTACTGGACTCACAGATTTGGGAGCAACATATGCGCCTGTCGTCATGCCCATGCTGCTGCCAAGGTCAAACAGGTCACCAAGACCACCTCCGACAGGCGCATTCAGAGAGGCCGGCATGACTGCAGGAGCTCCTCCAAAACCAGCACCCATCTAGGGAACACGACACCAAGGGAAGAGGGTTTACAAGCAGGGATACACGTATAAAGCTTAAAATGCACAACGCTTTCTTGTGATAAATGTAAACGAACGTAAAATAAGCATACATTTGTGCTGAAAGAGGCATAAACTTCAAAATGAAAGGTTAATAAGCTCTGTACAACTTACCGCTGGGCTTCCGCCAATATCTCCACCAAGCTGTCGACAAACAATAATTTAGTACAAGACATTAGCCATGAATTCATAGTGGAGAACAGGTGGTGAATGAGTTGGCTCAGCAGACGTGAGAAGGGACGGCCCTAGAGATGAAGGCGAGAGAGTGCGCAGTGGAGTGCATTATGGGTGCTGGGGACAAGGTCAAGCATAAGGAGAGACCAGAAGGCTTCCAGTGTGGGAGCATGGGATGACTGACGGACACAATGAAGGAGATGCAAAGTAAATGGGTGCTGAGACCACATGGTGATCCAACAGGGACAAAAAGGCAGTTGGCAGAAAACTGCTAAATGGAAGTTTGGTTCAATAGCCTTTCAAGACCAGCAGGGTAAGGATCAACCCAGAACTCCCAAAAAAGGCCGGCTAACTCAATTTCACAACCCAATCAATCTTATAGTGGTGATGGGCTGGATTCCACTCTATGGTGATACTCAACCCAGAGTAGAACAGAGTGTGAATCCAACCTGGCTTGGTCAGAGAGTCCAAAAAGACAAACCAGTAAGGTCAATGACACCTGTGGTCTCCATTTGTGCTGGTGTGTTAAGCTGTGGCATTTAGTAATGTCCGGTGAGAGGGGAAAGGAGAAAGGAACATTTAATCTCGTCCATGATGTGCCCTAAACTCAAAGAAGGGCTGGTGTGACATGTTAAAGTAGACCTCAAAGACCAGGAAGAGACTACTGTGACAACACAGAGCTGCACTGGAGGGATGGGAAGCAGTGATGAGATGGGATGGAATGAACTACCCTGCCCAACCAAGGACATGACAGAAACCTTCCCATGTATGTAATTACCGGTTCAGAATCATCACCCATCTGCAGGTGTTGAATTGCAGACAGAGAGAGAAAGAAAGAAAAAAAAAAAAACAGGAGAAAAATAAAATCATGAGGAACAGAATCTCAGGTAAGGCAGGAACACCCATCTTGATGGATAAATTAATCGTTACTCAATCTGTACAGGACTCACTACCTGAGTGCCGGAGATCGTAAGGAACCAGTTTAACAAGACTATGTAAAATGCACAGGGCCTGGATGGGTCATTGCAACCTGAGACTACAAGCACTGGCATTTCCGAAAGAAAACACCAGCTGCCTGTTCACGGTGGGGCCACCCACCAGGGTGTCCAGGCCACTGCCCAGCAGGTCCATAGCTCCCATCTGCATGCCGGAGGTGGGGGTCGGGACACTCCCCGAGGCTGGCGGTCCCAGGTCCAGGTTGAGGAGATCTCCCAGAAGGTCGCTCTGGGACGGGATAACGGCAGGGGTCGCTTCAGGTCCGGTGCCTCCGGGCTGACCCACCTCTGGGCTCTCAGTACTCTCACCCCTGGAGAAAGTGAGAAGGGATCACAGATACAAATGGATGCTCTAGATAACAGTAGAGCAAAAATGTACATGCTACAGAACATTCTAGAAATACCAGGGCAAGACGACACAGAGAGGTACTCACGAGCCAGACCGAGGAGGAAGTCTCTTGTGTTGAACACCTCGGCTGCCCTCCACAAAGGCACTGGGGGGCTTGTGGTAGACAGAGGCCAGAGTGCCAATGTGGCAAATGAGTTCCTCCAGCAGAGTGGGCTCAATCAGGTCTGTCTCCTCCGATATCAGTGGCTTCTCCGCCAGCACCACCTCCTTGGCTGCCACTGGGTCCGTGGAGAGCAGACGCCAGTAGATGTAGCCACGGTCCCGCAAATCGGGGTTGTCAGAATCCTAGAGGAAGGGAGGATGGTGAGAGAGTGAGTGAGGGGAACGGGAAGGAAAGGAGAAAGACAGGAAGCAAGAGAATGAAGAAGATACAAGATAGGGATTGGGAGACAGAAAAAGCAGAGAAGCAAGCAGCAATAGGGAGGCCATTGGGAAGGAAGAGAAACACAAAATCATAAAACTGCTTCCCCAGACAGAATGCAGGTTGAATCTAAATGCACCAGGCAGCCAGTTTTGATGTTGCTGGCAACCTCAGATCCGGACTCTCCTTGCCCCTTCTGTCAGTGCCCCTCTCAACACCACGCCAATTAGATTCAAGGGTCAGCTCTCCATCACCACCATAGATGAAGGTGTCATATCTAGAAAATCACTAAATCTGTCTACATGAGACCGGTAGGTTCATTTTTATTTTTTAAGGGAACAAAATGAAGCCTCGGGATGGTGTAAAACTAAAACAGCAGCAAAGGTTTAACCAAGGACCTTCTGCTGAGGCTTCAGAGCTATAATGGGAGAAATTTCACTTAGATCCTTTCTCCAAACAAATAATAATTTAAAAAACCATGAAGAATACAGATACACATACCCAGAGTTTATACCTTTGAATCTCTTCATGGTTCAATCTGGATGTAAAACCTTTTACGGCTATACCTCCCACTAAATACTAACTGAACACATCCATTCTGCTCAGTGCTGAAAAGCTGATCCATTCACCTTCCAATCTCGTATATAATGCAAAGTCACGAGAAGCCCGCAGCCTGTCTCAAACAGCATAAGGCACAAGGCAGGGTAACAAGAATGCTGGCCCATCCAAGGGAGACACACTTATACACATTACACTCCACCAGCAATCTATAGATACTAATTTTCCGTAGGTGTTAAACTGCAAGAGTCCCCGGAGACGTGAGCGGTGAGCAAACAGTGCTGCCCATGGCAGAGCCCTGCATTGGGACTGGGATAACTCGGGTCCCGACGGAAATCTCGCGGGAGCGGGTGGGATTGGACAGAAATCTCGCGGGAGCGAGCGGTTTTAAGGTTGCCACAGGCGGGAGCGGGAGGCTAAAAATAGACAGCGGGTCCCAAGATTTTTGGCAGGATGGAGAATGTAACTGATGTCATTTATTTTGTGTTATATATTCATGTTTGTTCTGAGCCATTGTATTAAATTGTGATGTTCAGCTAGTTTAAATGTATTTCTTTGAAATAAGGTTCAGGATTCCCTTCTCTTTTTAAGCTGCTCTTCTTTGTTTACAATAATGTGATATTTAAACATTTGTTGTATAGATTTGGTTATTGTTTTGTTTAATAACTGTGCAGATATTTGCACATCTGATTAGGTTTTGGGCTCAGTTTACATGGGCTCTAGCCCATGGAGCCACTGTGCCTGGGTTGGGGAGTGTGGACTGTGTTTCCCAAATGATGGTAAAGCAGTCAAATCGACAGCTCAACAGAAAAGGCCCTAGAGACAGGGACGACCCCTCACCTGTGTGGCCAGGCTGAGCACTTGCTGAACCAGCTCCTGCGTCTCCGTGGGCTTCTTCAGGAAGAGCTTCACTATGGCTGTCAGCAGCTGCAGCTGGACCTGTGTAACGGCAGAGGAAACCAGTGAGATGACGGAACCAGTGACAGCAGATGCACGCAAAGAATGCGCATTGTTCACATCTTGAGCTTTATGTTTGAAGACTTTAAACCCAGACTGGAGATGATAAAGCTTTGAAAAAGCTTCAAACACTGAAAAACTGTGGAAAAACAGTCCAGAGTGTCGGAGACGAAAGTGAGGATTCCAAGAACCTGGCTGACCTGGGTACTCTCATCATGGAAGCCCTCCAGGAAACTCTCCAGCAGCTCGTCAGCATTGTCAATCCGCTCGGCATATTCGCCCACGATCCAGATCATGGCAGCACGTGCTTCTGGCTCATCCAGGGAGTCCAGGTTCTCGCACAGTGTGGCAATAACACTCTCGTACCTGCAGGTGACAAACAAGGTCACAACTCAAAGCCCCAATGCAGCAAAACTGGACCAGATTAATAATTTAATGTGAATACTCAATGACTGCCTAGTGGGATAATATTTATAAATGCAAGCTAATTATGCAGATATCTCTAATGGGACAAGACCAACTGCTGTTCAATGTCTAAAAGCCTCTCAATTTCCTCAATTTCTTGTCCCTTGTGGAAAAAAACATATATGGCTAATCTTTAAAAAATCAACTTGTTGTAATTCATGTTCAGATAGCATGAGATTATCAAGCCAGCTCCCTTCCTGATGAAAACTTGCAGTTCATGGATATTGCTATCATAGCAGTACAACTATAGCAGTTACACACTGTGCAGAATTTTTAGGGTACAATTCTGACTGATCAACCTACTTGTTGGGGTATTTTCGGAAAATGTCCTTTATGACGACAATGGCCTCCTGCACCACGTAGTTGACTTTGGTCTGGATGAGGTCCAGTAACGTACTCACACAGCGCTCTGCGGATTGCTGATGGACAGACAGACCGATGAAAAGATGGTTAAGCGGGGGCCCATTCTGTCAAGTGGCCCCATTTGATTCAAAACCGTGTGTGCTAAATCCCCACCCCACGCAATGCACAGTCGCACAACTGAAAACAACGCGAGGCAGACAGCAGCGGAGTATAAGTTGCAGTCAGTGTGATTACCCAAAACGCCCAGGTCCTCACCTCCACCTTGATGGCGCAGCGTCCGATGGCGCGGACCGCCTTGCGCACAAAGTCCACATCCACCTCAGTGGCGTATTCTTTCAGCTCCGCGAGGACCTGGAGATGAGATGGACGATGGCTAAATCAGGACCAGCGATGAATGCTAAATGATACATATCCATTACACTGGTAATATCATACTAACTGATAGACACGTAAAGCCTATAGTCTAAAAAAAAAAGCAAACAGAATAGTAAACTGTACACTTCATTCATACGTTTATGAAACAGGCATAACACTGGCCAGGATGATACTTTTTTGTTCCTGGGCCATCCAGCATATGCAGGGATAAGAGGTAAACACGTTATTTGAGAAAGCAATAGGATTTTTAACAGCAGCTAAAATTAAAACGAGAGCATACGAGAAGAGCTGGATGAATAGCAAGCAGTGACACGCACTCCTAAAAAAACAATGGAGTGCACTTCAAAGCAGTGCCGCTAAAGAGGAGACATATAAGATACACTGACTGACCGAACTATCAAACACACCTTCCGGCAGTACAATTCTGCATTTATTAATGGTGACTGATCTAATAATGGGTTACTGCCTCTCCAGTTAAGGTGGGTGTGGCCAATGATTTCCACTGCAATGCAGTGAGAAAAGCTGAGCCGAGTTGGAGTCGGGTCTACTTGTGTATGCTGGTCGTTGAAATAAGCCGATTTTCCTTCTATTTCACTGCTTCAGAAGGTAGCATGAGGTAAATATATGCCCAGTGCTGCAGGCTGTGCTAGGCAGGAGAGGTTTCACTTCCTCTGAGACACGCCACAGTGGACCCAGTGGAACACGCCCCTCAAATCAGTCGCTGACGTATGGGCAATTCACAAAAAAAAAAAAAAAAAAAAAAAAAAGACACTGCAGAGAGTAGCGGCAGGGTGGAATATATCCTTGAATGTAGGCTCATCGTAAAGAACCTTCCAGTGAAAAGTAGTGAAGATACGCATTCATTCACCTGGGCGATATTCGCTTGAGAGGCAAGCCGGATCATTATGTCAAGCTTTTCCAGCTTGACGTAGATGGGGTCGTTGTATTTCACAAAGAACACCTTCATCTCGTGCTTCAGGATTTCTGGCCTGTGGAGAAACAAAGGAGCATCCTAACATTCCGGTAGCAGAATCCCTGCGAGCAGCGAAGAGGCCTCTCAGCATGTCGGAACATCCGCTAAAGCGTCTCGACACGTTTAGCCGCAGTGAGCAAAAGCTGGAGGCAAAATGGGGCGACCTTTGCTGTTTCCCTTCAACAGCAATTCTAATACTCATGATACTACAAGAAACAACTGAAAACAATTCAAACATACCAATTAAATTAAAGGCCCTGTAGAGCAGTGAAGAGACAGTATGTAGTGTTAGTATTATCATTCACATAATGCATTGCAAAAAATGAACAAGTGGGTCCATCCTGATTGTTTGTGATCATTCATCAGCAGAAGGAGTCTGAGTTTATCTGAGGACCCCTGGTGTCCGAGATGCTGGAAACCCCTGCTCTAAATGACCTACCAAGACAATCAGAGCCTGAGTGCAGTGTGAGGGTCCAGCTCACCGTTTCTGCACAATGAGGTTGATGTTCCTCAGGGCCACATACTGCAGCTCTGGCTCAGCCGACAGCAGCGTGACCAACGGCGGAGCCAGCTTCTTCAGAAGGGTGCCATAGTAGTCCAGGTCCTTGGGCAGCATCTCCATAAACTTCATGAGCACCTTCACGGCGGACAGCACCACGGCAGAGTTGGCGTGGGAGAGGCGTGGGGTGACACGCTCACAAATACTGCAGGGGGTGGGAGAGCGCTGTCAGGCAGTCATAGACCATGAGATGAAAGGAGAAGAGGTTAGGTGAAGCCAAAGGAGGAACAAATTAGGCCAGTAAGAGTGAGAGGGTGAAAGAAATGACAGGATGAATTGAACAGTCAACCATTCACTATACACACTATAGGTAAATTGCAGAACATGGCAGAGGACAAACTGGATTTCTGACCACCCAGAACTGACAAACTACTGTGACATTCAAAGACAAGTTACGGTATACAGTAAGACCTCGGACATTCACGAGGTTAGATTCTAGAACCCATCGCGAATGAGGAGGATACACGGATGTTTGGTAGAGTCACTAAAAATGGTAATATATGCTTTTTTCTATAGTTTAAACCCTAAACATGACCCTAGTCATCCTCCCAAAACACATTAATTTAATTTAAAAGTTAACTTAATATATTACTCTTAAAAACCAACCCTTTCAGCATTTATAGCAAACGCCTCTGCAGATGGAAACCCGGGACGCATTTGCTATGTACGTAAACATTAGAACCTTTCAAGAAATTCATAATTTTTGTGTGTCGAATTTACGTTAACGTGTACTTACTACTACAGAATTGTAAATTAACTATTTTTTAATATTTATGTAACCATTAGCGTTCCTGTCACGTACTGCTGGGGCACGGACCGGGGAGGCAGAGACAGGATGCAAGGAATCGGGGAACACGGGGTTTAATCAAAAGGTAAAGACAAGCAGGACAACGGAACAGGCAGCAAACTCAAAATCACGTTAATGACCGGACTCAGGAAACACTTAAACGCAGACTTAAATACACAGGACTAATGACAGCAACTGGAAACAGCTGATCACATGGGGATTCCACACGAGGACACGTGGCACACAGGAGGATCGGATGAGCAGGTCATGACAGTTGCAAAGGGAATAAACTTTGCGAATGGGATTCGCATCTTGTAGAGTACAGTATGTACATAAAAAGGAATGCAGATGTGCAAAAAAAAAAAAATCGCGGATGCAAATAAGTTCGGTTCCAATGAAATTTTCACAGATCTGTGAATTCGCAAAGCGTGAATGCACGAGGGCTTACCGTAATGAAAATAAAACTCCTATTCTTATTATTCTTATGATAATTATTATAAAAGTTCATTTTATATAATGTCACACTATATTTTGAGTGTGACAGCTTTTTCAATATTTTAATATAGGACTGACAGGTGGAGATGTCAGAAGAGGCATTCATGCCCTGGAATAATCTGACCTAGGAAAAAAATATCATAAAGAATGCAAAAGATGCAGGTGAAGACGCTATAGCTGAAGATGAGTAACAGACCTCTGGGACTCCCGGTCATCCCTGGGTGTATAATTGGCCAGGCAGTCGAGGATGAAGATCTGGCCCCACTCTGTGCATTCGTTGAGGGCTGTCAACAGCTTGTTGATAGTTTGAGGGTTCAGGTCAAGCAAATTGCTGTTCGGGTGAGACTCTGCTATCTCAGAGAGGGCAGCCACTGCGTTAGCAACCACCTGGGAGGCAAAGGAGCAGATGGACAAGGCTGGTCTGACCCACAGCATGAAGGACAAATACCCATTACAAGTTTTAACAGCAAGGTGACAGCCTCCACACGGTTTCAAGTTCAGCAAATTTAATGCTGAGAATGCAGAATAGTCAGAAACACCAGTCATTCTATGAGTAAGAGGGACAAACGACATACATGTACAGATTTCAATAACACAACTGGAGTACCTGTATGGAAAATTTTCCTTAACAACCAGCACTTAAAACATGACCATATGAATACAGTACAGCAATAAAAACCTACACTGATTTATCAATCTGAAGAAAGCCCTGGGCATAGAGAGCACCAGAGACGCAGATGGCCAACTCTATTACTACCAATGTTAAAATCAAGAGGGGTCCCACCATTGGGTTGGAGTCAGAGATGAGGTCCTTCAGCGTGTCAAGGAAGCCCTGGTCCTCCACCAGCTGGGCATTGATGTCGTGTAGCTTGGCCACGCACACGGCGGCTGTCTTGCGCACATACGGATCCTCATCCTTCAAGCACTTACGCAGCGGCTCACAAAGGTACTCCGTGATCTTGTCCACACGAATGCAGCCCATGGTCCGCACAGCCAGGGCTCTGATCAGCGGGTTTGGGTCCTCACAGTCCTGGGGGTGGGGGGGGTAGGAGGAACACAACGGCCTGATGAATGGCGACTTAAGGATATTTGCTGGTTTAGGAACTCACTCACTGCCCGCCCCGTGCAGGGGAGTAGTAACACATGAACACATTCAAAACAAGCGTCAAAGCAAACCTGTGTAATCTACTCTGGCACATGCAGCCTCTCAAGGGGGCCCGTGTCTTTACCTTAACAAAGGTGTTGACGGCCATGATAGCCATGTCTGGCTGGCTCTTGGCATAGTTCATCAGGTACAGGTAGACCAACTTCTTCAGCTCCAGGTTGTCCGTCTGCATGCAGTTCACCACATCTGGAAAAAGGGCGCTGAGGGGGAAGAAAAAAATGAATAACTGGAAGAAACGCTTTTTCAATTACTCAAATATTGAATTACTCAAGTATATTTTAAAATATTCTTCCAATATCCAGATATGTGTCCAATACGAATTACAGACCATCAGATTCTTTTTGAATTCATTAAAATATATCAACATCTCTATCCTATACTGGCCTATATCCAAAATGCTCGGAACATGCTTGCCCACAATGCCCTGTACCTCACTCATCTACTCTAGAATGTTATTTCATTTTCCCAAAACAGGAAGAACAAGAACAAAAAACACTAAAGCCCATTTTGCTGTTCTTTTCCATTTTAAACTACAAGTGCTTTGCTTCTCTGCCCACAGCAGACATGATGCAGCCTCACCTGACATCCTTGCCCACTGTCATGGAGGCAATGACCTTCTTCACGGCTTCCTTCTTCTTCTCTTTCTTGTCACTGTTTAGCTCAGCTTTGAGTTCAAAAATCTCTCCTATTAATAAAGGGGGAGGGGGATTGTTACGGTTACTTTATGATATAATACTTTATTGTTAGGCATAAGTGTGAAGTTTTTCTTGCATTATAGCAGCTTTAAGGACCACATGATATCCTGCGAGTGTAAATAATCATTCCAAAACCTAAGCTGAATATACCAAACATTACTACTGAATTCATTCTACATACTTGGTTGCTCCCAAAATTAAACAAAGGGAATCTAAATGCGAGCGCAATCAAAATGTGTACAGCCCTACTGCATAAGCACATAGGAGGTTTGGCACTTGCCCTGAACAAACCGACTTAGAAGAACCACATCACGCTAACCCTTTAATTTTGGGACTTAAGTGGGCTCCTGCTGACACCTGCTGACCAAACGCCTCCAAATTCGATCACACACAAGCTTCATGCGCAGAAAGACCCGCTAATCATGGGCGAGCAAAGCGACAAGGGAAGAGAGGAGCGCACTGTATGCCAGCACAAGGTGGATATGAAACGTAGCGTAACACGTAAATGTTTCAACAGATGGCAGAACCAAATTGTTCATTCATTCACACCAACAAGTCTGGCAGCTGACACCTCTTTACAGCTAAAAAGCCAATAGATTTTCATGAAGGTTAACCAGCAAGGGAACAGAAGGCTAGGCTAATACAGTTAAGCTTAAAGCCATCTTATCCTATTACACCACCCTCAGTTGGCCTAGTCTCAGTTCTGCCTGCCAAAGGAGGGCACCCCAAACCGTCAGATGCTAATTCTGGGCTGCAGCACTCCAAACTTTTACTCTGCAACTGCCATCATTTTCACCCAATGAATGACAGTGGCTACTTTCAGTGAGGCTTGCCCATGTTTTCTGTCCACACCCCTATAAAAACACTTTTCACATATTTTCTGCCAGTATGATATATTTTATGTTTTTCAAACACTCATTTTCCATTAGAGATACGGACACACAAAAAAAAAAATCTGTGCCATTGGCACAATAGACATAAAGATATAAGAATATAAACTGAGACCGGAGAGGTTTTTAAAAAACTTTTTTTTACATTGCTAGCGCTGAGCATTAAGCTAATCAAAAGTAAAGCAGAAAGTTTAGAAAATTTTATTTGGGGATTACAAACTCCCCCTCCCCATAAAACAAAACAAAACAAAAACAAACAAGGTAAACATTTGGCAGACCTTTCTTGGTGGTGGTGAAATACTTGGAGTCCGTCATGTTGGCTGTGAGTTATCTGTTCTTCTGCAGGACAAAAAGGGACGATGAAAGTGACTAAGGGAAAGTGCCAGCACTTTCACAAATGGGGAAACAAATACTGCTGAAGCAACAGGAAATCCTAAAAGTGCACCACAAGAAAAACAGGAGGAAACACCGTATGTCGCTAGGAAAGCTTGGCTATTTCCACAACACTGGCAAAAAATGAGAGACAGCAAAAAAAACGAATCCATTCCACAGCCAAAAAGGAAAACATGATCATCCCAGCTGAAATGCAGGGTGCTTATCCTTGCAGCGAATTCCTCTTAATTTCCCGTTTTTCCCCCCAATTTCCTTTGTTAAAGTAATAAAACTACACAATATGAACAGGGAACAAAGATTTAAAGCACATCAACATTACATACAAGGTGCACTTTAAGTATGTATTCACACATATACCACCTTCTTAAAAAACACCTAACAAAAAGAGCAAAATATCTTTTGTATTCAGTACAGATAAAATAACTGTGTTGTACCTTTTCAGAAATATAAGCCCTAATGGAAACTGGTCAAAGGAGATAAACATCCATCTACAACACAAGGCATTTCCTGATAAAGCTAAGAACAGTCTGAACTACAGACTAACTACTCTCCTTTTCCACTAAGTCACTCCCAAAACACATAGGAATTATATTTTAATGTATTAGTTCAAACCACTGTATTATGGCTAAAAGACCAAGTAAAACAAATCAGGTGTTGTACTGGATGTGTTTATGTGCACCAGGAGTGGCCAATCTTATCCGCAAAGAGCCGGTGTGTATGCAGGATTTTGGGGTAACCTTTAGGTCAGCAGTGAAAACCTTCATACACACCGGCCCTTTGCGGATAAGACTGGTAACCCCTGATGCGCACAATCGATACGCTTGTGTTAGTTGACAATAAGATGGATAAAACCATCTCTTGAAAGCTCAAACCTAATCATTTAAAGCTGGATTTAAGTACAGAAACAATCAATGGAACACAAACACGTACGCAAAGAAAAAACGAAACATACATGTAATAAGGATAACAAGGAGGAGACAGACATCAGAAAATATGTACATAAGCGTTCAGACCAGTTATAAGTTACACAGCGTTATCTCACCGCCGGCTTAATGAACCTTTAGTCTAAAACCACGATGCCTACGCCGGTTAATATTACCATTAATTATTACTCAATTACCCAGTACCGCTCCTATCCTAACAATTGACAGGCTGCTGCCCTACAGCGCTGTCTCGGACGTGATAAACCAGTTTATTAACAGCAGCATCGCGAAGCATGTGGGAACAGCCTAGCTTGTCTCGACTATGGGTATCAAGCAGGATCTACCCGCCTGGGCTAGACTTTCCCTCCCTGTGTAGCTGGCCAACCTGGCAACCTCGGCACTGAAGGGTTTTCTGCATGTGACATTGTGTGTAAACTTTAGTAAACCCTGCCGGTATCTAAAAGATTTATATTAAAATCAGGTGGAATTAACGGCGCCGCTCAGTTACGTGCAATAAAGACCTTAGAGGAACCCATGCAGAACGGAGCGACAAGCTAATTCATTCAAAGGAAGCAGCGAGGCAGCTAATGTAGGATAGGGCGTAGAAAATTATTTTATCCGGCTACAAACAAAAAAACGTCGCATTTTACACAGTCATTCGTTTGTTTTTCACAGTAAAGAGTAAACCCGATGCTTAAATTCAGCAACGCGAAATCTACCCGAAACATCGCTAGCTATGCTAAATTAAGCTAGGCTACGCTAAAGAGCCGTGACCTTCCCTAGGTAAACCATAGCCTGTAACGAGAGGTAAGCCAACAATGGTTGTTTTCAAAAGCTAAGAATGAGCATTCATTTTAAAATATCAAGCATAAACATATTTTAGTACGACAGAGTGGAAACATTTAGAAAGCAGTACCGTATGAGTTCGGTCTGGATATGTGTACGAAACAGCCTTCACTCCCTCCCACTTCAGCTGAGTGACGTCAGCGATCACCAGACCATTATTTCCGGTAACGACTTCCGCATCCTCCCCCCCAAAATATGATTATGTCCCATTTTATGGGAATTTCAGATTGCACTGTCCATTTTACGAGGAAAAGAACTGGGATCAGTTATCTAATAATTCATGCTTCACGTGCATCTATTCCAAAATATCGAACGCGTTAGGAATTACAAATGCTACACTTGGATATGAGACGGCATTGCCAGCTTCATCCTGTTTGTCGCACACCTGCAGTATTGACGTTTGGCTCCAACTGTGAACGTATTTTAAATCAAACCAGTGTTTCCCAACCCGGTCCTCGGCGACCCCCTGACGGTCCAGGTTTTTGCTTCCTCCCGGCTTCCTGCCAGCAGTCCACGTTTTAGTTCCGTCTCAGCTCCCCATCGGAAGTAAAAACGTGGACATTCTGGGTGTCCCCGAGGGCCGGGTTGGGAAACACTGTTCTGAAGCCCTGTAACGTATTAAAAATAGAAGCCTTGTTTCTATTTTTTTTTCCTCTTTAAATTTTTATAAACGTAATGTAGACCTATCTGGAGGAATATAATTTAAATAAAAAAAACTTTGTGAAGCAATTCTGAAATGCCACATTTTAATGTATGTAAAACTAAATGCGTGCATATTTCCACCCCACAAAAAGATTAATAAATAATTATTAATATTTATGGAATCATTTATTGCAACAAAGAAACAGCAATGAAAATTCAAGGGGAAAAAACAGTGGAGTCTTGGTCTTCCGGTATTGCTATTTAATACAAATAAATTCTACAATGACAGAGCACCTCTAAACATCAACAACTATAATGGAGAGCATCATAAAACAGGCAACATAAAAAGATAATTGTAACCATCTGTTATTGATACACTGACGCTATATAATAGACAGTCGCAAAATAAAATAGAATATACAATATATTTGCATTCAAGTACCAAATCACATTTGCATTTTGGGGTCATTTGTACACAGCAATGACAGCTGGTCACAAATAACTTTTAAGATTACGCCTGACATGCAGCACATCTCCATTCTAAATTACAACACAAAAGCATGGAAAAGTAAAATGATTTTTAAAACGAAACCAATACATTTAGCACATTAACGCAACAAAATGGTCAAAAGGAAAAGAAAATTTGGCTGAAGTGGAAGACCGTAGAAAACAGACTACCAGAACCGTCATGGGTTCCAAACGGTTTGAGTGGGGAGCACTGCTGGGTGACAGCTGAACACCATTCCATGCCTTTAGAAGGTCAAAGATATACCACTAAAAGCTTGAATGTTCTGTTTTTTGTTTGAATGACTTCATGTGTATCTCTCATTCTTCGGGTGGCAGAAATGGAAAGTTATCATCATACTATTCCTGACAATTAATAAACTGAGGTTGCAAGTTCCCTTTACAAAGAAACACTAAGTAAAAAAAAAAAAGCAAAATAAAAGATCGATACGTATTACATCATTCCATCAGCGCATAGCAGAGGTGTGGTATTTAGGAAAACAACTGGACAAAGAATCCTACTGCGTACACATCATCGGCGTGGTCCCGTAAATATACAGAATTTAAAAACTAAACTCATACGTCTGAAGGCTGTCAGTCATGCAAGATCGTCCATACTCGAAACCTATAAATAAATAAATAAAACCCATTTGCGTAGCCTTTCAGTCCTACTGCATCTCCACACGTTACAAAACATATCAGTGTTCTCCAGACCCCCCTCCCTCATTAGGCATTCGACACAAATACAAAATACCCTGAATTTCTCTACACTTCATGGGGCTGGTTTTGGAACAGTGCATCGAGACTTTCACTTGCACAGTACACCGCCATGCTGTTTGAGTGCATCTGTACACACATTTTTTATTTTTTTTTATGTACTATAACCACTCCGCAAACATACAGTGATGCCAGGAAGTACACATTCCATTTCATTCAGTACTCATTCAATACTATTTACAGGGGAATCTTGTATTTGTCTAGAGAGTCAACTTGCAATTCACAAACAGTTCAATTATTGAAATTAATAACTAAATAGGGGGCCTTGACATTAACACCTATTATGAAAACCACTCTCTCTGCGTCCTGTAGATGGCAGTATCCGGTCACAATTTCAGGTTATGGAAAGAGGCATTACAAGAATGCAACTACAGGTTGCAATCCGATTTTAATGTTGTTCAACGCATGAATAAGTTGTCGGCTATATTCTATAAATCCCACAATGCTTCAAACATTGAGTTTAAGACAATACTATAAACCAGTGGTTCTCAAACTCGGTCCTCGGGCCCCACTGCCCTGCTTGTTTTCCAGCTATCCCTGCCCTACACATTGTTGATTCACTGAACACACCTGATCCAGGTAAGCAAGCAACCAGCTCTATGGAGGTAAAGTTAATGGCTTCGCGCAATGCACCGCATTCGTGGGCGCAATCCACATATACTCACTGGTACACCGGTGAATGCAATGGGCAAACTGGGACAGACTAACACACGCACATACTTTTTTAAGGCATAGGTGATAGTGAAGGCAACCTTCCCAACAGCAGATTTGCATAGCTAAGGCAGACAAAACATTTTTAAAAGTAACTATGTACACATACTATATACAAACTAAGCATGCCATTTACTATCAGATCCACAGATGAAGTTAACCAATAGCAGATAAATTGAAGTAATATGTGTGGTAAACTGGCGCAAATCAAAGGTGACTGGACCCGATAACCTCAGCGTCTGGAGCTACAGTCACTTTCAGCACTCAAAAAATGTACATCTAACCTCCGGTTTAACAGAGATATATTTAAAATAAAACAGCATGTAAAACTTAAAAAAAAATCTAAAAGTGTACATATTTACAAAAATATTATTTACTAAAATATCTGTGTAGCTACTATACAACAGGCAAAACCAAAGATGGACGACAGGGGCCAGCTGCAACGTTCGAGGCGCATATGACACGTTCTCATTGGTTGGACCAGAGAGAACAAGGCGTCGCTTGGCTGATGACCTGACCCAAGCAGCACTGTACATATAACATGTAGTGTTAAATACATTCACTTAAAGTAAAACCTAGTGTCTGTGACTAAGATACAGTAAGTACAGTTGGAGAAACCTCACGCCACCATAGGATGCAGTTTTCTGCTCACGTGGAAACTGCTGGGTCATAGGGAATTAGAGAATTGGTTTGATTATCGTTTACATGTTGGACACCCAGAAAGTGTGTCTGGCTGCAAGGGAACAGATTGATTGGCTATTAAGTCATGCAGGTCATATTTGTCTTTGAAGACCATCACGCAATTTTGGGGATAACTGCCTCTTCCACGGCCCATCAATAATTAAGCCTGGATACTTAACCTGCGAATCACCAATCGGCTAATGAGAACTGCCAAAGGCGCTCCTTTGTTTTAGTGGTTCTTTGGGAAATAAATAAATTACATTTGAAGTGCAAAAAGGAAGTTGGAAGCATTTAATTGATGATTGGAAGGTCGCATGAGGTGGGGAGGGGGGGTAGGAGGTTTGAAACCTGCCTTCACATCACTCAAAGAAGGATCAGAAAGAGCTCTTTATCACTCGCTCTGAATCATCCAGACACCTCGTCCCTAGTTTGTCTTCCCTGACAAGGTAGCTGCTGATGGCCGAGGTCCGTTTTGTAGCCCTAATCTTAACCCTCCCCTAAGTGCCTTGATCTGTTTGCAGTCCCATGTGTCCTCTGTCCCAGCTGCCCCTTCATTCACGAGGAAAGGAAGCATCAGAAAGCCAGCCCCAAAGCACATGGGGGCAGCTTATTCTACTCGGAGATGCATCCTGGGTGCAGATTCCAGCTACATCCAACAATCATCATCTAAGCTCCCAGACTCCACAGAGGAGGCATAGTCCCACTGGCCTAAACTGGGGGAGCGGGTGCGGGGGTTGATGAAATCCACCAAGGCCTTGTGGATGGGCTTCTGGGAGCTGGGGTAGCCATTGCTGCGGGCGATGCGCGGAGAGGCAGGCAGGGACAGGCAGGCACGCGGCTGTTCCCTGTAGCTGACTGGGGTGGGGATCCGCGAGGGCTGGTTCTCGGGCCGGTTGTCGGTCCGTGGGCGGATGCGCGGTCGCAGCTTGAGCTTGTACATAGAGGGCACACGATCTGGCTTCCTCATGCCTCGCTTGGGTCGCAGTACCACCCCCCCATCCCCATCAGCGAGCGGCGGGGGGGACGAGGAGCCCTCGGAGCGGGCCTCGCTCAGGCTGGCGCATGCCGAAGAGCTCTCGCTGGAGTCGTCCCGTAGGGAACAGTCCTCCGGGGGAAGCAGGCCTTCATCTTGGTTCTTATGCTCCTCCAGATTGTAGGGAAAGTCCATGCATTGGTCTGGGTACCCCTGCGGCTGCACTGTGCTCCTCTGCCCTGCATCCCTGGGTAACCCCATAGCCTGCTGGAGGCCCTTGTCACCATCCTCACAGCAGAAGCCTGGTCGCTTCTCAGAGTTATAAGATGGGTACATCTCGACATCTTCGTTACAGCTGGAAGCAGGCGGCAGATCCCTTTGGCAAGAGGAGGTGGAGGAGTTGGAGGAGGAGTAGGCAGAGTCTGTGACATTGGAGTCACCTGGGGGCAGGGGAAGGACGGCCCTGAACCCTCGTTCCTGTCCTGCGTCCGCCACTTCCTCAGGGTCCTCGTTGGGTATGGCCGCAGCCAGCTGCGTGTTGGCTAGAAACTCAGCCTCGAAGCTGCGGATCAGGTCTTGCTCTTTCTGCGGGTCCAGGCTGGGCAGAACCTGGAAACCGAAGCCCAAGCTTTGTCGGCTGTCTTCAGGCCCCGCCCACTGGGGGGCGCTGCGGCCGGGCCGGTGGGGGGCGTGCGAGGCCCGAGTCGGGCGCTGTGAGTGCGGATGGGTGGGCCGGGCTGAGGAGTAGGAGTAGCGATGCACTGGGGAGGCTGATGGCTGGGAGTGGGAGGCAGGAGGCTTATGGGTAGCTGTGGCCTTTTTACTGGGGCTTCCCAGCGTTCCTTTAGCTGGGGAATGAGAGTGATTGGGCAGCTGCCTCCGCGAGAAGCCTCCGCTCTGCTTGGGGGAGGCAGGGGCTGCTAGTTTTCCTCGACTATCCTCTCTTTTGTCGGTGTGGGGGGTCCGTGGGCCTGGACTGGGCTCACTAGCCCGGACCCGGGCAGGCATCTTGCCCTGGCTTAGTGAGCGTGGGACCTGCAGTCTACGAGCCCCCTCTGGCCCCAATGAGCGTCCCCTCTCTGGTCGGGCTGCCCGTGACTCCTCAAGGACACCCCGGGGCGCGCTGGGCTTCAGCGAGGTCTCGGCGGGCCGCTCCCGGGACTGGCTGCGTGCACGGGCCAGGGGGGGCCGCAGAGATGGGGTCTGGCCTCCTCCTGCAGGCCTCTCAATGACATGCTTGCCCTCGGTGCGGCTCACCAGCAGGATCACCTCCTCCCCTGGGCGGCGGGAGCCCCCAAGTGAGACCCGGGCCGTCCCACTTCTAGGGGACATTAGCAACGAGTCACTGTCCCCAGACATCCTGCGCGTTGCCGGGATAAACATGTCCTTGTTCCTGTGGGTGGGGGGAAATAAAACAAAACAAAAACAAAAAAAGTGTCAACAAAAATCCCAACACAACAAAAATATAAAGGGTGCTTGATTTGGGAAGGATCTTACTTAACGTTTGATAGAAAATTAAAAGAAAACCAAAAAAAACCAAAAACACTAAAAAGTCACATTTTACATACTGCTGACCCAAACCATCAGTTCCATCTGTAACTTCGTTATGTTTAAAAGTATAAACCCTGCCAAACATAACATGTCATAAAAGCCCCGACCCCAGGCTGACATTGTACCCTGTGACACAGTGCTGGGCAGAGACTAAGGATTACTGTATATAAGGATCAGCCACATTACAGTTTATCGAGATTTTCAGGCTCTATTCGCCCACTGCAGCCGCACACTGTTCATCTTCCAATCAAATTCGGTTTCAAAGCCAGCTGATATCCAGCAATATCAGTTATCAGGAATTTCAAAGCAAGAAGCAAAAGAAACAAGGTGACCTCTAAAGGGACAAAATGGCAGAGAGAGCTGGTTGGAATGGCCTAGATTAGTCGATTATATTTGACTCCTGCCACATCAACAGGCTTCAGATTAGCCTTTGATCTCCAGTTGGGACACTAAAGCAAAGGAGTTTGAGGTCAAGCATGTTATCCCACCCACAGCCTGTGCCTGTGCCGGTCCGCACCTCCGGGAACACACTTTCTGGCCTGGAGTCAAGATTAAACAGTGGGGTTGCTAAATCTCGGCAGATTGGGTGGTATTTTCCACGCCATGCACAACAAAGAAATAATTATGATTTTTTTTTGACCGGGTAACCAATAACTGCATACCAAAGAGTCTTGCCGATACTGTAATGAATAAGCAAAAGAAAATCCAGTAGTTAATTAGTATAAACAACCAAGACATCTCATTACGATCCAGGTGCAGTTAGACACCCAAGACACAAGGGGGTGGCGGACCTGCCAGGTAATAAAAGCGCCGAGTGTCCGGAAGACAAATTTGTGTCACGTCAGTGTCAGTCAGGATTAGTGAAAGCAGCTTGCTCTAACCTGCCTTCATGTTCTACACCATGTGATTGTCTGAGGGCGTGTGTGCATGTGTGTGCGTGTGTGTGCATGCGAGTCAGCTGGTTTTGGTCCCGGAGAGCAGCAGCGGTCACTGCAGTGCTAATGCATGCGTCACGTGAACTTTCAGGAAAGAGCAGTTGATGTCCTTACAGTAGGGTCCTTACTGACACCATGAGACGACTCCCTACTCCCCCCCCCCCCCCAAGTCACACACACTCAGACACACACACATTTGTCATTGTGGGAACATCATAGACTCAACTTTAGTGTCTATTTAGAAGAATGCCTTTATTGTCATTGTACGGGAAGCAAGTACAACGATATTTCAGTCTTTGCATGTCATCTCGCCCTCCTTTGGACACACTTCACCTGGTTTTCACCTCGTTTTCTGGGGAGGGCCAATGTGCCTACACACAAACAGACACACACAGAGAAACAGCCACCTGAGCGAGGAGGGGTGCCGAGGTTCAGAGCGGTCCCGGGCAGGACGGGGCATCAGGGTGCTGGGCCGGCTGGCGCTGGCATTCAGATCTGTGGGGAGGGATGGCCGGTGGGCGCGGGCGGTCCTGCATGGAGGGGAGGCAGCCGGAGGGGGGGGCTCCACCAACCGCCTGTCCGGCGTCTTGAAGGCAGCAGCACACTCGTTACGCCACTGCGGCCCAGGACTGGTGGAGCGTGAGGAGTGGGCACTGGACGACTTGCTTTGTGAGCCCCCTGCTTTGGACTGGTGGTACCGGTGAGCTGGGGGGGGGAGGATGGGCAGAGATCAGACGTCAATCTCAAATCATTGAGGGCAATCCTACTGCTAGCACAACTGGTTTTACACACACACACACACACGGTTTACGTACTGCCTGTGTAACAGAAGTTACAGATTTCTTCATTGCGGGGCTGACATTATGGGGTCATTTGGAGGACAACAGTATCTACCAACAGACATAGACAATATGGCCAAAAGTATGTGGACACCCCTATTAGAGGAATTCAGCCGCACCCATTGCCGGCACAGGTATATAATTAACATTGCATGACTGTGCTTAAATATGTTCAAGAGCTGATCCAGGTCAACTACAAGTAACAAAAACAACTGAAGGTCAAGAATTCTAGGAGAAAAAAAAATAGCTGCAAAGTAATAGCAAGACAACCTGATGACCCAGCATCAAATGGAAAGCCCTCCCAGAAGAGCAGAGGCTATTATAGCAGCAATGGGACCACTGGCTTCATAATAATACCCATGATTTCAGAATGCTGGATAAGTTGGTGCCCACATACTTTTGGCCAGACAATGTATATCATTAATCCTGGGTTATAAAGCTTCAAAGCCAAGTATAAATCAAAGAAAGAAGTGATTTTTTGTTAAAGATATACCTGCAGGCTTTCCGCATTCTACTCATTTTCGATTACAAAATGAACTCTGAGGAAAATGACCCAAAAAAAATGGTGGCAGGTTAGCATGGGATGTTTAGCATGGGATGTTTAGCACATAAAGAGTGGGATGCTGAGGCCAGTGTGTGAAACCTACCAAAAGCGTGGCAGCGGCAGGGGTCGTGCTTGTCCAGGTAGTGCTCCAGCGTGTCCCAGCCACCGCCCACTCGCACCATCACGTGCGTGCGCAGCACCTGTGGGAGCGGCAACAAGTGTGATGCCGTTAGCGTGCCGAATCCTCATGACGTGTCCGGTCTGAGAAGTAACTGAATTAATGGAAGTGAGGAGATGGGAAGAGGGACACGCGTACGTTTCTGTGCGAGATAACAGAAGACAAACAGAGAGAGAACAAATAACTGGCCAAATTGGGAACCACTGATGCATTCGGCAAAAAAACAGAAGCCATTTAGACAAAGCATGTCACAAACCCTTTCTGTTCATGCCCTCCTTTCCATTGCCATGCCAATGCGCAAACAATGCAACACAGGGCGCTGTAAGAGTCCCTCCCTCACTAATACAGCAGGTGGGGGCCTATGTAGTAATTAGCGTGCTAACATTAGTATGCTAATTACCACGCTAACAACACTGCCTCTCCACACCCCCCACCCACCCAGGGAAACGACGTAATCAATTGCGGGGGTGGCCTGAGGTGGCCGGAAACATATGACAGCTCCCCCAATCGCAGGCATTTCTCACGCTGCCACGAGAAGCAACTCACTGTGGATTTGTCTTGCCGCAGAATATAGAGCTCAGCAGTTTAGGGATCTATGCCCGTGTCTGGAAGGTTGTGGGTTAAATGCCAGGGCTGACAGAGTAATCATCACTGTGGAGCCCTTTAGCAAGACCCCCAACCCCAACTGCTTCTGAGTACTCTGCTCTCTGAGCCCTAAACTAGCTCCCATTTGTATATAGGTTTGTTTTAAAAAAAAAAAAGAAGAATTTTTATACATGTATTGAAATAGACTGTTCCTCAGTCTGGTTATGGTACTGCATGCTACGGCTTGAACACAGGATGCATGACTGCACAGGAAAATGAAATTACGACTGAGTTGCCTAAATGACAAGCTGGGATATGCAGCTGAGTTCCTGCGACCCAGACGTATGACTGTCCTGTGAGCGCCTCCCACTGGTGACAGCTGAGCAACGGCATCCTGAAACCCAAACCAAAACCACAATCGTGCCTATCCAGTTCGGGTATATCGATATAGCATCACAGCACAAGGCTAGATTCTACCCCCTCCCTGCCCCCACCAAAGACAGCAATGCATCACAACACAGCCTGCTTTCATAGGCGCTGTGGCAATTTCTGCAGCTTCTGTGAGGCCTGAAAGGCTCCCCATTCTCCCTACCTCAGATAACAGCCCTAAATGGGCATCCGGGAAGCGGGCTGCCCTGGGTCAGGACAGGTTCTGGCCAGGCCTGATGACGTGTTTAACCACAGTGTGTCATACATTCATTACGAGACTATGTTGTATTTTCATTTGGCCTGGAAACCTGTGTGTCTCACACACCCAATATATTAGGGTTGTGTCAGACTCTGATACGAATAAAGTACAGCACCAAGTCTGTATATTATGGAAACAAAAGCCACCCCCCGCCAACCAGCGTGCCTCCCTCCACATAAATAGTTCTCTAGGATAAGATCGCAGAAGTGAGCATTATTGCCAAGGCTTAAGTGCAGAAATTGCCGGCACACGAGGCCAGAGGTCATACCCGGATGAAGATCAGGGAGCTGGAGTCGCCAATCTTGTACTTTCCCTCAGAGACCTTTGTCATGGGAAACTGGGCGGGGCAGGAACACTTCCCAAGTATCTCTCGCACCTAGAGGGGAGGGCAAGGGGAAGAACCATTAACACAGACAGACACAGACACACAGGAGAGCCAATGGACACTACTGACGAGAAAGCAAAGCCCAAATGAGGGGCAGTGACCTTAACTCGAGTTTGACCACGTCACCCTGTGTGTGTGGCGGTAGCCATGGTTACGGTTTCACTGATCGCGCTGAGTTTTAACGGTCTGCCCTAATCTCAGCCCGGCAAAGCATCACCTCATCACAGCACACTGCCAAGGCCTCCATGCCAAAAAATAGTCCTGGAACTAATTTAAACTCACTGTTTTAAGGCCCAGCCCACCCATTATGAAACAGGCAGGGGACGCAGTCCAGCTGACAGCCCCCCCCCCTTCACTGATGTAGTGGCACTGCTGTCCGCATCCATGACACCATTTGGATGGCCTTCGAAACGCGCGTCCCACAGACATGAAGTGACAGGGGGTGTCAGACAGCGTTCAAGCCCAGGCTGTCCTGGCCTCGCCTCTCATGCAGTCTGGAAGTTCTCTCAGACAAAGCATGCAAGCACTTGTCCACCAATGAGGCATGAAAAGACGAAGGAATGAAAGAAAGGGAAGAATGATAAATGACAGACACATAGAAACTCAAACAGCAGAGAGATTTATGATGTCAGAAACAAATAAAAGTGAACTTTAGGGATCAGTGTGGTCATTAAATATTGTGTGTGTGCAGGCACACAAGGGGAGCTGTTTCTGTTAACACAAACACTGGGCTAAAATCCACATGCAAACACACTACAAGCCTGTAAGTTTTTCTGCCAAATTATCTTTCAGAAATAAAATAGTGAACAATAACCCTTCCAATCTAAAAACACATGTGGTATAATACAAATTGAGATAAAGGGAATCAGGGAGAGGTCATTACACATCAGGCTCAGGGAACTTTAAAATAGCTGACTGCTGTATAATGGTCTCTCTCTCTCTCTCTCTCTCTCTCTCTCTCTCTCTCTCTCTCTCTCTCTCTCTCTCTCTCGGAGAATCACACAAAGTGGAGAGGGAAGACAGAAAGAGTGGAGGGGACA
>JAODJX010000042.1:37097004-37128600 GCA_026776945.1 Isichthys henryi
TCACCCACCCCCCCTCATCACAGCATTCACGTGACACATGACGGACTCATTCGCCATCCAGTCAGACCACACTGCCTCAGTCATTCTACCAGGAAGCTGACCAGGATCCCCAAGGGCAAACGGAAGAAGCACAGGGCAAAACAGACAGGAGTCATTGTGTCAGGATGGGTGTGTGTGCGCGTGTGTGTGTGTACACACATAAAAAAGCCCTACAGTGAACTCATCCCAACAGCTCTGACCTGATATAACACTCTCTCTCACCACTTTTATAAAGGACCATGTACAGCAGAGATGAGTGTGCGGGTATGAGGGTCAGAGTGGTTTAACTTGCTGATGGTCCCACTCCTGACTGGGTAATCATGTGCACACTCCCACACCACCTTTACAGCGCTGACTGAAAGTGGCTGTGAAGCAGGACGGTTATAAACAGCAATGAGCCAATCATTCTGGGAGATGGTCTCCAATGTCAGAGAAGCGAGCAAAGGGAGCTCAGGTTTCAAGACTGAACATTTAGTCGCGTTTTGCGACTTGCCGTTGGTTTAAAAAAAATAAAATTAAAAAAACCATCATCGTGTATCAAGTGACACTGCAGGATGGACAGAGGATTGGTATGTAAGGTTGGGTATTGAAAACAAATGGTTTTAAGTTTAAGAACCAGGATATCAATAACATTTAAAAACCCCACTTATTTACCGTTTACAGATTATTTAAACTAGAACCGCATACCATCCAGTGTTGGCAGGATGAACAGAACTGTACAGTATTACTGACATTAATGGCAAACTGACCTCTAAGACTGAGCATAGCTGTTAACCATATTTATTTTCTCTTGAAACACCCTGTTTTAGTTAACAAAATATAGAAATAACTACTTCAAGTAACATTGGTTGTACAAGTTGAATTATTTAAAGAGAAGATGGGCAGCATTTTATTACTGAAACGGTTAGATTTTTTTTCTACTGTATTATGATCAAAACCACAACAGAGGAGAAGCAGATTCAATGATCGAAATCGAAATCAGATTTGGAATTGAAAAAAATCTAAAAAAAGATACCCAACCCTACTGGTGTGTGTGTGTGTGTGCGTGTGTGACGCAAGGCTGTTGCCAGTATAACAGGAGTCAGGCACAGTGTGCAGGAAGCCATCTACCTCTGTCTAGTCCATAAATATTGTCGCTTGGCCCTTAGGTGACAATGAAACAAACTTTGATTTAACATATCGAGCAAAATTATTTTGTTTCCCTCTTAAAGCACTAGACCTACTTCACTGTGTAACTTTTTCCTTTATTTAGAACCATGGAACCCAGATAGGGAATAAAGAGAAACGGCACCAGGAGAACTTGGGGTGTTCTCCTGCCTTGGGGTGTCAGTAACGCCTCACCGGGGCTCTTCCTGGTGTGACACCTGGCTGAAACTTCCCTTGATTGCTTCAAACTGGTATTGTTTGGCAGTAAGAATCCTGAACACTCATTAATAATCTGGAAACAGGGCACTGAGACTGATAGTTAAAATCTACCACTAGTTCAGTCCTCTAGTTCCCCCAAAGTCAGCTTAACAGAAAGACATCGTTTCTCAGTGATCAACTGATCTCCAAAGAGCAAAAAGGAAAAACCATCTAAGCCATCTCAGAAAACATTTTTTTTATTTTTTTTTATTAAAAACACTACTGCGTCATTTTGAGGAAATAAAAATGCAGAGCAAGATCGTTCAGGCACTTTACCAGAAAGGTCAAAGACCTCTGCAGGGTACCTGACCAGAAAGCCTGCTGACACAAGGTGACACCGCGGTGTAAAGTCCGTACCATAATAAGCAGATGGAACGTCTCCAGTTCACCAGGAAGACCAAAACTTCCTCCCAGGAGAACGATTTATTATCCATACTCTGAATCTTCCTTTGAATTAATTATGAAACTATGCACATTCAGACAATCGATGCATTCATGTCAATATTAAAAGGCCGAGCCTTTCACTTTAAGCCGAAACAATACGGATCGCCACAGGCGCTGCTCTGCAAGAACACAATCTGATCCTGAGCATATGTGCAGTACGCGTGTGTTACCGATACGACAATCGTAATCGTTTAAATGTCTAAAATGCTACTTCCATGACAGACGGGTAGTGTAAAAATACATTCGTTTTGTTTTGACACCATACGACTCGGCATGTATAAGAATGAACATGCGCATCCCCAAAATTCCAGGTAACTTACCAGTTCGTCCAGGTTGCGCATGTCGCAAAGGACTCGCTTCTGCTGCCAGTTAGGGTACAGATCAGAGTCAGAGTCCTCCACACTCTCCATTCGACTAAACGACCTGCTTGGCGGACTCTGCTCTCCCAGGTTCTCCTGGTCCCGGATCTCCTCTTCGATCTCCTCCTCCAGTTGGATCAGCATCGGGGCGAGCATCCCGAACTTGGAGCCCCGGCGGGCCACCTCCAGCAGGCACAGAACGAAGTTCTTCTCGTTGCGCCGCTGGACCAGGTCGTTGGTCTCGAACATCAACACGTCCTTGATCCACAGCTCCTGCCGGCACCAGGCGATGAAATTGGACACGTTGTCACGGGCTAGAAAGGAGCCCGGTACCACGTTGCGTGACTGGAAGACCACGTCCTTGCTCGGCAAACGCATGGAACTGGCAGCCTCCGGATAACCCGTCTGGAAGTCCAGCGCCGCTCGGTTCACGTTGTTGGCATGCTGACAGAGGACGCAGCCCGTCTCCAGCGCCTCCATGAAATTATCTGGCGAGATATCCAGGTTATACAGCGTGTTGAGCCACTCGGCCAGGTCCTCCTTCATGGCATAGAGGTATTCCTCGCTGGATTTGAATGGTCGAATGCTTTTGGAAGCGGCGGACTGGATATTACTTTGATCAGCCATGTTATCTAAAAAATGTACCCAACCAGCCTTCTGGATATTGCCGTACGTCCCCTTACGTTAGAGATCGATGGAATCCATGCTCGATGAGAAATCAAAAAGGTGAGGTCTAGGCCGTCGGACACACTGCGTGTCTTAGTGCTTCGGATTGTCCATTTTCCCCTTGTTTTTAACGAAGCACGCCGACGGCCGGGTATTCCCCATGTCAGCGCCGCGCTTGTCTACATCGCCTTTCCCCCTGGAGCGCCAGCTGCGGAACGAGAGAGCATATACCAGCATAGCGGCGTTTACCGACCATCAGCTTGACGTGAACCCAGCCCCTTATGTCGTACAGCATGCTGACAGGAGGGGGAGGTGGAGTTATGTATGTATGTATGTATATATATATATATATATAAAAAACACCCCCGAAACAAACAAGATATCACCCCCATTTAAAATTAAAAAAAGGGAAAGCGCTGACACCAGCACCGTCACGGTCGCGTCAGTCACATCGTGCCGTTGCGATCCTCCGTTAACACCACCCTCCGGCTTTGGAGACCGGGCAGTTTCTCTCGTTAAGAGTGGACAGTAAGGAGGAGGAGGATGCGGCTTAACCTGCATGCCAGGGCACCAGGGTTCGTTTGTGGACATGTGCAAGTGGATTTATGATTAAGGTAAAGTCGCAAAGCTGTATTTAATTGCCTAATTATGTGGGGGTCAAAGTATAGGACTATGGGTGAAATGTGTATGGATGCACTAAATTATACTGATAGGCCTCCTTGACAAACACGAATACGTGCGGCAAAGCACCATCCCAGTCTATCATTTACACTAACTGACCTATTTATAGGCCTTATCGATGTACTACTAAATGGATGCATGTACCAAATGGCATGAAGCATTTGAAACATTTTTCGGCGAAGTGAAATATAAATTCAAACCAGATAACCAACGTAAAAAATTTAATTTACAATAATAAATATGAAAGTGAATCATGTCTACCGGCCTGCATCCCATGTCACAATGGACACAGTACAAAACCGAAAGCGTTCGGATATGGAAACGTGAGGTCAGTGATCATATCTCAAATATGCACTGAACGCTGTTTCTGAAAGCGAAAATGATCCGTTTTTATAGGTGGTTATAGGTACTCTCCATACAAACATAAACGGAAAAGTCCCTGAAATTATTTCACTTACTAAAATTACTACCCAATCGGTTACTTTAAGTATAACCTTGTCCAGATCCGATAAGATGAGATGCCGATGATCACATGTTACCAGAAATTAAAAAAACCTTAAGATCCTATATGTTTTACTTTGCGTGATCCGGATGAAAACACGGAGACCCCTTACCGGAGCATGAGTGGAAATGATCCAGCGTTAAAATTTATCCAGCCGTCATTTGTCGCTGATTCATCCCCGACCTCGCGTTATTTAATCCGTCACTCGCATTCCTCCACGAGGAGTCCGGAGTCAGCAGCTGCAATCCCTTTCATGCATTATACTTTTTTTTCCATAAATCAACTATGCGTTTATAATTTTCTATGTGCTTCATTAAGGATATATTTTAAAAGGCGGCAGATACTGTTTCTTGCTTATCCCCATTGTCCTAATAAAGCGGTGTCTCGGCGACATCGCTGCACTGGAGTCCCCTCCCGTCCGTCCGGTACCGCTTCAAGTCCCTTTTGGCTATTGAGACTCAAACTTAACCCCGGCTGAAATCGAGCGTCCCTGGGGGATGATCAGCCACTTTCCGTTGGATGTATGTTTAAAGGCGGACCCTCCACAGCCAGCTTCGCTACGTCTACGAGCGCAGTGTGATACGGCGTTTAACGGGGAGGCGGAGGCTGCAATTTTGAATAACGAATTGGAGTCCCGTAAGCATTTAAAAAGAGGCTCTACTGTTTCAACGGATATATTTTTATAGACAAAAAGTTCAGCGTCATAACCATGGGGAAAAAGCAAAACACCCACGACACCAAAGGGGAAATCACTGGATTTTTTTATATATCTCGTGGGAAATCTGGTTCCCTTTTTCGGAGCGTTATAATAAAACGCCGCTTAATGACTAGGCAATTTGGAAACGGATTGTCATGTATGCTAATTAAGCATATGGAAGTAGCGGAGAACGGAAACAAGATTATTCGGGTGGGAATTGATGTCAATTTACCTGTTTAGCTAATGACACGACGTATTACTCGCCGGATGTAACACTTAAAACCAGATTGCACACACTAGGAATAGTATTCCTGCTTATGTTGCGTGGTAAGAAATAGTGAGGGGTAAGACTTAAGTTTTCTCCCCTATGGGCCACATGAAAAAAATCGCCGTGCGTTAAACACTGATATCGGATACACGACCATATATTCAAATGAGAATAACGTCCCTCTAGCTTAGTAACCTGCATTTTTCCAACTAGAATGGACAGTTTGAACCGCGTATTCTTTATCTTCTTCTTTTTGTCATTTTTTCTATTCTAAAATTCATATTGGAGAGCAAGCAGGGAGTTTCAGCTATGATAAATGATTTTATGGATAGACCAAGAGTCCTGTTTTGGTTTGAAAAGCGCCAGTTGTTCCTTTAAGGGTGAGGGAAAGAGGCGGGGGGGTTGGGATGAGGTCATTTACTTTTGTGAAGCCGGATGAATCAGCTTTTCTGTGCAAAAAAAAACTCAACTCTTCCGTGGGATACACTTGTATGGCTCAGCCTCACCTCCCAGTTTGAACAACTGGCTTCATTAGGCTTTTTAAAAAGTATCTGAAGTCCGGGATCGGTTCAGGCATTCGTGTCCTCAAATGGTTGCCAACTTTGATCAGCTGACTGGAGTAAGATTTTCGACATGCCCCTGTTTTCTGAGATGCAGTCATGTTAAAGGTAGGCTTAGAAGTCTGCACACACATGCACAGGCATTTACATGAATGTAAGTTTTACTACCTTGTAAACAGGGTTTATGAACTTCCCCAGCTCTTTTGATTTAGGTAATTTAGGTTTATAATGGAATAATGTATATTTGCCATAAGAGCGTGTCACGACAGATGCGTGAGCGCTGGCTACCATGTAAATGTAGATATCACTTCGTTTTCTAACTCGAGTATGAACTCATCACGCCAGATACTGACAGCATAGCCGAGAAGGCGACAGGACAATTCAAACAGGGTATTTATATACAGGGTTATATAACCCAACAGTTCCCTTTCCACCATGAATACATGCTGATTAAAAGCTTGCAACCAGTCTGCTTCACAGATGTGTTAAGTGGTAGAGCGAGCTGTTCATCTAACACATCTGAGATTGATTAATCGTGCTTTTAAAACGTATCCAAAAGGTTGTTGAACCAATAAAACATCTAATGAAAAGCAGGAATGGGAAAACAAATATTTCAAATAGTTTTCCTTGGATACTAGTGGATCACACTTGTAGGGGTGAAGGGACAACTTAAATTTATTTAGGGGATTGATTTTTTTATTGATAGTAAATCAATTTACATAGCTTTTACGTTATTCGTAAAAGCGCACTTAGTTCAAAGAATGCCGTTGTTCGTTATGAGTGGTAAATCTTAACAACGCGGTGTTCGCACATGTTCTTGGTTACAAACGTAAATCATCCTACAAGGGGGGCTTGCTTAATTTCCACTGCGTTCAAGCGCAGCTATTAACTTCACCTTTCCGATTTTCGTGATACTGCTGTTACATTAGCTTCAGCATATTCAAAATGAAGGGCACGTACAAGTTTCTGCTTCGTGATGCCACCTAGTGGTCAAAGACGCGATTCACACAACACAAGGTCGGTGCGTTCAAAACGGCGAAAGTGACCATTACATTTTATTCGGTACTACAAATGCAATAATCCGCACACTAAATAAAATGTTAATACATTAAAATTACTGACAAATTTACTTTCCACATTCATAGTCTGGAGCAGTCAACTACAAAATCATTCACCTCCTGCAGTTAAGTGTGATGGTCAAAGCGGACATCTCACATTTGACTGGGGGAGTGAAAGGCGCTACATCGGGACCAGAACACAACATTTTTACTGTAGGGTGAAAGTTTGACACAAAACATCTGTGAGAGCTTCGGGACACGTCATTGTAAAATAAACACATTCACAAAGCTGTCCAGCAGTATTAAGATGTAGTTGTTGCACTAAGACACTGCTTGGAGGTAACATGACACCAACAGATTTGGATCTTTTTTTTTCCCCCAAAGAAACTGGCCTGTTGAAGCTTTTATTATTTTCCATAAAGGAACCAAGTGGTTTAATGTAAAGTAATACAGTTTAAAAACAGATTAACCGTCACAGGATTGAACAAAGTACATAAAGACCAAACATGCCTTCTGAGTCAGCTTTATGGAAATAAAAAAATTCAATACATTATCAAATAAATGAAAATTTTGCTTAACAGCAGAGTAATGAAAAGTATGTACTGACAATTCCCATAAGCTTTTTTGTTATTTTTGTTTGTTTAATATAAATATGGAAGTACAGTTATATAGTTTTAAAAAATAAACCCTTTACTAAATGGGAATTTCTGTACACATGGTACCCTAGTAAGGTCTGTCACGCCGCTCCTGACGATGCTCCGCCCTGTGAAAGATTAAAGATCCGTCTTCAGTCATAAGAGATTACAGTGGACAACTGTCAACACTGCAAAAGCCAGGTGATATAACTAAGCTGACAATATATAAATCCCGCAGTACTTACTTCATATCAATCATCTTGCCGGGGGGTCCCACTCCTCTCCTGCCGCCTCTGCCTCCCATCTGGTCCATAGGAGGACCTCGGAAGCCACCCCTGTCCATGCCACGACCGCCCCGGAATCCGCCCCCGCGCTCTCCCCCACGGCCGCCACGGAAGCCCCCAGGGCTGCCGAGACCACCGCGGTCCAGGCCTCGGCCCCCACGCATTCCTGGACCCCCCCGACCCCTGTCGCCACCTGAGAGAAAGAGGAGGAGTTACTGATGTGACCTGTAACTACCAGGATAAACTCCTGTACGCTTCAATAGCTACAGGAGTCTGAATGAGCTTTATGATCTAACCTCTAAACAGAAAGTGTATCCAGCTAACTGAGCAACCACTGCCTCTGCTAAGGCCTAAACAGAGAGTGAATCAGCAGTATGTCCCTGCAGATCAGTCACCTGAGGGGCCAAATGGAGGAGGGCCAAAGCCCTCTGGTTTTGGGGCCTTGCACTGGTTACACTCCGTCCTCCAGGCAAAGTTCTGGTTCCCACAGCTCCTGCAAATGGCACACGTGGAGTCTGTATAAGCAGTAATGTGTTGAGTGGTGTACACTGAGAGGATGGCACACTCACGGATTGGGGCACTGCCAGTCTCCGGCCCTTGGCTGCATGTTGGCGCCGGAGGGCCGGCCTTGGCCAACTCCGCGGGGTCCTCCACGAGGCATGAAGCCTCCCTGGTCACCGCCTCCTCGGCCCATCATACCTGCAGGCAGCACAGGAGGACTCGGCGCTTCAGGGATGGCGGTCGCATCCCCCCTCGGACCAGCAGACGAGCTGACTCCAGTCTCCAAGCACTATGAGCTTTGCGTACATACCTCCGCGGCCCATCATCCCCCGGCCGTCCCGCATGGGCATCCCGCCACGCATGGGGGACATCATGGGCTTCCGGCGGGCCATGGACACCTTCAGCTTCTTGCCCTGGAAATCCTTACCTGCGGGGGGATGAGATGGGACAGGACAGCAAAACATATGGTTCACATGCTCCAAGTACTTAAACTTATCATGCACTTTACTAAATTGATTTTACATTTTGTGCTATATTAATTATTAAATGTGTATTGATAAGCACTGTAGGGACGCCTTGCTGATGTGTAATAGAGGGGCAGAGGTGGTAAGGACTTGCCGTCAAACCATTCCACTGCAGCCTTGGCGCTGGGTGGCTCCTCATATGACAGGGTGGCATCTCCCTTGGGCTTCCCTGTGTCTTTGTCTGTGTAGATGTTGATGGCAGGCTGACCCAAGCGCTTGTTCATCTGTGACAGGAGGAAGTCCACACCATTCTGTCACATACTCAACTTCTACATACATTCGCAATCAGACTGTAAAACAAACGAGGCTTCCACCTCACGAGAGAACAGCATCGCAAAGAGGCAGTCAGCCACGCACCCTGATGACCCCGCAGTGTTTGAAGAACTCAGCCAGGTCCTCGATAGTCGCGTTTTCCGTGAGGCCAGTAATATAAATGGTACTGTTCTCAGAGTCATCCTGCTCGTCAGGGCGCCCTGCCAGCACACAAAGGTGGCAGATGTCAGCCAATGTGGCCACCTGGCCCAGTGCCCTGCAGAGACCAGTCACGTGACGCTGCCCCCTTCCACTTACCCATGTCGCGCTCCGGCCTCATGTCCATCGGGCCTGCTGTCCATCGAGGGGGAGAGACAGAGGGGACTAGTCAGAGTCTGCCACCCAGGGCCCTCTACCTAAATATGATGCTACTGCCCTCTTAAGATTCACCCAGGCACACATTCCTCAGAGCCAGCTCAGGCCATCTGGAAGAGAACCTGTTTTAAAATCCCCCACCATTTATACCAAGAAGCTAAATGTAACACTCATGAAAACTCACTCTTATAAAAAACAAAAAGACCCAATTAAAATGTGTGCCGTAAAGAATTTCTTAAAGACCTCCAAAATCCCAAATACCAGGGGTTCAAAATAGGACTTTTTAAAGTAGATATGAATTACTAATACACATCCATTTTGGAAAAACAACACTAAATGCACCCTTCTTAAGGGGGTATGTATAGCTGTATAACTGAGTTCCAACATGACATGGTATACATTTCACTTTGATGTGACCCTGGTTTGACCTTTACACACATAAAATACCCCTTTAATGTCATTCTTCTCCGTTAAATACCATTTCACTCTGGAACTTAGAAGAGAACCCCTTAGATTCTCATACCCAAAGTAATCGCCGGCACGCTTCCGTTATCTATGAAATATACATGTACACCAATGTAAAAAGTGAGAGCAACACTCATGTTAATCTAATGAATGCTCTTAGTTTTACTAGCCAGTTTAATGCTCATTAACTTACCACCAGGCTTAATGAAGCCACATCTGTCTCCAGCGATGCTGGGGAAATAAACGGAGATATGAAGGCGATTTCCATCTAAAGAGCCACTTCTGTGCCTCACGCCCAGCAAGCTTTGGGACTGGGAGCACTGGGGTCGACACAGCTCTGACTAGCCCTTAACATCCCCATAATAACAGATTTTTTTTTTTTTTTTTTAAACACAAAGTTTCTCTGGAACGTGTCTTGGGGGGGGCTTTCACACGTTTTTTTTTTTTAAGCTGTACGTTTCTCTTCGCCACAACTGTGGTGGCTACACAGTAAGGGGTTTAAGTGTCAATCTTTATTACCCATCTGTGTGTAAATGGGGGGGGGGGGCACCCCAGCATTTTGTACAGCAGAAGAAATTAAATTATTCCAGACGCACCTCCTCTCTGACCAGGCAGACCCAACTGGATAAGGCAGATATCACTACATAAGAGTCTGAATGCCCAGAACCCCATTAACTTAAAACTCTCTCTCTAATTCTTGGAAGAAATGCATCTGAAATAATCACTTACAAATCATGCTGACGCAGCCAGCATATCAAAGAAAAATACACCAGTTACACTTTGATTTACAAAGATTTGCTCACATTACACAATTCTAAAGTACATATGGTTCAGAACCTTGTTACAATATGAATTAAAAAAGGTACAAAAATTACATTTTTTTTTAAAGAGACAGTTTCATACATTTCACACTTGAGACATTTCCCATTAATACTGTAGGCTCTGCTGTCTAAGTCTCCACTGTTCATTATGCTGCCGGCTGAGTACTGAGTACTGGTACTTTTAAAGTATTGCTGTGTTTACATGGCTCTCACTTTGTAACCTGTAGCATATAAATGCGACATGTTAAGAAAAGTTTGCAAAAATAAGGTAAGTTTGAAAGACAATCACAAAACATTTGCAATTCAACTACATTTCAAAACCCACACTCAAAGCTCATACACGTGCTGTGATACAAGGTGAAAGCATGTCACCCGGACTCTGCCTGACCAGCTCCTTTCCATTGCTAAGCCCTGTACTGACCATGCTGCTACCTGGGGCTTTACTCATTTCTGTAACACATTTTTCCGAAATACCTAAGCAAGGCCACCTCCTAACTGACTCCCTCTGGTGGTAGCCATGGTGAATATTTGAGACGATGGTTGCCAGCCCAGTCCCCAGGCTTCCCCTCAGCCAGTTCACATTTTAATCCAACACCTGAATACATTATTTTACTGGCTGAATAATTATCAAGTTCATAATTAACCAGCTTAGGTATGTATCCGATTGAACAGAACAAAAACAGCCTATTTCTCAGGGAAGCCCATGGACTGGGCCGAGAATCACCAGTTGGGAGTAATCTTGATTTACCCAGGTACTCAAATACGCATGTATTGATTTTTAAAAATTTCTAGTGACAGTGCTTTCACCATTTAAAAACCAGAAATGACATTTCCCTTGATAGAGGTGAACCCCATAAAAATGACAAAGTATCCCTTCTAGTAATCGAAATATCTGGTAACTATAACTGTGAACACGGAATCATTTATGCTCATGTCTAGTAAAAGGTATGGAAATTCATCTACCTATAGGGGTCTCACCGAATTATTTTTTGTTCACCAAATACTGAGCATGGTACACGAGACACCTTTGATGCAGGATGCTACAGAAGGACTATGGATGCCACACGGGGACAATAACTCTTGGCCCAAGTCAACTTACCGTTTGAAGGACCTGCAAAGCCATAAACCGAGCTGATAACACTTAAAATGGACCAGCAGGTTTCAGAACAGAAGTAGCTTTAGTATATTCAAAAGACAGACCTTTTTCCCCACCCTTTGCAAAAGATACTCTAACCATTTTATCCTGTAGCATCCAGCATAATGGAAAGGCCCAGAGCAAACATCCTCAGCAAGAATACAGGTGATATCTGCAGTGTCAAACAGCGACCAAAATGGTCGTGACTCATGATTGGACTGGGGACAAATTGTTTAGCGGAGGTGGAGCGACTAAGTGTTTGTCAGTGGATGTTTGCACCAGCTCTTTGATCTCCGACACACTGACCTTCTTACCTTTGGCCGAACAGCAAAAGGGCTGGGAGAGCCACACCGTTGGGGGCCACTTCGGAGCTGCGGGTGGTTATAAGGCTGAGAAAAGCCCAGGCCTCAAACCGACGGGGGCTTATAGCATTAAGGGGCACCTCTCACGGGCACTGTGAGCCCAGCGGTGTGGCTCCCAGCCCTGCGCAGCTCTGACCACGACTCCTGCGCTTGGGAGGAAGCAGGGCAGTGAGCGATGAGGGTCAGGAGGAGAACTTACCCCATGCCCCCGCGGCTCATCCCCCCGCGAACTCCACCGCCGGGCAGCATGCCACCTCTGTCGAAGGCCCCACGCCCACGGCCCCGGCTCTCGCCCGGCCCTGGGAAGCCACCTGGCTCGCCCCCGGGGTAACTGCTGCCCATGGGACTGGGGCGCTCCTGTCTGTAGTTACCTGCCGGGTACAGTGAAGCACACATTACATACAATCACAATTCATACAGGTCAATTACACAATAAAGAGGTTCGGAACCCCAATGTAGTACAGTGCAGTAACAGGGGAACGGAGACTGACGTGGAACTGACAGCCCCTCATGCCACTGTTAGCAGGGGTCAGGGCCACAGAGACAGACGGTGTTTGTCTGCTGTTTGCTCTAATGAAGAGTCGTTCCTTCCGGCTTAATGGAAACTTTACCCTGGAGTAAATGATTTGTTTGCAGGCGGCAAACAAAAAAAAAAGACACTGCAAAACGACAGCACACAGCTAGCTATAATTAGCATTAACAGTGCATAAAATGGAAGCACACCTGAACATACCAGATATTCTATTTATGATCTGTAACTGTATAATAGCTAGGTGATCGTAATCTTTGGCGTCGCCTGGATCAATCTTGTAAATTCCTAGAGTAATTTCGACAGGGACTCTGATATCAGGCATCCGGGGCAATTCACACACATGCAGCATCAAACTGGATTGAGTTCGTTTAGGTTTCTTCCAACCAGCTGCCCATCGGTGACAGAGTGTAGCCTGGTAGGGTAACTGCCCAGGTTAAAGCAGACAACACAGCAGAGATGAGAATAAGGACTCACCGTACTGACTGGGCGGGTTGTAAGAGCTCTGCTGCCCGTAGCTGCCGCCCTGCTGTCCGTATGGGCTGGCCGGGGGCGGCTGTCCGTAGGAGCTGGATGGCGGGGGGTAGCTGGAGGCCGCAGGCGGCTGAGCCTGCTGGGGAGGCTGCGGCTGCTGCTGCTGCAGCTGCTGGTAGCCGCCCTGGTGGCTGTAGCTACTCTGCTGGCTGTATCCGCCCGGCTGGCTCTGGTAACCTCCCTGCTGCTGGCTTTGCTGGCCGTAGCTGCTGGGCTGGGAGTAGGAGTTCTGCTCGTAGCTGGTGGGCTGGCCGCCCCCGGCGCTGCCGCCTCCGTAGCTGCGGCAACAGGAGACGAGGAGGGGCTTGGGTTACAAAGGAGCGTGACCGGGTGCAAGCGGAAAGAAAACGGTGTGTGCTTCTCCCACCTTCAGCTGTTCATCAACCTGTTTGGGAAAAGATTCTTAATTTTTGAATAGACGAAAAAAGAAAAAAAAAAGAGTAAAAAGCAGCCAGGCCTGAGAGACGACAGAACCTATAATTCCAGAGTTATAAAAAAACTGAACTAAAAGGGATGAGTCTTTTCTAAAGGGGCATTTCCCTAAGAGATGAACTTGGGTACTGTATCAAAGTGAAATCCAGCCCAGATTCTAAAGGACACTTGGAGAAGCCCAATTGAGCGGACAGCAGAGAAACAGTGAAAACTAAGCTGCTGTCAGGCTCTCTTACCTGGGATGACCTGAGAGGGGGGCACAGTACATGGGGGAGTAATTACCTGGAGCTGGGGTAGGAAGGCTGGGGAGTGCCTGACTGCAGAGTGTAGGAGCCGGGCGCCTGGGAGTATGCGTAATTACTGTGCCCGTAGCCCTGGCTGTAGGCGGACGGGTTAGCCTGGGCCTGTGGAAGCTCCGGGGCCTTGCTCACTTCCTGCGCTCTAAAGGGTTAATCGGCAGTCAGGTTACAGGCTCCACGCAGGAGGGCGAAACTAAAAACATGCAAATTTAGAAGCAAAATTATGTCGACCAGCTCCCCCCAAAACAAAAAAAAAAAAAGTCAATTCACATGAGCCAAATTAAAACTGGCACAGAGGAGCCATATTGAACGGGATTAGTCCGTGGACCTGGCACAGACTGGTTAGCTGGCACTGCTGCTAAAAACTCCTGCCACTTTGAGGGTCAAGTAATGCCCAGAAAGCTGGTATAGGTGTGGGCTAGGGTGATTACCTTGGGGGAGCGGCAGAGGCGGCCTGCTGGCCATAACCCGCGTAGGCAGACTGGGCCCCATAGCCCTGCTGTGCCCCATAGGATGTCTGGGAGGTTGGGGTGGTGGGGGGGGCACTGTCGTAGCTGTTGGCCCCATAGCCTTGGCTGGGCTGGCTGTAGCCCTGGGCACTGGCAGCGGGGGTAGAGGTGTATCCAGCTGAAGAGAAGACAAACCACAAGATCAGGTATCAGTGGGTGGGTAAAAGCCTTAGATCACACAGTTCAAAGACAAGACGCCATAACTCTTTAATTAAAGGTGGAAGACAACCTCAGTCTTTGCATGTCTTACACTCCTGAAATCGAGGAGAAAACATTTATATTGATTACAATTTTTAATTGACAAGTAGAAGGAGCTGGTACGCTCACACCTCCACACAGAAAGTCATGTTAAAGCCTTTACCATCCTCTTTAAAGAACAAGGGGACAGATGGCACAAAGTATGAGAGATGCAAACAAAAACATTATGTCCTCTGCAGAGGACAAAAATTAAATGCATGCAGGACCTTGAACGTGCTTTTCTCTTAAGGTAACAGGACTGCGTGGTAATACAGCTTTTTTCCTTTATTTAACTATTTATTAAAAACTTTTGCAGCATTTCAAAGCCTGGTATATTCTCATTAACTGCAATCACTTTTTGAGTAAATAAATATGCAATTAATAAATATTTGCATTTTAAGGTGCAAGCTTTGAGCCCCCCAAGAAGGATTTAATGTGAAGTGCCCACATCTGCACACAAACCGAAGGAGGAGATACAGCTGGCCTGATAATTAGTATGAATGTTTAATGCGGCAATTAAAAATAAGGAACCCTGTCAAGGTAAATGTCACTAAGCCAGAGTCAGTAATATCAGCTCCAAGATTCAGATAAACTCCTCTGCATGCAAAGCCATCTGAAGGTGTTAGTTCGTCACAAATGTGCTGAAAGGGAACAAGCTGCATGCAAACGACACTCTGCCCAAACCTGCAGTCGTCCCTTCTCCACAGGGAAGGCAGCAATAAAGAAGCAATGAGTAAAATTAACACCAAATTGATTCATCAGAGCCCAAAGAACACAAAACAGCTACCACTCAGCCTGCTGCTCACACATTATTGGGTGTCATCATTGCTAATGAAACTACCGATGGAAATCTAAGCTTGAACCAATCACTTAGCTGGATCGGTGTTGGGAGCTCAATGGGTGGTTAAGGGCCACGTCACTCACCAGAAGGGGGGTGCCCATAGGATGAGCCATAAGTAGGTTGGGCATAGCCCCCAGTGGAAGGTGTGCTTTGTGTGTAAGCAGATTCAGCTGGCTGCCCATAAGAGCTGTACCCCTGCTGACCGTATGACTGCTGTCAAGAAAACAAATCAAAATCGTAAGAAAATGTCTCCAGCAAACTGCAGCCAGGCATCACCATTTCCATTCCCTGCAAGGCAGTAAGTATACTGCAGAGTGGATTTTCAGTGGGAACCAGGGAGTACCTTAAGAAAAAAAGGTCTCAAATTGGCAGGATTTTTGAGGAGCGCAAGTGGATAACACAAGCGGCTCAAGGATAACCTAGAAGTCAGGGGCACAGGAAAAGCACCTGACATAGACCTTAACTATCCTTTTCTGGAAAGAGCCAGCATTTAAGGTCATTATGTCCTTTCACACTGCCGCCTGGGGCTGAGAGGAGACCCTCACCTGGGTACTTTGTCCATAGGCCTGCGTGGCTTGTCCGCCATAAGATCCATACCTACGACAGGAAAAAGTTCACTTTATATAGTCAACTCATTTCACACCTGATATGGAAGCAACACGTGACCATAACAGGTGACAGACAGCACACGGCTGAACTCACACACACTGAAAAGCAGAGGAGAGGAGCAGCATAAGAAAATTCAACAGTGGTCACTTACCCCTGCTGGGCAGATCCCTGGTTGTAGGTACTGTAATCTACAAAGGAAAAATAACAATGGTATTACATTTAAGAGCAATATTTTTTAAAATCTGTCCCTAGTTACCAGGGTAATTATACTGTTAACTGCAAGAAGCATTCATTAAGAGAAGCACTCATGCAGCGCAGGCCCATGGCGAGCCTGGAGCACAGGACATAAGGGAGGATGCAACCCGGGTGGGATGCCAGTCCATTGTAGGGGGCACACACCGACACACAAATGAACAATGCCAATTTACTCCATGCTCCACGAAAAAACGAAAAACTGCAAAAAGCTTTTCAGTTGCAAAACAGCTAATTATCAACCAATATGGGAAAAAAAATTGTAATTTGTTGTAAAAGCATAAAGCCATAAATTTTAAAAATTATTTTCTTCGAAAAAATCATTTTCGAAGAAAGTAACATCCACACAGCAAACAACTTGTTTTGGGTGAAACCACAAAGGCCTCAATATGAAAAGGCCTGAGAATCAGTAAACCCTCGGAAAACATCACTATAGTACTTCACCATTCATTAAAAAAAAGAAGATAACAATATGTCTTCCTGGTAGGATAAATATTCAAAAATCATTTGGAAGCTGCAGTTATAAATAGTAGAAAACTGCACAAATTTAAATCTTCAACAACGATGAAAGGACAAAATAGTGTATGAAACACAAACATTTATTCAGTTTTACAAACAGCACATCTTCTGTTTATGTTACATCTTATATTCAGTACTGCCTGTATTGCTAAACAATCATCTCAAATGAAGAGCGTATTATTAAATATTACCAAACAGTATAATACTCATGCAGGATCCACTATATTAATTTGAGAGGAGGATTACCTTAAACATCAATAATTTAAAACAAATTATTTAAAACAACACTAGACCGGTCATCTGCATGCACTGTATTGACAAGATGCAGAGAAGGGCAGGATTAACAGTTAACTGAAAATTGAGGCTAACTTGTATTTAGACAGATGTTGCAAAGCCCAAAATGCTGTAAAATATCTCAGATGTCCATTAGCAATCTATAGTAGCATTGCTGTTAGGCTGCCCCGTTAATGTGTCACTAGACCAGCTAGCAGCATATGCAGAAATTATCACAATTTAAAAGAAGCACTAATAATTTTTTAAATGTCTGTTTAGCATATCATCCCAAAAACGACAATTAGTGCGTTCCTAATGAAATAAGACCCAAAAGAATCCTGCAATTTGGAAGCCCTTCTAAACATGTCCTGGGATTAAGGGGATTTACCCTCTTGGATTTTTAATATCCATAAAGGCATGTCGTCCTTATCACCTAAGATGCCTGAACAGTGAAAACAAGATTGTGACAAGATCTGTTAATACATGCTTTATCAGAGATGCGTTTCTAACGCATCTATTTACATTAAAATGACATAATTTTTACATATTGAGTTGTCTGAGGGAGGGGAGACTAAATTGCTCTAGATTAACGAGTCAAAAAAAAAAAACCCAGCCGTTTGACCCAGAGGACCAGCTGCAAAACAAAGCTAGACTAAAGTCTAAATTCCTTTTCCAAACGCATGTCTAGCCTCACCACATATTTCAAAACATATGCCGTTATTTATCATATAACGGCACTAAATCATGTCATAAGAACGTATTGAACTTTAACGTGACGCGTTGAAAGACTGGCATCAAAAGCGGCGTTACAACAATGGCATAAATATGCAACGTCTGACCAAGCATTTTCATTGTCCTTTTAACATAACACGCATATAATATGCTAGATCCATTGGTATTATTGAAAATGATTCTCGTATCCACGAAGAGACATCTACTGGACAACACAAAAAAAATCAAACAGTAAAAATATTAGACCATTTTTTGGTTATCGAGTAAACATCTTCCGTAAAACCTGTTAGCCCGAGCGCACCCGAAACTCGGGGCCGTTAACTGTACCCGGCGCGTAGGCTTACCGGCTTTTCACCATACCGTTCATTATAAAGAAATTAATACAGCAAAAATACAGTTTCAATAGATGAATTCACGTTAAACAACGATAACGGATTTATACACCCCGGGGCGTGCTGAATTTGAATAACCACGCAACCTTTATCTTACGTAAGTTTGCTAACCGACTAGCAACAGCGGATGCATCGCGAGAAAACTATGAACTTGTAGACAACATACAAATAAATACTCCTCGCAATTCAAATTATTTTTATTACTATTATTATTGGGACGTAGCGCCAATTATACATATTTATTAAGGAAAGTGTAGAAAATAAACCGGCGCTGGTAAGATGCAGCTTTTCCCATTCTTTGAACAAAATCTCGGTTACAGACACATTCATTTTCTCGTTAGCCATAACTTATACAAGCGGGACGCGAAATAATTAACCTCCAGAAAGAGCATCACCATCCCGCTTGAACGCAATAAAATCAGTATCGGTCTCAACAATAAAGTAAAGATGGCTTACCAGCGGTCGACGCCATTTCGTGATGCCTCAGTATGACTGCAAAAGCGCATGCGTCGAATTGGACCGCAGGCCCCTACCAACATTTCTCTCAGGGGTGAACATCGGTGTTGTGTCTTTATATTTTTAAATCATTTTGGAATTAAATGAGTAAATAAATAATATATACAAGTAAGAAAACAGATTCTTCTTGTACAATTCTTGATCCGTGCCCATAGAGTTGTGAAGCAGAAAATTGGTTTAAAAAAATGAAATATTCCATTGTGACGAAAATTTGCAGATAGGGACCGTCGTTATATCTCACAACATAGGTGCAATATTACAGCAATAAGTCCCGAAAAATTAACGTTTCATAATTCATTATGGATGCCATATTTTTTGGAGTTTACAATGCGTAAATGGTAAAGTGCTGCCTTCTGCTGCTGAACGTTGCGTTGCGACTGTATCCTGTTACCTGTGATCAGTTGACGTTTTTGTACAGAGAAAGTACCTTTTACTTCTTTTAGAGACAATGCCTTTGTTGTAAACTACACGAAGCTTCAATTTTTACATACGCGGTTGACTTACTATCACGCAGTTCACAAACTTCTTACTGTTTCCTGAGCTTTACATGAGTTTGACATATGCGTTTAATTTATACTCCTTATTTTGCTAAAGGCCGCTATGAAATATCAAACAATAATGGTTGCTGACGTGGTGTACCATTAGCTGCCCAACATAACCGCAGCATATGTATTTTTACTTAGCGAACGGGTAGAGTTGCTATCTTGTGTGTTGTATTAGTTAACAGATAATGAGTCATTATCTGTACATGTATGATGCTTAAGCCCTGGGAATTCGTGTCTTCCATTTTTGGGTCGCGTCGCCCAGGGTTTCCACTGGGGACTGCGGTTTTGCTAGCTTTGATCCTATCAGCGTGGTTCGGGGGCATCCGAAGCAGCCTGTCGATCGCTCCAGGCACACCTTTCCCAGGACTGCAAGGTGAACTATATTCCTGCTACAAAATAAAAGGATATCGCGTGAAACCAGACTACGACGCTGACATGTTTCGACCCTCTTCCTTTCAGTGTATCGTTTGTTACTCTACGCCTTCAGCCATGAGGAACTGCCCTCGCTGCTGTATAGCGCCGCCCTGCTGGTGTCGCTCGGGCGCATCCAGGAGCAGCGGTGGGGGACCGTGGCTTTCCTGGGCTTATCTATCCTGTCAGCTGCTTTCCCGGCACTACTCTACGCCTCTCTTATGTGGGTGGCCGGCACACAGAGCAGCCGGATCTGCGGTTATTCTGCCGCTCACATGGCAATGTTCACGGCGCAGTGTCGCTGTTTGAAGCAGAGACGCCTCCCTCGCTGGGTGTCCGCCTGGTTGCTTCCCTTGATGTTTTTGCTCATAAACGTAACACTGCTGCCAACTTCATCACTTCTGCTCCATGTTTGCGCCATATTCATTGGTTTTTTCTGTATCCTTTTCAGTTCACCTCAAGGAATCCAAATCCTGAGTAATTTAAAGAGTATTTTGAAATTACGACTGTCATACACTGCTTGGGACAGACTCCAGAATGCGTCATGAACCTGCACCGGTTACATCGAGTTACTTTATTAAATACAGTTATAAATACAGCATTTTTACTCCATCTTTTGAAAACCTAATCAGTATTTCATGCCAGTGAAAGACTTAATAACCTGAGTGAATCAGGTATGGGGGGGGGGGCAAGGACTTAAGATAGTGTTTATATTACTGCTGTATAAGGCAAAGTGTTATGCTTAGCTAGGTACCCCAGACAGCCCAGCTTTCACCAGATGGCTGCAGAAAGGGGAGATGCTTGCATGCTGGGGCTTCCTGCCAACGTGGGCATTTGTGGCTGCGTTCTCCAGAGATTGGCTCCCCACCCACAGCACTGACCAGAGGTATAAGCAGTATATAACCTGGGTGAAACGAAAGATCTGCTGTGACTTAATGAGGGAAAGGCTTGACCCGAGTGAGGTATCAAATAAATCCTAGTTAATCTCACTCTTAAAACCCCAGAGAACGTTAATATGTAATATAAAAATGGCGGGTTTTTTAATCCAGTTGTGCAAATTGGAAAAGTAGTCGTCAAATTGGTGGATGAATGGATATTTATGACTATTTGCTTCACACTTCAGATCTGTGCCGCTCCCTGAATCTTACCAGCCTATTGGGCAAGCAGATCAGTGGGTGGGACTTCCATCCATACCATCTGTGCCTGATTGGCTGGGGGAGAGGGTGGCCATTCCTGCGCTAGAGACTCAGCTATTGGATGAGGAGATGCTGAGAGTGGGAATATTGGCCTCGCTCCAGGACACCCCAGAAAGGCTGGGGGACAAAGTGGAGGTCCCCAAGTCTTCTGTATCATCACTGCGGTGAGTTTTTGCATCCATTTATGTAGTTTTGGATTTGTGAGTTTTTAATACTAATTATTTTACTGAGATGATTTTTTTCAGGTTTACTCACTGTTACACACCTGTTCTTACCACCCAGGCTACAGCAGCTTGAAAGAATGGGCTTTCCCACAGAGAAGGCAGTTGTGGCTCTGGCAGCCACGGGGCAGCTAGATGGCGCCATTTCCCTGCTGATCAATGATAGTGTCGGGGAAGAGGCCGTGATGACATCCCAAGGGAGACGGCCGACCTCATCATGGAGCAGTTGAGCGGGACCTCATCCACTGGGGTCAAAAGCACCCGCATTTGTGTGGGGATGAGTAAATGAGAAAAAGACTGAGGCAAAACAAGGGCCATGGAAACTCTGCAGTCTCCATTAAGCCTGTACTGTGGTACTATTTTCCGGTGTGTTATTCTCTGAAACATTCTCTGTGTCATTGATAATACATGTGGATACATGTGTGGATGTAATTATTTTTTCAGATCTTTATAAATGTCAATAAAATTGATTTGTAGATATAGGACTGGATTTTTAAAGAAATTCTACTATGGGTTTGTGTTTCACAGCCTAGTATTTAGGACATTCAGTTGGCACACAGCGTTTCAGTGATTAGCATGTAGCCTCAGACCTCCAGAGGGTTTGAATCTTGTGCATGGACTCTCCATGAACCTGCACTGGTAGAGCAGTTAGAGAAGATGGCAGTATTTTTTGCCATTCCTAGCAATATTGGTGGTTTTGCATTCATGTGAGCCAATAATATCAGTGTTAGTGAATTTACTATGATCCATCCACCCTTCAGTTTTTCATAAAACTTCAGTTACTCACTCTGCATGCTGGTTTTGGACCAACTGAGCTCAATTAGGCCTTCAGAAAGCAAAGAAAAATATTATATAGTTTCGACACACTTTGTTAGCTGAGGAAATGAAAGTCTTGGTGTTTAAAAAAATACACAAAACAACAGTTCTTTATTTACCAAGGATCTGGGAGACTGCACACCAACATACAATTTTAAATGAGTCCATGGCGATAAATACGTGTGACTTTTTTTTACAAAAATCGGCTTGGAAGACAGTATTCGACAGCAGCTATGGGATTAAATAATTCACCTGACAATACTGCGTAAGTGATAGAGCAAACAATCAAAGAGGCTCTACTGATGGAGGGTAATTCATCTAAGATATGACATTTAAATGGTACAAAAGATACACCAAGGAAGATATTCAAGTTACTTTCAGATTTTTTTTTTACTTGTCCTACATATGCATTGGTGTGTTTGTGGTGGATGTGGACACAGGTGTGCCTGTTGGATGTGGTTTCAGGTGGGTCTACCACCCTGTTTACTGGGTGGCTTTCGGGGGTGTGGGAGGAAAGGTTGTCCTGTGTGTGTGTGTGTGTGTGTGTGTGTGTGTATGTGTGTGTGGCAGATGGACTGCAGGCAGCATGATGCAACCCCCTCCCCCCACCCTGCTATTCTCTGTCCTCCATTCACACAAAGGTGTGTAAGATTTTAGGCCCAAGCAGAAAACCAGCCTCTTACAGGTGGTGTAACACCAGCATCCCTGTGCTAAAAGCTGGACCCCTCCCCCTGGGAGGGGGGATTTTCTCTCTCTAGTGCATAACAAAATGATGGAGAAGAAGGTAGCAATAAAGCAGATAAAAGAAGAGGTCTTGTGTGTTTATTTCCTGTAGACTCCTTGTAATCAACTTGTTTAAATAAACTGTAACGGCTAAGTGTTCCCACAGGATGGCGCCACAGAGCCCGTTCTCTGTCCTCTTTTATCTCGGGATTCTTGATATTAGGAAAGCACCTTTAAAACGCAGTTTTCTCATGTTCTGATTTTTCTTTAAGTCTCCCCTTGTTGCTGCTTCAGACGGTCCAGATGGCAGGTTCCGCAGTTTATCAGGAAGACAAGGCGTTTATAGCATGTGTGTGATATTCGCGGGAGGGGGGCGTGTTCCCTGAGGTGCCCACTGCTCACATGATTGGTGGGGTGGGGGCTGTTGGGGTCTGCGTCAGTGGTTGGGGAAAGAAGAGGCAGTATCAGTTTTGGGGAGACAGCACCCTTCTGGGATTGGCTGTGGGCGTGCTCCCGGTGACCCCCCCCACCGAGGCTATTTCCCACGCTTCTCAATGTCCCGGGACAACAGAGGAGAGACAACAGCCCGGTATGGACGGGCCCCCGCCCGCTTGTCCCGGTAAAACCCGGGGGAGGAGGTGCTGAAGGGACCATCTCCTGAGGTCAGATCGGGTTCTGTTGAGAAGATAATAGGTGGGTTAGGGCTGGACCAAAACCAGGGAACAAGTGAGTGAATAACATGGGACTCAAACACACAGACTCCCACTCTCAGCTGCCAGCGAGGGCTTCCCTGTTAGAATGAAACATCCACAGCCCTCTGCCAGCATATTCGCCACCCGGAACTGCAGCCAAAACTTGAGGAGGCTTAATGCCTCATAAAAACACACAGGCCTACCAAGGCCAGCTTGTCAGCAACTTGCTGCATCACGTTTTGTCCAGTGGTTTTGCGACGCTGATGTCATATAATCAGAGCACAGGCAGGGGGCGCTCTTCCTGTAATGTGGCCCAAAGCAGGATTGCACACGGGTAACCTTCTGGGTTGCCCAAACCATATCATGGGGTGGGTTGGAACAGGCGACCTGGACTTGGGATGAGAACGGTTACCTGGCCAGATGATGGCTTCCAGCAGAGTCACCCTGCGAGCCAGAAGCTCCAGGTCAGCCTGCATGTCATGGAACATCTGCAAACTAACGGCCTATCGGAGATCGAGAACGGTGACAAGGGAGGGTATGGGGGGAGGAGCCAAAGTGCCGTGGTCCTGGGGTCGCCCGGTGATGTCCTTCCATCCACCCCACCCCTTTCACAATGTGGGCGTGACCTAAGGGAAAACCCACCCCGCCTGACCACTGCCTTAGCCTAAGTGCTGCCCGCCCCCCCTACTCACCATGAATACCGATCATAGTCTCGAGGATTAAAACCCTCTCAGCTAAGATCTTCAGCGCCTCTCGGATTTGGTGTATCCCGTCCCCCTGTGAAGATAGATACAGCCGTCAAGGTATGGAGTACAGCCAATCAAGCGCATTCTCTCTTGTACAGGCACATTCTCTCTCTGCACTAGCTGTTAAGAGGTTATACAAAGGCTAGCCCCCCCACCCCATTCTCTCCTGCCATTCTCAGACTAGCCATGCTGAGGGACAAGGCCAGACAGACAGCATGCACATGGCAGAGCACCCAAGACCCCGAGCATGACAGAGCCGAGAGTAGCCGACATTAGACTCAGTCACACTGTCCTCATTACGTTTCAAAAGGAGTTTCACTCCAAAGGGTTAGAGGAAGCGACAGAATGGAAAAAAGAGGCTCAGTCAGGTGAGAGATTCAAAAAGGGAGGAAATATTTCATAGTTGCTCTGGAAAGCTTGTTTTTAAAAATGACTTCTTTTAATTTTTTTTATTGATCTACCGTTTACAGCAAGATCAGATTATTTAATCACTTGCTAATCTGACAGTTTTATTCGAAACAACTTAATAGTTTTACTGAATAACATCTTAAACATAACAATAATAGTGAGAATAATAAGAAGAATAATAACAATAATTATAATTATAAAAAAATTTAAGGCAATCGATCTTGGTAGATTTTGCTTGCCAGGGGAAGGAATTTAATTTCGAAGGAGGTAAAACTCAGAATTTTAGTAACCGGTTAGGTATCTAAGAGCTAGACAACAAATTTCAGGGGGGGGGGGGGTCTAAACCCATAATTTTTCTATGTGCTTATGTGGTTGACTAGTTGTCATGCCCGGCTCGTCCGATCCTCGTGTGTGCCACACCCCCCTGATTATCCTCGTGTGCTTCCCCGATCGTACCCAGCTGTGTCCACTTATTTTCATCCAGATCTGTCTATTTCAGTCCATATCTTGCCTGAGTTCATTGTCTGTCGTTGATGTTTGTCGATGTTCGAGCTGCAAATCTGTCCTGCCTGTCCTGCCCCGATTAAACCCCCGATTTACCCCGAATTCCCCCTGCCTGCCTGCTCCTTGCTCGCTCGCCTGCCCGTGCGCATTACCCACGCTCCCGGATCGTGACACTAGTACTCTCCCCTAATATTTCTAATATTTTTTTATTTTGTGAAATATCCCCCTGAATCAATAGTCCATCACAATGTGGTCCTAGGATATGGGAAGCATTCAGATGGACGTTAGGCGAGCTCTGTGGCTGCAGGGTTTAGCAGTGAAGCTGCTGCAGCTCTGACTGGTTTTCATGGCTCTGGGGAAGCAAATTTTACTGGCAAATGGCTAATTCATTGATGGCTAGAGGAACAAGGATGTCTCAGCTATCGTCCACAATTGCTGACCTTCCAAGTAAACTTAAAAATGACAAATGCAGAATTTAAATAGAAGACCACTTCCCCATTGCAGTGTAAGTTTTTTTTTTTTTTTATCTGTAGCCATTGTTTAAAAGCATTTACAGGGACTTGCACACTGTGATGGGGAGCATGAGTTCAGAGACAGTAGGAGTCGGGCAAGGAAAGATATGGTGTGATGTGAAAAGAGGGGTGAGTAACAGATTCAGCAACACAAGCGTCATAAAGTCACTAAAACTCCGAGTTTTAGTGATAACCCTGATTCTGGTACTTGTGTTGTTTGTCTCTGTTTTGGATTGATGGGGTTGTGATGAGTTGTGATTGGACAGTGAGCAAAGATCCATGCAGCCGTGCATTGTGGGACACTGGAAGATAGCTGTATCCATTCACAAATTCCACCCCAGCTCAGATCTCAAAATCATTGTCCCCAAACTATGGAAATACAGAACATTTGGCATATATGATCCACAACAGTCATTACTGGGTGGAGGATCAGTGAGGTGAACTGTTATAATATCTGTCGAAGTAGCATTTGAGTCTAGCAAACGGTCCCAACTTTTTCCAGTTGGGGGCACAGATACTGAAGCGTCATATGTATATATTTCCTGTAAGATAAATTTTCTTTCATTAAATGTGATGCTGCTGATTGTGTGTGTATATGTGTGTGTGTGTGTGTGTGTGTATATATATATATATATATGAGTCTAATTTAATGTCAGGTTGCCTGTTGTGGGATACACTAATGATATCGCTCCAATTCTGTACCACTAATAGTGTTTTATGAAGGTGTAAGGTTGCTGGGAAACATGATAATGAATATATCAGCACATATATGCCAAGTGTAGCTGCTTGTGACATGACTGAATGGTGGCCATTGAGACAGCTGCCTGCAGGGGGAGCCAGACAGCGTTTAGGGTCAGATAGGACAGTGTTATCTTTTCTGTTTTTTTCTAAATGGGCGCCCCGAGGACCAACAATGACAAAAAAAAAGCATCAACAGAGATCAAAAGAGCATTCGACACCATTTGTGGGAAAACTAAACTGCACATGGAATCATTAAGACTGCACATTCAAGCAAGCGTGAAGCGATATACTCCAGCATGAAAATGTCACATGGAATGTGGAAGGGAATACATTTCAAAGATGTACACAAGGAATATTTAACGTGACTTACTGTCCGTTTGGATCTAATTGCCATTTGGCTCAGTAACCTTATATTCTCAATAACAGGACAAGATACACAATTTGCTGAGTGTTTTAACCCAATATATAGAAAAAAATGTCAACAGACACTTTAATACTCTGCTGAGAACCAAGCCAAGAATCTTTACAACATAACATCCCCTATTGTATAAAAATCACTGGCAAAGAAGCACAAGGAAAAACCGCATATTCATCACTTCGAATGTCAATTCACACTGTTAATATTTTAGAGGGAATCAGAATGATAAAATGTTTGTAGTTTTTCATTCACTGGCAAGCCTGTACATGGCCGGCTGGGCAGATATCCACTAGCGGTGTGACAGCGGCCTGGTCTGCTCATCCTTACCGGCAGGCCCTTTTCCCCGGGTTCTCCTTTGGGTCCAGGGTCACCCTGCAGGCAGAGATGCATCAATTACTGAGGAACGTGTTACTGGTTTATCTATGAAACACCACAATGCTGGGTGTCTTAAGCCGGTCTGGTCCACTTTGGCTCCTATAAACTCTGAAATAATAATACTCCCATCTCTGCTATAGTAACTGCAGTATAGATTATATAGTAATATATCTAAGTATGTAAGCATCAACCAAATGTAAATATACATACAATCCCAAAGAATGACCCTACAGATTAATAATTGGAGATTAATATAGATCATATCAGGGTACTTGGTTGGCCATATATCCCTGAATAACTTCAATCAAGGGTGTCACCTGTTACAGGATGCATTTTTAAAGCAAGACAAAACTATAACAGGATGGACTTATTCAACAGTTTATTTATGTTGAGCAATTCACTTTATGCACTAAAAACTCAACTCCGGGGCTGTACTTGGAGGCCAGAAGCTCTGAGATGTCACACATACAGAGGAGTGGAGTATCTTACCACTTCTCCTTTAAGTCCCCTGTCCCCGTGCTGTCCCATGGGCCCCTGGAATAAGACCAGGTTTAATGGGCATCACACATTCCTGGAGTAGGACAAAATGCTGTTTGCTATGAGTCCAGGAAACCTACCCTCTCCCCTCGATCGCCCTTAGGCCCCACTGGACCCAGAGTTCCTGGGGGTCCTGGCCTCCCCTAGGAGAAGAGGCATTAAAACCTGGATATTGGGCTGGGTTATGGACCAGCTCAAGACTGTCTTTAGTAACTCAACCCCTTTCTGCGTAAACAGGAAGCCATCAAGATATAATAACAATACAGTGATCCTGATACCAGCTAAGTTTAAATTTCTATGGCGAGGATTTTATGATTAGCTTCCAATGGTTACCCATGTTCAATTAAATGCTGCTGTTAGAGTATCTGATGACAGTTGTGTGGCAGAAGGTCCTCTTTCTCCCAGGCTTTACTTACATTCTGCCCTGGAGGGCCAGGAGGTCCAGCAGGACCCTCAGGACCAGGTGGACCTAGAGGACGTGATAGCAGATCAACTCAAACTGTCAGGCAGGCCAGACCAATGACATCTATTTAGAGACTTAATATATTTATTCCATTGTGGTTACTATTGGCTGCCTCTCATGATCTTTAACCATCTCAATAAAACCAAAAAGTAAAACAAACGTCAAGCTGGGATTGAGATCAAAATCTGAGGGTGGACTGACCCACAGGCCCAGGGCGTCCAGGGGGGCCTTCAGGTCCTGGTACCGGTGGCCTGTCGGAGTCCAGGAAGGTGTTTGAGAAGATTGAGTCCTGGTGCTGGCCTGCGAAAAGATGCACAAGCTTAAAAATCTCTGGTATCATAATCCCTGCCCTAAATCTGCCGATATCACAGCCCCCCAGTGTAAATATATTGCAATGTCTGCATGGTCCCACATCACTTGGCATATTTGTCCTGTTTCAGCACAATCCAGAAAATTAGTTTTCAATTATCATGTCAGAAGAGGCTTCAAAATTCACAGTGCTGGGATTCTTGTGTGCTGTAAAGCACAGCCTGGTTTAACACAATGGAAGTCAATAAAATCGAAGACTTAAGCTAAACAGTGATTGACACTCCCTGTCATTTAAAGATTTTTCTTTGCGGAACAAGTAATTTATGTTTGTGCTTGGAATTACATATTCTGACAACAGCCCACTGGGAATCCACCATGCACCAGTGTGGGGGGAGGTGTGCAATCAGTCCTAAAATGGACAACAGTTTTCACTGTTTCCTCACCACTGGCCTCAAGGAACAGCAACAAGATAGAGCTGGAAAGCAGGGCTGGACTAGGATTAAAAGTTGGTCCTGTACTTTGGGGTCCCCCGATACATTCTCACTGGGAAAATGGCCAGTGTGCCAGAAAGACAGTCTAACCAAATATTGCTCTAGCTGGGGACCTGGCAGTGTTCTTTCATAGGCAGGATGCAGTGCTTCCTCCAGGACAGTCATGCTCCAGTATTCACCTGCAGGAGCCACAATACAAAGCTTGCCCTTTCTCTTCTATCTTGACTTCTTCCAGGGTCAGACTAGCCATTGGTCTTGAGAGGGCTGGTCTTTCTTCCTCAACCCCAGTACTATATAGCTTACATTTCAAGCCGACGCGTAATCAGCAAACTGTAGAATATTCCAAGGCCACCCCTGGTCAGCAGCAAATTCCCAGCCTGCTTTTATCAATTCATCCCTGGGTTCTTCCCAACATAGCCCTACAAGAGAAGCCTGTCCCACCCCCTGATTGGGGCATCGCTTGCCATCTGCATCCCACTGACTCTTCTTGAGGAAACTATGGTAACCACCAGTCTGTGTGGTGCTGATCAGTCCCTGCTGGAGCGTGGCCTATTGCTAAAGAGCCATCGTGTTGAAATTTCATAAGAAACACAGAATTCCTTTGCATTTGATGGAAACAAGCAAAACACTCAGTTCTTGTTCACAAAACTCAAACTCATATGTCTACTCCTTTCCATTCACGTGTAATAGTTATGTGATGGTTCACCACATATTTACGTAGACTTACGATCACGTAGTGTTAACATATTTATAGTTACACCAATATAACTTCACCACCAGATGTCAGTGTTGTCAAATATATGTCCGCGTGCTTTGCAACTGATGTCCTCCAAACTAAAGACAGCGGACTTAAAAATTCAGAACTGTGATATATGCACCAGTGACGAAAAAGTTACGTTACAATGAATGAGATGATAACTATCGCTGTCATCAAAGATTTTTCTTTGGCTCTCTCCTCACATTCTTGAGTAAAAGAAACTGGATGTCTTGAGATATTAATGCAAAACAGAACTGACTATATGGTTGTCTGCAAGTCCATCATCCTTATGTTTATATAAAGCAGCTATGATTAGCGCTGCAAGAAAGTGAGAGGGAGGATGCCATAGAAAACTAAAGAGAAATGTTTATGTCTGCCCTCTTTAATCCTATCAGTGCTCTGCCGGAATCACGGTTTAGCTAATAAGGGATTCGAATTGGAATTTGACTGAGGAGGATTAAAGGGGGGTGTAAATGGTTTTTCTAGTTGTGTGGAGTTGAGCTGACAGGGAGTTCTGTGTGGAAGATGATATTATGGTGATGAAGAGTCTCGGTGGAAAGCGGCTGTTAGATCAGGCTCCTGGACAGAAAACTGTCCTCTAAATGCCAGCAGCAGCCCTGATCCGGCACATGCACCGCCATCAATATCCAGCAGGGGGCGATCACATTTAAATACTCTCTCTCTCTGTTTCCCTTCTGATCCACCTCTGATCCCTTTCTGTCTCTGTCTCTTTCATTCCCTCTTTAACTGATATTCTCTCCAGAAGACCCGCCACAGAAAATGACCCAAAAAAACCACAGTGCATAATCCTGGTATTTTTTATCCTAATCTTAAGGCATTCTCATCTATCTGCCTTTGACCTAAACCACATGATTGATGGACACCCCACAAATCGTTTATCCAATGCAATAGGTGTCAAATCTCTTCTGGCAAACACTCTCACTCCTTTGCTACTGCACTCTGGCCCCAAGCACTCTTAAAACAGTTTGTGTTTATAATGGTCATATTATCCTCAAGCAATTTTTCGTATGAGAGAGAAGCACTCTTAAAATGCATTGCATTCCCAAAGCAAGAGTCAAAATGACTCACTAAAGCCAAATGTCACTCAAACTGTCACACGACTACGTAACACTGGTCTGCCGGGCTTGTATGTCACCCCCGGAAGAGAATAATCTTTCTCTTTTTAACTACACCACTGTAGCTTTAACTGTAACGATCATTTTATTTGCTGACTGACTGTGGCGAAGAGTTGCACTTCACTTGAGTCCAAGAGGCTCAAAAATGGAACTTGGTAGCACCAGCTCTGCGGCTGTAAAGGGGAAATGAGGACAGAAAGAGGTGTGGGAAAAGGCTGGGTACTTATCGTGATCAGTGGACAGGGGATGCAGCTCATTGGAAGAGCTGAGGGATGTGGGGGTGTGGCTTACGCCATGGGTTGTGGGATTAAGGTTTAAGGTGAAAAGGCAGGGTAACTATAGACCAAGCAGGACTTGTGCTCTTCATTTCTTATGCTTCATTGGCTGCTTTTTAGAGAGTCTAAGCCAGATTTGACTATTTAGTCATGGCAGCTTCTTAACCCCTCATCTCTTTGAAAAGCCTTCTAGAGTAGAAGTGAAGCTCCCACATCCTTGCTGACCATTGCTGAAAATTGTCTGACATCTGTATCTGTGACTGAAAAGCATGTCTGATAACTACAATTCAAACACATTCGCAACAACCAGCTCGCTCCAGGCAGACTGATGCAGTCACGTTTCCAAACCACCTCACAGCTCTTCTGTTCAAGGGGGAGGGACCATCGGCAGCACCTCTCCGCAGCGAACCTCTGCCCTCAGACGGGAAAACAAATGTTTTCCGAAGGAAGCTGGTGTTGGACCCCCTCATTGCGGTTTTGGGATTGGGATGTTCAAAACAAATGGTTCCCGAACCCCCTTCCCCAAGATGACCTTGTTTGCCCAGACACCTGCCACCACTCCCCCCACTTCAGAGAAACGTGTCGCCCTGCCGAGTCACCCGGCATACATCCTG
>JAODJX010000042.1:37153166-37163234 GCA_026776945.1 Isichthys henryi
AGAGCTACGGTAACTATGTGCACAACATCTAGTAGAGCTACGGTAACTATGTGCACAACACCTGGAAGAGCTATGGTTACTATGTGCACAACACCTAGAAGAGCTATGGTAACTATGTGCACAATATCTAGTAGAGCTAAGGTAACTATGTGCACAACACCTAGAAGAGCTATGGTAAGTATGTGCACAACACCTAGAAGAGCTATGGTAACTATGTGCACAACATCTAGTAGAGCTACGGTAACTATGTGCACAACACCTAGTAGACCTGTGTGCAACTTACAGTAATAGTATAACACTGAATTTTATTGTTCTCAGGTTAATGTTCACACGGGCATGTGAGAGATATCTGGCCTCCATCTACAAATCACATCTAAAATCACTATTTGAATTAATCGAATAGGAGGCCAGAGAGCTGGTGAATGACAGCACATGATAGTCCTTCCCACTCACATAGGTAAAGCCATTTTTCCCCCCGCGACCCCGGCACGTTCCACATACACGTACGCTGTCGGTCTCGCCACACACGCTGAGCAGAGCCAAGCAGAGGTACCACAGCTAACAACTCAGCAACGAACCCAACCTCCAGTTTACAGCACTGTTACTGAAGACAAAATGAAGATAATATTCGGTGAAACGTCCTGCAAGTTTTGCAGTACATGGCCTACTGTTCTTAGCAAAAATGGCCTCAGCTGGTTATTTTTTGCCCTTCAAGTGCCACACAACAACCCGCAGAGAAATGGTATAAACCCCAGAAGGGGCCCCATTGATCCTGCATGCTTGGGAGCTTAAAGCAGCAAGCCAAACTAAGAACAGCAAACTACTAATCTAAACCCACTGCCCTTCAAAAATACAAAAATACTGAGGAGCAGCATTAAATAAACTCGAAGTTTCCAAAGACTAAACAAATTACACTAAATTGAGGGAAAACTTCTCTGTGTTATTACATCTACATTTATATTTAATTATCTAGCAGATGCTTTTGTCTAAAGCGACGTACAAGCGAGGCAGATAAAACATCACATTATTTCAGAAAGAGGGATGAGAAAGTGAAGGAATTCTGGGTAACAGCAGTTCAGAAACTCAGCAACCAATCAAAACTTTATCCAGCTGGTCCTGAGGGGCGAGCTTCCAATAAAGTAAATGAAATTTCCAGTTCAATTCATTCCATTACTATCATTAAACTTTTTTGTCTTTTTGCAGGTCAGAGGCTGTCTCATGTATTTTAGGGTTACTGGGAGAATGAGGGCCAAATGTATTGGGAACCACTAAGATATCTTTGGGCTGTAAGAATAGGCATGTGATATATCCCTGGAAAGAGTTACTGTTTGTGCGGTCAAGCAAATGTATTAACAAGTGCTTAAGTGTCACAGAGATTTGTTTTTAATGTAATTCTGTTGTACTGACACTATTCCCCCGTCTGTTTTCACCAAATTAGGAATGCCCAATTAATTCCATCACAGATCACAGGTCTCCTTCTCAGCACTCATGCTAAATAAAGATGGAGGGGGGGGGGCAGTACTTCCATTTACATATTTAGCACACAACAAGCAACTGAGAAAGCAGGGTGAGTTGGTCCATGGAGCAGTGGGGGTTATGGGCCGTCCTCAAGGGCCCATTGATGAAATCATTCTGTCGACCACGGGACTTGAACCAGCGACCTTCCTCTTCCTTTGACTCTGTATGCTTTGGACTTTATGACTCCCCCCCACAACGCCTCCCATAGCCCTGCAGATGCAAGGGTAGTGCAAAAGCCCTGTCTGACAATAACCAGTGATTCCCTGTTTAATCGCCAGATTATGACTGTAATTATGAGTAGGATTCACACAACGTCTAAAGTTGCGCGTAATGGTCTCCCTCCTGTTTCTGAGCTCTAGTTCATGAGGGAGAAAATCATCTAGATATGTAAATACACAGCTAACTGCGATGTGATATCGTCGAGACATAACAAGAGATAGTCAGTCAACATCTCAAGTATTATCCATCCTTCCATTTTCCGAAACCGCTGAATCCCAACTGGGGTCGCGGGACAAAGTATTATATTAAAAGTTTCCTTTCAGATGATGACACCTCCAGGTCACGCAGGTCCTGTTAGCCGCAGGAAGCTTCAGCAGGGGGAGCGGAGAGGTGTTCTGACAATGTTCCAGAGCCTTATCTCAGGCTATTACCATAATGGAAGACATACAAGGGACAGCCTGGTCAGCCCGGATTGGAGTCCTTACAACTGAACCTCAGATAGGGATCACGACACAGGATGAGCAAATCTGATCTCACTGGTTTGGGTTTGTTTGAGCGCTCAGATGTCGGCCTGTTGTGAAAATAAGTGGCTTGATGCTTTCTTTGTTGAAGAGCAACTTTAAAGCAACGTAATTAACATCACAGGGATACTGACAATGTAACAGAAGACATTGTTTTCTTGGCCTGAATTATCTATAAGCAATCAAGAGGTCATCCCGCATTACTCAGGGAGTGGGATTCAGAAAAGGAATGCAAAAATAACAAGTGACATTTAAAAAAAAAAAGAAAGAAATGTACTACGGAGAAGAATTTGTCATCACGAGACATTCCTTATCTGAAGATTCCCTCCTTCTCTTCCGGTAGCTCTTTCCAGCCCTCACTCGTCTTACGTGTCATTTGTGAGGGACTGGCGACACGGAGGGCGTGTCATCTGGAATGTGATCTGGCTGAACTGCACGCTGTCTGCAGAGATATAGCCTGGACTACACACTCGGTGTTACACTCCAGCTGTCCATCAAACTCCTTTTTCCAAATGTCACATTCCAAGGGTGATTAATAAAATTAGCCAACCTATATAATTCCAGCACAATAACGTACAATCCATTCATTCATTTTACTCGCTTATCAGGCAGTTTCATCTGAACTTGAAGAGCTTATAGGTTTTATTGGTAGGAATGTCTCTCTGCCATTCATATCAAAATCTACACCCATGTTTCACATAAAACTTAAAGTTATTCTGCCTATGATATTCACGCACTTCCCCATTTGATTTCCCTTCAGCTGTTTGCATCCTTCCTGTGGTGTCGTCTTTCCTGCTCTCCCTTCCTGTTTCCTTTGCCATATCTTTGATTCCTCCTTCGTTACATTTCATCTTATCACCCATATAAATGTATAAATATACATACACATACATGGACTGAAGCATTTTTGCTGTTTCTAAAGCACACCCTGTAAAAAAAACAATAATGCTTAAAAAGACAATGGTCTTTAAAAAGGAGGGGACCAAAACTGTTGATTAAATATGTCATCTGTCTAATGGCAGCATTTGGAAGTTCTCAGCACGACTTCATTTCACAGACCAGTCTTCCCAAAGCATATTAAATGACCCCAGTTCGGTTTCCAAAGGTAGAATGGGGCCTTTCTGGTCCAGCTTAGCGTAGACAGTCATGCAATTCCCCTGTGCCCATGTGGCTACTGAACAATAGCGCACCTTTGCTGGCCCCCTTCTCAGATTACCCCTCTCTTGTCTAGCCGCACCCCCCCATCAGCACTGTCCCACCTCCTGCAGACTTCTTTGGATGTGACGGGGCCTCACAAAGCCGGATGTTCTGCATAGGTTCTGCCATGTCAAGGCTGCACTCCCAATAAATAGTTTGCTCTTTCAGACTCCTTCCCATGAGCAGTGGGCAGGTCATTCATGAATGTGTTGGAAGTCCCACTGTCTACCTAAACTCTTCAATAATCATCTCTTGGTTTAATGTTACAAGGGTTTCGTTAGAGAGCATTTACATGGCGTTTATGTAATTTCTGATTATTACTCATATCACACTAAATGTTAATTACTTTTCTGTATATGAGGGATTACTTAACTAAAATAATTCACTACCTGTAATTCTGTTGCTATATCCTATGTTAAACCTTTTGGAAAAACATTATATACTGATAAACTTTATATATGGTTCTCAATGTTGAATACTCCATCCATCCATCCATCCATCCTAGTCCTAAACTCATCCTCCACACTTTCACACCAAGTGTGACTGTCACTCCCATTTTCCCTTGACTTACCCCCCACAGCCTTCAGTTACCACCCCCCCTCCAGTTTAGCTACTTTAAAACCACCTCCCTGCCTGATTTATGGCAGTGGAGGGTGGAGGAGACCCAGCAATGAAGGTTTGTTGAGATTGTGAGGCTGTGGGAAGGTGTTGGGTGTATTAAAGCATTCATTTAATCTGCCATTCTAAGTAGTCGTTTGATTTATAAGTCAATGCAACAGGGATGCTTCAGTGTTCTGACAGCTGTCTGTTAAACAAAAACTCCATCTTCATGAGGTTTGCACCTTAAAGAAGGTGACAGAATAAACCCCCCATGTTGGTGGGGGGACGACGGGACAAAACAAAAACTCTGAATGTTTCAGAAATAACAAAGTCCTTAAGTCACCAAGACTTACGTTTCCACGCACATCAGCTTGCTGTTCAGTATTGAATGTTCAAATGAATTTTTCCGAGAGAGAGAACTCCTGTTGTGGACACATACACTGTTTGCCGATACTTTAGTCAGACACAGACACACAGCCGAATTGGCATTACAGAGCATGTTGGGAGTTTGGAGCATCTGGCCTTCACCAGAGTGGGAACGCATCACCAGGAAGGTAGTTGAGAAAGGGAACGGGAACCAATAAGATACTTGGGACCCTATTAGTGTGATGAAACATGAATAAGACAGGAACTGAAGAGAGAATGGTGAAAGAAAGGGGGAAACAAGATAACAGAGGAGAGGAAGAAACAGAGTGAGTTACGAAGGATTGGGAGCAAGACCCTTAGAGCATTTAAATGAGATGTGGTTACAAGTGGAGGGTGTTAAAATATTAAAATGAAAATGCATGGGGGGTAATGTGATTCAGAGTCCAGTGGGCGGTGCTTGGGCCCAAAAGGAGCAAGTGAAGGGAAAGAAGAACTGGGGGGGGTTTAACAGGAGGGTTACAGAGGGGGAGGGAGATGAGTCACATAGACAGACAGTATTTATTGATTCCAAGTAATAAGTTCTGAAAATGACAGAAGTAGCCTGAACCAGTCCTACATCATGCTTTCCCCTGGTCCATCCAGTAGGCAGATGTGAATGTATTTATACCGGCTGATGTGGAAAATGGTGTAATATTACATTTGATTTCATGACGTCAGTTCGACGTCAGATGTCACTGCATATTCACGTCAACGTCGTACCTCAGCTTTTGGTTCTGACCGAACGCGAAATGGCGAGCGAATTTGAAATTGATGACGCTCCAACACCAAACTCAAACCCTTCAGTCATTACTCAGTCTAGACACTGAATATCTAGAAAAGCCAGCAAACTGGCAAGCAGACAACCAAGAAGGTAGCAAATCTAAAATTTGGGAATGTCACGTTCCCCAGCAGGACACACGCTCGCTTGCCCTGCACCTCGACTGCATCTGGCCGCTCAAAGAGAGTCTCTGTTCAGTAAGAGGATTCATGGCTCTGGCAGATGCAACATGGGGCTGGTTTATAGGCAGCTCTGAGCCAGTGCTTCCTGTCCATGTTCCTGTCTGACTTTCCTCCTGTGTGACACATCAGTGCCTTTGGGTTCAACCTTAGCCACGATTTCCAGACTCAAGGATGTCAAACAAGCACAACCATGAAGAAACTCTGCTGATACATATGTGGACACAGGTGCACATCATGCATGACTATGGAAGATGCACAGAGAGGTTCTCCCCCTGATAGTCCCTGAGCTTCTCAAATGTCAGAAGCAAACCAAAAAGCCGACCATGGACAAACCCAGAAAGCACTTGGGCTTGGAAAAAGACTTTCCAGACAAAATATGCCCATAGACTAGAGCTCCTATTGACCAGCAAAAATGAGCCAGACAATGTTCATGTCCAGATGTTTTCATCTGAGCTGGACAGAGGTTTTGTGTCGCTCATGTTCTTGTTTTCAATGACAAGCTAATTCAGGACAAGTCCACGATCTACCTCATCATGCCGGGTCGCTCTCCAAGGAATGTGCAATCTCTCCTCCCCAGAAAATGATGTGAAAATATGTCCTGTGATTGGCTGGTGCCCAGTCACTGACCTTGGAGTTGGCTGTTGACCTGAAGGATGGACAGTAGTAATGGACAAAATGACGCCTCATGAACCATTTGCTGTAGTTTTTGACTCCACTAGATGGTGCTCTTTGTTTGCTTTGGGAGATTGCTATAGTGGGGTCAGGAACTACAGCGAATAGTTCATAAAGTTTCATTTTGTTCATCACTAGTGGACAGACATACTGTCTTTGCAGCTTTTCATGATGGCCTTTTTCAGGAGGAGATACAAATAACCCAGAGTTCTGTCGAAAGCTGAGTGGCTTTCAGAAGGACGGCCTGATGGTGGAAGGAGACCCATCATGTCCCACCTACAGGACACCAGGCAATCCTGGAAAGACACCAGTGTTTTCCATGGGCAGAGGTGACCGAGATTTCCTTCAGTGTCTCTTGTTCCTATATAACCCTGATGACCTTTGCAATGAGTGTATATATGTTATCTCAGAGATTATGGAAAATTACTTCAAAAGCTTTAGCACTTATATTCAAATGATTGCCAGTAAATTACATAGCTGCCTGTAACTACCCCTAACCACGGCATCAGGCCATAATGCGCACAACTGCTAAGTACATGGAGTCTGTCCTTTTAAACCACTGAGCAACACCATGCTTAGCAGTTTTGCTATGAGGCGTGAATTTTGTTCAAGGCAGGCAGCAGAGGGGAAATAAGGTTTATTACACCTCCTTTACATCACTGATGGCACTGAATGCAGTGGTTAGGGATTCTGGAAAAGATGCCCATTCAGGTCCAGGCAGTGGCTTGCTGTTGTACTCATGAGGGAAGGATTTAACCCGATTTTTTATGGTTTAAAAAAAAGTGGCTGTATAACCAGATAAAATGCACAGTGCTACAGGCTATGCAACCCACCAACAATGAAAGTGTCAACAGGTAAAGTAAACAGAGGCTCATTAGTTAAGGACCTAATCAAAAACAGAGTCTTACGCCACAGCTGTCCCAGGCGGGCCAATCTCCGCCCCAGAGTGACAAGCGCATCCCTCGTAAAAGCTGATTTACTGCCCTGCCTCTGGAAACCTGCTGCAGCAACTCTATGCGCGAGTTCATACATCTACAGTCCGTGTGGGTATGTGTGTGTTTGTCTCTCCATATATCTATGTGCATATCTTTGTATCGGTATATAAGTGTCTGTCCATATATCTGTTTACATATGGGTGTGTTTCTCCTCGACTGTTTATGCATGTGTGAGTTTACGCACCTCTGTGTCTGTCCATACATGCATATATATATGTGGGTGTGTCTCTGTGTACGTGTGTTTATGTGTGTGGGACAATAAGTCAGCATACGCCTCCTGCCATATAATAAACCTTGCAGGGTGGGGATCTCCTGCATCCTGGAAACCATGAACCCACAAACCAGCCATAAACACCTGGGGCAGCGAAGATCCACCACCTCCGCTGTTTGCTTACGGTCCTAGCGGACTAACATGGTTGAAGGGGGGGGCTTTCAGCGCCGAGGATAGTGGGGGTCCAACAATAACATTATGATCACCTCCATCCCCAGCCCCATGTCCCAGATCAGTGGGACTGCAGCCCAGATTGGGGTCTGGGGTAAATTCTGTGGTTAATAAACTCACTCTATGGGGCAACTGGGCACGGAGCCATGACTCAGCGAGGGTGGAAAAGCATGAGCATGGACCCCCCTCCCCCGCGCTCACTGTTGGATTTTGCTTGGGTATTTCAGCCAGTCACCTGAATCTGCTTGACTAATGCAAGCCCTGCTATAAACCAATCAGGTCGCTCCAAATCCCTATTGTGTGTTCTAGTACTACCCAATAAGAGAGAAGCAGGAAACACACACGTGTCCAAAAAAACAAGTGTACGTTGTCAAATGTGGCTTGAGCATTCTAGACACCCGCCTCACCATAACAGAGCTGACGTGGAAACACAGGCAAGTCTTTAAAAACTGCCTCATTTACACAATAATTCTGTTTTATTTACCTTGGAGACGCTATACTGAGCAAGAGGAGTTATGGAACACTTTCCCTAAAAGGACAGCGAATTCCAGAATAATACACAATACATCAATGGTAGATGGGCAGTTTAGACAATGCTTAAAGAACTGGACCTTTGCTAATAAGCCTTGTCTGTGTCCTTATATACATAAGCAATACTGTGTTTCTGTTGGGTGCTACAGCAGTTGAACCCTGGGCCCAGTATCCTGATCACCACCAGGGAGATGAATGGATAGGGGGGGCTGAGTCTTCACCCAGGGTCGATGGCAAACATATATAATATAAAAAGCTATTCATGACTTAAGGCAATAAGTACACATTTATTTGGGGGCTAAAAAACATCGAAGCCCCCTAAAATAGGCCTAATGATGCCCCTGACCACCGCCATGAGTAGAAGTAATAGAGCACAGAAATCAGGTCAGATCTGTGCCTGCACAGTAAAGTTCATATCAATTAAAGCTTCCTTTTTCTGCCGAATAACTTTTCTGCATTTCGAAGGAAGTGCAAGAACGTCCCATGGCCTGGTTTAAGAAAATTGGTCCTGTTGGTGTTTGTGTCCTGTGTCCATTCACTGTGAGAAATGTGCCTCGTGTTGGAACGGGAGCAGCGCGTCCAAGTCCGGCTGCAGGCCCAGAGCTAACCAGAACCAACCAGTTCCCTCGGCCCTTTCCGGCTGCACTTCAGAGCTGGAATCGCACTCAGACCTCAAATCTCCGGCTCCCTTGTGGGTTTGCAGCCGCACGTTTGTCAGGGAGCTGGACCCCAAACACTGTGGGGCATCTAGCAGAAAATGAGACCAGCTGTAAGTCTTGGTGCTGCAGTACAGTGAGAGTGGATTCAGGACAGCCATGCTGATCTAGTCATAGAGATACAGCGGCTGGGGGCCAGCAGATTTTAATTACATGAGATTCACAGATGCGACAAAACATCTAGCATTAATGAGGCTGCTATTTAGTAACTGCACCGGATCCAGTTCAAGACTCATACCGAAAGGGCTTTTGGTACTATGACCAGTAGAGGCTTAGCTGTTGGATTCTTAAACCAGATCAGCTACAGTTTGCAAGTAATGAAAATACATAACTTTAATTGTCCCTAAAGTGCCACACACCAGGTGTCCGTGACACTTCATCTGCGGTGGCAGCGGTGTGCCTCACGGTTCTCATCTGGGCTCTTCTCACATCTGGATGCAGCCTGGGGAATGCAGTGTTTTTATTTGATTTTGGCTGCGTCCAGCATCCTCAGCTGCCTGGCATCCTGAACAATAACAGGGGTTGGGCTGGAGAGGCTTGACACGGCTTGACTGGAAGCCAGGCCTGTGGTGACACCGTGCAGCTTGATAGGGTGAGAAGAGGTGGAATCACGGGGGAATTTGGTCCAGGGGTCTGCCAGACATATTGCTATGCTGCCTGTCCTTCGTGCAAGGCATGGGGGATGGGGTGCAGAGTGTGTATCTATTACGGTGACTTGAAATCAGGGCAGCAGGACATAAGGATGCAGTATTTTACAGACAGGCATCTGTCCACATAACCTCCACCTCCCCTGTAACCCCCACCACACCTGTCTGAGAAGAAAAACAGATTGTTATCTACTGGTGGTGTTAATTAGATATAAGACCCCACCAGCTACATCGGCATAACCTGTCATTACAATGATTGCACATAATTTCTTGGAATGGATTTGATCTTTTCACTTGTCAGATGCCTATAATACTGGAACATTTTATTACTGTTTTTTGATTCTCTCTGAAAAATGCACCACAAAACACTTCAGGCTGTAAGCTTTCAGATGCATTAGTACATAGAAGTAGGCTGGGGATTCTCAAACCATGCAGGCCACTAAGTAATTCGCTGGCTATTGCACATATGGGATAAGTGGGTAATTGATCGGGGATAAAAATGGTGAATTTCATTTAAAAAGCAAATGCTTGATCTTTGCTTTTAATTTGCTCCCCTCCCCCCCATTCTGCTTTCACTCTACTGTCCTTCATTCTGCGCCCCCCCCCCAACGAAACGGTGTTTGGTTTCCACACAGCGCTGCACCA
>JAODJX010000042.1:37167233-37183247 GCA_026776945.1 Isichthys henryi
GCCCACCTGCCTCCGGAGCAGCCCTGTGGCCAGCGGCAGTTCTGGTATACACGCTGCAGAACTGTTCCATTCTGGACCTGGCAGGTCACGGTCCGGGTCACCACGTGGGGGCACCAGTTCCTGCATGACAGGGAAAAGAAGGTGTGGGAGGGGGGGTACCGCAGCTAGTGAGAAAAATGGGGCAGGAGCCAGGCATCTTTGAACGATACACATAAACCCAACAAGTGTCCCAGTCAGAGTGGTAATGGTTATGGGGTCGGGTGACCAGACTTTTCCACACACATGACCCAGCAGGGCTGCTGCCGCTCTGCCCTTAAGCACAGCAACTGCTGGAGCTGGAACCTGTATATAAATCCAGTAAAATCCCAGGAGCCTGTAAGTCAGTCTGAACAAAGCAGTTTGCTAAGCAACTGCAGCATGTGGGAATATAAGCTCAGTATGTGTGTGCGTGTGTGTGGGGAGGGGGGGGACTCCTTACTCGAATGTGGATACCATCTGAGAGAGAAAGAGCACCAGCCTAATAAAACCAGACTGTAAATCTGGGAAGGGAGCTGGCACTGAGACCCAGAGGCTCCAAACGGAGAGGAAGAAGAAGGATGAGGAAGAGCACATGGATACTGGCAGGTGTATCCATCACCGGGGTCAGTCACCTAGACCCAGGTACACATAGACAGCCAATGGGCACACACGTGCTTAAACACACACTCCCGCACAACGACAGCTCCCCCTGGGGGAGTGGGCTGCCTTGAGTGGCTCTGATCCCCGCCCCCCTCCTTTGAAGATCATCCCCAGCGTTTACATTCACCAAATCAGCTTCAGACAAGCAGGCAGGACTCCAGGGGCTATGTTTACGTTGTGCGGTTTTCCCCATATTGATACACATCCGTCAGCCCTTCCTCGGCAGCCCCCACGCATGCCGCAGCTGCAAGCTGTTCCCCCCTCGTACACATTGTACTGGTGATCTTGGGTTGGGGGGCAGGGCGCTGGTACGAGGCCATCCACCCCTCAGCCGATGCCGGCCACGAGGGTCTAATGAAATCCAGCCCCGAATCACCACAGTGGCCAGAAACCGAAGCTGCCGACAAGTCACCCAAGTTAAATGAGGTAAGCAGAAGAAACCTGATGAGGAGAACGGATTTTGGGGGGCCGCAAAGACCCCATTCAGCTCCAAAACATAAAAGAAAATCTGAAGGAACCGCATTTATAAGTCAATAATGTAACTCATAATATTAATATTTTCATTAAGACCCCAAAGTCATGGGAGAATCGCCTTTGTTTGATTAAAGGGAACGCCCTTAAGATAATTCGCAGCTTGAGAATATAAAGGCCAGATTCCTCATCACAGAGGCTCAGTGAGGAGACGGCTGAGTCTCCTGCATGTGAAGCTCATTCGACGGGCTCCCCTGCCTCCCTCAGCCCATTGGGCAAGTAGCCCCAGGAGTCAGTGCAGGAGGGACATACGGAGGTGATTAAGCCGAACATGTGTTTACGGGCCTTTATTAAGAATGAAACGGACAAACTGGATGATTTGCCCCACATGGCCGGAGCTGAGGCGAAGGCGCGAGGTTGAAAACGATTACCGGTGGTCACACACTGAGACCACGGAGGATATGGAGATCGAGGGCGTGCGTACACTAGGCCATGGGCATGTTCCAGGAGAAAAGGAACTCAACGGAGATATAACATACTAAAAATAGATGATCTAAGGTGTAAAAAACCTTTTTAAAAGAATGATAAAGGCCTGAACTTTTAGTTTGCTATCAGTATCCCTGTGCTTTTGAGTTTTCTTCATTACAATTGTGCACAAAAGGCATGTGATCGCATGCATGCACGTGAGTGTCTGCCCACGTCTGCATCAACGTGTGCGTATATCTAGAAGTGTTTACAAATGTTGGATGTGTGTGAGATCACACCAAGGTACGTATAAGTCTGTCCACATGCAAGTGCGTCTGCATCTGTCAGAGGCGGGCTGTGCACCTAGTAGGGGGGCTCAGTTGGCCACCCCCATGCACACACATACACCAGGGCTGTGCATGGAACTGGAGCCGGACCGTGTGGTCAAGGAACCAGCTGAAGGAATGTGAGTCATTTCCGAGATTCAGACATGGAGTCCGCTTCTCTAGAGATGGCTTCTTTTGGATGGATTTGAATGGGGGGGGGGGTTGCTGACACAGCATCCATTCTAATCTTCACAGGACAAAAATAAAAAAGACAGCAGCATTCCCACCCCCGCGCCCCTCCACCTCATCCTCAAAGAGAGCTGTACTGTACCCTTTACATGCTGCTATCCACATGAAATCCGAGGGGGCCGCGGTTTCCCCCTTGACACGCTCAGTGGTCTGCCCCGCCCTCTGGCGGGCTGCCAGGTACGTGAGTGCAGCTCTATTCCCATTCCCAGCAAGCCCTTGTGTTTGTGGAGAGCAGGACGGCGGCCTCCCTGCTTGCCCGCGTCATGAGTGCTCTCACACGCTGCCACAGTACAAAGAACGCTCCGGCACCGTGGCCTGTGTGGAAGAATGCACCCCCGCGGGGTCTCTGTGAGCTGCACTCTCCCTTAAACACCCCCACCCCCCAGGCATGCTAGGCGTAATGAATGCCATCAAATCTGCAGAGGTTCCGATCCAGAATCACCATCCCAAAGCCTGACAGGGCTACACACACAAATCAACCATCCAGTTATGATCAGACCCCATCCCCATATCTGCCACCAGGTCACAGATCGTTACTCGGGTAAGACTCTGATCCGAGCATGTATGCACCAGCACTGGGGAGGCTTTATGCTCAGATCTGTATGAAAACTTGACACCCTGCCAGCAATCGCAGAGGGACGCGAGCGTCTGACTGCGCAGCAGGGAACCGCGTTTGATCGGTAGCCATAGCGTTCAAAGCAAGCCGGACATTACAAATATTCGCCAATACCCCACACTTAGAGCGAAGGCTGATAGCGATCAACCGGGTCCCGCATGGAAACAGCTTTGTCTTCCTGCCCAGCTGGTTAACCTGTCGCTCAGTAACTGCGGGAAGCGATGGCAGGGGTGGAGCTGAAGTGTAAGTGAAAGGCTCGTTCTCCTCTCACAAGGCCATAGGTTACTTGGTTCCCAGCAAACTTTCACCAACACCCTGGGCAACTGAGCAGCAGGGAATGAACTAGTTAAACAGCCTGTCCTAGTGGGGCATTGGTGGTAAATTCATTAGTCATCAACAGTATTGCAGAGCAATTAATCTGCCCAGAGAAACTATTAAATGACTGTTACTGTTCTGTTAGTGTGCATATAAAATCATGGAGTTGATATTTCATCAACTATCAGATATTTTTTCACACTTGCAGTTCAGATTAAGTACCCAGCAGGAACTTGAACCTGTGACCATCTGCATGACATTAAGCACCATGCTATATGTTGGCTCATGTGGGTCTGGCTTTGGTTTATGCCCCATTGCTATATGTGCTATCCAACAACTTTTTCAGGAACCAGGAACTTCTGTTGCATTCTAAGGCAGTTCCTGAACCTTTTAATAGTCCCGACTGCAGAGCAGGTACTTTCTGCTCAACCAGGAACTATTGGGGCTTATAGTGATAAACCTGCTGTCTGGATAGAAGTAATATAAGTAGTGGTGCAAAAATTGAGCAGATGGAAAAATGTTTGCATTGCAGTTACATTAAATGCATTAATAAATAATCCTTTTTGCTTGCATCCCCATGTTTTTGCACCAGAAAGTTTTATTGATAACTGATATATTTTTGTATGACATCGGCAGTGGCGAAACCTGCCAACACTTTTTAGAAAATAATGTTACATCATTTTTATTCAAAGGAAAATGAAACATTGATCTGCTGGCCAGATTAAATAACGAATCATAAACATGCAGCTGGTCATATACATAACAGGCAGTGTCCCATTTTGAACCAATATGGGACACAATTTGCCCAGTATTTTCATACCGCGGGAGCCTCCCCAATAACTAACAATATGACTTGTTCAATCTCCATTGTTTTGAAGAGGCAGAGCAGTTTCGCGTGGAATTATTTGTTAAGTTTAACGTTCAAACTTTTTGAATCTTCCATGCTTATTTAGCATAAAGTTCCTGTTGTGTGGTGGGAACTATAAAAGTTAGCAGTTGGGGTGGCCCAGGGATTCAGTTCCTGGACTTTGCTGAGAAAGTGCTTTAAAATGCTGTCACAGCATTGCCCCATGTTTACAAATGAGGCCCCCATCCGGGACACACCCACGCATCTTCAGAGGGGGGCAGGTGCAGCGCGCGCTTGCCTCTCTTAGACACAGTCCCCCCTTTTTTCCAGTTTTTTTCCTTCTCAATAAATCGTAACACGTGCAACACTCAGTTAGATAACATTCTAAAAATTGGAGAGGGTGATGGAGAAAGTGCACGAGTGAGACGTGTAACTGTCACTGGAACGAGCACTAAGATTGTGAAGCTGTCAGCTTACGGAACTTCACAGGTCACTGCTGAGCATTCAAGGGTCAATGCAAATATCAAATATCGGCTCCGTGGAGGTTTTCAGATCCAAAACGTCACACGGAACATGGATGTTTAGTTCAGCCGGCAGAAAGAATACAGGGGTGCAACGGTCCATGTTTACCGTGACGCAACTGGGAGGTCACTAACTGAAGCAGGGGATTGTGGGAAGGTTGTGGGACCATGCACAGGAAGCCTATTGATTCAACTGTGTCCCCTACTGAGCTGAACCCGGTTTATATTTGAGTGACATTTTTTACACTTTCTAGAAGCTGATGTGTAGCATCTGCTTGGGATAGGTGGTTGGTAAGTGAAGAAATGAAATTCATAGAGATCATTATCAAAAGATTCCTCTGGACAGTGAGCTGTGGGAAAAATGCTGCGGGAAACAAGGGACAAAGGACAGATGTGGCTGAGGGCCAGGGGGGTGCAAGGGGGGGGGGGTGAATCTGCTCCCTGAAATCCACAAGTGGAGGGGAAGCGGAAGCTCAGTAGGGCAAGTTCATGTGCTGCATAGACACTGGGGCACCGCGGATGTCAGGCTGATTTGGGTCGTCTGTGGGGGACTGGGGGGCGGGAGCAGCCTGAAATCAGTCACGCGACTTGGAGATAAATTCACCAGAGAAATGAAGTCTGCATAAAAAGAGTGAAAAATCTTAATCAGTCTCACGGAGACAGTACCACATATGAAGGACCATCTTAACGGAAAGCTGGAGTGGATGGGTAATAGACGGTACAGGGGGCGGCCATCATGGTAGTGCCAGGTAAGTGAAATTAGCAATAGGTCTTTGTGTTGAGTTCCTCAGCCAGGTTCAAAGATGTATTGGGGCTGGGGGTGGGATATCTCTACCTTAAAGGCCCAGCAGAGGGCAGTCTGGGGGGGGTGGTCTTTTTGGGGGTTTGCTGTGGTTCACTGAAAAGGAACAGAAAACACCAACAGATCTTCAATGAGACGACCGGAGTTGTGAAGAGCTTACTGAGGGCTTTTAGAGTACAGACGACTACCAGGGGGGTTGAGGGGGAAGATGATGACCCCCCCAGGCCTCTCTTCCCTGTCACCCCCCCGTCACTTATCACTGTATAAGCAAGCCAGCGTCTGGGAGCATTTACTGCATGCATGTCCGCATTCTGGCATCTTTGTGGGGACACATTTTGAAGGGAAATTCCCGGGAAAGACAGTAACTCCTGGAAAACAGATGTGCGTACTTTGCCAGAAAAGAGGTTTCATTGAAAGAAAAAAAAACCTGCTTTGCATATGACAGAATCCACTTGCAATCAGTTTCCATCAACTGTCAAGTCTTGCTGTGGTTATTAACGGCACTTAAAAAATGTGCGGTCGAACTGACACCACATTCAATGCAAAAAAAATAATAAAAAATTGATATCACAGTTTCAGTACACAGAAGACATATTTGTTTGTATAACCTTCCAATTCAATCAATTACAACGATGTTAGTTTTGGCACTTGTGAGTGATGAGTTGTCAGGAACTACTGAATTTACTGCTGGGCATATTTTACATATTGTTTGATTGTCCTGTACAGTGAAAGATCCGCATCATCAGTACAAGGCTGTCATTCCCCTTACTAACCTTAGGGTTAAGCAGTTTGTCTGTAAAGATTTCGGTAAAAATATCCAAACAGGTTAATGGGTAACCTGAGAGATTGTGAGCCAACTCACTGGATGATTGGCAAGAATAGTGGGTGAGGTCAAGGGGTAGATTCCAAATGCAACACACAGGGGCCAGGGGCTAATGACCCCCAGGGGCCGACCTTAGAGGACAGAGCTGGCTGAAACAGGAAGCTCTGCTTTAAACCCTGACTATAAAAGCGCTTGTTAGGTGTGAGTGGAACTGACTCATGGTTCACTCATGATGGTAAGCATCTGTATGTTTAACCTTCTTTTCAGGAGCAACACACTTTTGCCCCTCTGTGTGGGGCTTGTGTTATTGGCAGTGACTCCAACACAGCTAATTATGACAGAAATTAAACGTTCTTATGGTACAAGGCAATTGCACGTGGATATACTCCTGTGCCCGTGTGACTGACATCTCAAATTTCAAATAGTTATGTTTCTGATCTGATAGGCTGACCCAGATTTTTGTTCCTACTCAGTCACTTGTCAAAATGTAGTAAAGATGAAGAGGGGTATTAATTTCTGCGTTTTAAGGAATTATACCTCCTTAAAATGCATGGTGGTCTGAGTGCCCTCCCTTGCCTTCAATTTCCATTACAAGTAACCCTAAATTTGCGCCATTTCATTTGCATTTTAGTCTACGCACAGCGCATTTGAACCATCAACAGCAGATGAATTAAATCACCGCAGCCGTGACCACACAGGCTCTGCAAAAACACACTCACTTCAGTTGTTTGGAAGCTGGGTGTATAAACGACTTAAAACCCGGACGCGTGGAGCACAGCTGCCGCTGTCTAGTAAACAGGTCCGCTTGTCGTGGCGTTGGACCGCCAGGGGTGGGAAGGAGGTGGAAGACGGATGACCGGAGCCTCGACCCCGGCGCACCACCTGCGAAGCCCGGGACAGGATGAGCACAACGTCCGTAACAGGATGTAATTCAGATTCAAGGGTAAATATTTGGTTAAGGAAACCCGATCGTGTCGACGCCCGCATGCTTTAAAAAGATAAGTGGATTCTGGTGATTTGTTCGTGTTTAGTCTGAGTCTCCGAAAGCAGCCACAATCGCCAACGACGCTGACAGGCAACAAAGCGGATCGGAGCGCGAAACTTAAGGCACAACCACACGGCCGGTGGGGATTATGAAAAGTTGATATGCTGCAAACCGAGATGTGCGGTAAAATACACTTATGCAAGCAGGCACAGAAGTATTTATTCTCAGCTCGAGGCTCCTAATAATGTTTTGCTGACATAATGGGACGTCAGGTGTCACATTTTATAAGATCTGGCAAAAACAGCTTCATTGAAATGTTATAGTAGTAACTTAGCCAACGTACGGCATCACCTAAGAAGATAAATCAAAATATCGAGGATACGAATGGTGGAAAAAGCGGCTTGCACATCTACTTAAATTAAATTATTACAGTCATAAAAACAGTGGTACGGTAATTAAGAAAAAGTTGAAGAGGAGACATTGGCTCCACTAACTAGAAACTTTAACTGGTGTTGACACAAGAAGGACATGTGCGTGAGAGATAAAGGGAGAACAGTGGGTAGTGGACAGGTGTACAGATATATAGGGAAACAAGAAATCCAAGTTTTACTCCAAATTAAATGAACTTTAGCTAAACGAAGCAACAAAAATGGGAAACACGCTATGTAGCTACTTACATTTATTTCCACCATTTAATTTTCGTATGACATGATATTGCACATTGTATGTTATAATCGGTGCAAGTATAGCTACGCAAACATTGATTTACGTTCGGCCCCGCGACCCCTATAGCACAACAAGCGGCTGTAAGATGGATGCATGAATGATTTACGCTCGGTGTCACCGTCTATGCGGCCTTTTATCTTTCCTCATCGTTAATTATAGACTCTATTCTGGGAAACAATGTGAGAGATGCTACAAAGGACTATGCCCCCTTTAATTAGCTATTTAAAGGTTATAGACTAATGTCGGGCTTTGAAGTTGGTGAAATGGTTTGCGGTAATCCGTGGTAAAATATTACGCTACTGTATCTAAAGATGAAAATTGTCTGCACATAAAATGCGGGCAACAGTCTACAGTACACACGTTTTCCTAGTTGAAACGAACTTTATGTTTCTCAGTGTTCATTTTAACATATACATACCTTCTCTGATAGAGGGCACTTGCAGCCCCCGACGGCTCTTTAAGATGTGTCCCGGATTGGTACTTGTACAGTCCCGTTCCCCACGTACCCATTACGCCGGAGGTGAACCACAGGACCAGCGCAATCCAGTGGAAACTTTTGCGGCACACCGCCGGCACCAAGTCCCCCACAAGCGCTCCCATTGCCGCGGTGTTAGCGGTAGGAAAAAATAAAAATCCGAAAAGTGTCCCAATGGAAAAAGTGGATAAGATTAAGAGGAGTGCGTGTCAGGTTCAAGATTTCCAGTTCATTGAGTGGATGAGCATCGCACTTGCCAAATAAAATAATAGGCTAATTAAACAATAATAAGAAAATAAACGCCAATACAGTGCAACAGCCAGATCAAAATCTATCACCGCTGTCACGACTCAAGCAAGATCAGACACTTAATTTCAGAAATAAAAGGCAGGCAGTAATAGCCTTTGACATGAAACTCCAGTCCCTCCTGAGCTCCACAGCAGCAGTTTCATTTGTCCGATGTGTGGATGGTGGTCTGGTTCACACAATGACCGACCGACCGACCGATCCCCCAGCCCTGCCTTCCCTTGCGATCGTCCCCTCCTCTCCTCTCCCTGCCTATTTCAAGTAGACTCTCACAATAGGTGAGGGGCTTGTTATGCAGTCTCACCGAGTCATTAAAAAGCGCAACCCATCGGTTCTTGCTCTTGTTACCCTCCCCATTCCCCGTTTCACCCTTTCACCGAGGACAAGGCGCACTAAAATTACAGCTTCGGATCCTTGGTTTTTATCGCTCGTCATTGTTAACACTAAACTGGCCAGGAATACTGTCGGCTTTCTGTTTGATCACCTTATTTACTGACGATACTGTGATTTTCTATAGGGGAAAATAAAGGATTCACTACACCAATTGACCTTGAAATAAAAGTTTTCAAATACGGCTGTTAAAAGAGGGACGTTTAATCGTAAAACGGGTAATAAAAGTCGTGCATTATTGACTTAAATCAAAGCCCTCTTTTTTTATTCGTGGCCACGGCTTGTTTCTGGAAGCACTGTCTGTATCTAAAATAATATTTTTAGTGCTGGCGCCTGGACACTTTCATCGGAAATGATTCATAAAAGCGAGCAATCTCAGTCCATGCAGATCATTCCTGTTCCGTGATCGCTTGCCTGTTAAAGTGCAAGATAAAATATATGACATAAGTGGCTTTTGGGCCCTTTGGTCGAAACTCCGTGATATTCCAGGTGAGCAATCACATAGGCATGGTCACTTTAACCGCTAGCCGGCCAGGGGCGCATCGCTTCCGAACACAGCTGAATGTGCTCCAGACTAAAACAACAGTCGCCTGCGGATAAACTGGGTATTAAGTTACATCAGTTTCCAAATCAATTATTCGTAATTCGAAGTACAATTCATATGCAGAAGCCGAGCGATTGATGACGCTCAGCAAACACGTTTTGAACGATGAGAAGCCACGTAGGTGTGTACGTTTGAGGACAGTTAAAAATTCTTACTCTGACTTCGTAGAAAATAAATAAATAGGACAGGTAATTAAGGTAACACCAGGCATGTCCCTAGCAGTAACAGAAAAGTGGGGCTGGCACCTGCAAGGGACTTGCATGCACACTTTGGAAACTGCATATTAAGTGCCCATGTTGGTCAAGGGTCTGATCCAAATCGGCACACAAATGGGTGAAGGATGCAATATTTGCATTTTGGATTGCATGCATGACAGCTGATCATTAAAAAAAACATATTAGCTAGGTACAGCCAACTCCATGTCCAGTGCCAGGGCCTGATCGCCGCCAGCGGAAATGGCCGTGAGGGGAGCTGGATGGTATAAGTAGCACGGACATTAATATATTTTTGGGGCACCCCCTGTGCTTCACGGCTCCGCCATGCAACCAGTGCCAAGCAGGAACTGGGAGTTTAGGGTTAACGTAAATCCCTCCAGTCTTGCGCAGCTGAAAATAATCTTCATTTCCAAGGGGGAGGGCGGGGGAGGTTGCATTCGTTTAAGGGTTTCTGGCCGCTTGTAGTTCTTTTCTTTCTTCACAGTCAAACACATGTAACCCAATTTTCCTTCGATTGAGATGCATTTATGCAGTCTGACGCTCCTTTAAGAAATCTGCTGTGTAGTCATGAAAAAATACCCAAGATCCTCTTCTGCCTTTCCTATTGATGGGTTTTGGGCGCGTCCTCGGCAGGCCTTCCTGTGGTCCAGCAGCGGCTCTTTGATCGCGGCTTTTAATTCAGGACTGCCGCGCAGGGATGCTATCTGCTGATTTGCGAAGGTCGCAAGTAAGCAGTTTACAGGAGATGAGGTGTGGTAACCGCAACCCTGTCTGCCTTCCTCTAAACTTATTGCAGCTGTGTTAACGAAGCAAGACAGTTAGCTAAAGCATTTACAGCCACTGTGCCTTGTGAGGCTTTTCATTCACCTTAATTGTATGCGACGGGAGAAAAATAGGAGATATTAATGCTTGTCTTTGTCCCAGCTCTGCTCGCTCCAGTTTTGCTTCATCGCAATCCCTGACGCCTATGAAATCTTCATGCCCCAAGAATGCCTCTGAATTAGGTTAAACTCTGGAAAATTTAATGTGATACATGCATTTATAGAGTAAAATCAGTTTATAATATTAAATGTAGTGTATCGCTGAAGTAAACGTATGGGGATTGAATCTGCAATATCTAACCTAAAGAATATATTACATGTCCGTGTGCATGGAATATGTATAAAAAGAGCGTGCAGTCTGAATGGAATTTCCTATGACTGAGCCTCAACCCCAAAATAGTCCCAAATGTATTAGCTCTATATAGGGGAGGAAATGGATGAAGAAGAAATATTACCTGGAGATGCAAGGTAAGGATTTTCCCAAAATTAATACAAAGCAGACTTCTTTTGCCTAAATCCACCCCCTCACCCAGCAGAGTGATGCAACATAAAGCTGCACAGTGTAACGTAACCATTTTACCAGTTATGATGGTAAATGTGACCCAAAGCCTGGCCCAATTCCTAATACTTTATGCTAAACCTAACCTTAACCAAAGCCCTAACCTTGAAGGTTATGCCAACCCTGACTTATAACCATAATCCTAGCCCAGATGTAACTGTACCCCTAATACCAAGGGTAAATCTAGCTAAAATTACAATGGTAATAACCTAAATTCCAGCGATATCTGTAATGCAAACTCTAATCCTAGACCCAAGGCCAAGTGCAACGCAAGTTTTGCAGCACAAAATTTAATATTTAATATGGAAGGTCACGATATTATTCACTGATGCTGTATTGTTAATCAATTACTGGAAAAAGCAGCTGCATGCCAAGGTGCAGAGCTCCAGTTTTCCCTGACATCTCCAATATCTCTGTCCCTGTTCACTGTACTTCTGGAGGACAGCAGTTATGCCATCGCTGAAAATATCAGAGGTGTCATGTTTGCATGACTACTAGAGATTTTGGGCCCAATGAATACATATCATATCATGCTCCCAACCCAGACCAATCCTATTATGTTCCAAACTTTTTAGGGCCCCCTCACTCAGTGACACTTGGAATCTTCCTAGCTTCCCCCACCTATACAGTGGCTCCACTTTCCAGTGGCATGAGCCCCAGTGGTCATAAGGTGCATAGACAGACTGGTCATGTGGCACATCAATGGCATTGTTTCAGATTCTCCGGATGATGATGTCCGTCTGACCGTCCTTCACACCACCTCTGAACAAGTGGAACATCTAATCTATATTATTTGCTGATTTCAGCTCAGATTATAACACCATCCTGCTGGACAACATGGTGGAAAACCTCCGGAAACTGGGCCTCGGCAGCACTAGCTGTAGCTGGGTCCTGAACTTCCTGGCAGACAGACCCAAGCTGGTTAAATCCCATCCCCAGTGTTCATCAGCATGGGGACTCCTCAAGGCCGCTAGCTGAGCCCAACGCTGCACTTCCTCTTTATCTATTACTTTAAGGAACTGTATAATCAACTTTGTAAATGACTCCATGGGTGTCATCACCAATAATGAACGCCCTAACAGGAGTGAGGTGGCAGAGCTGCTGGAAGGGTGCCACAGCATGCAACGGTCTCTCCCTGTAGGCCACCTTCCTCCTCGATAACTAAGTGCACAACTGCAATATTACTTCTATTGTGTTGCGCTATTTACTCCACAGTTGGATGTCTGTTCTCTATCTATATACTATAATTCTTTGTACTCTATGTGGCTAAACAAATAAGAATTTTGTTGCACATGGCCAATGAATCATCTTGAATCTATTGTATTGTTCCAGTTCCTAGGAAAATATTTCTATTTAAATTTTTAACTGACTTTATGCACGTTTCGTGTTTTTTCACTATAATGGTATCACTAACCCTAACACTGGCCAAAACTGTAATTCCAACCCTGAGCCTTGCCATGGTGCCAATGTTAACATTTTCCATATTCCTAACTGAAACCCTAACCCCAACCTCAACCTTAAGTTTAGCCCTAGCTGTAATGCCAGTGCAAAGCATCAACAACCATAAAAGCAAAAGTGGTTTAACAGAATCACTTGTCCTTAGAAATTAAAAATAGCAAGGGCTGGGGTTAGAGGGGACCAGGATGGCTTTGACGATCCCTGGTCTTACTCCAGAGTGACTGGGGAAAAGCTGTCCTCCTAACACTAGCCTGCCTTGATTGCACTCATGCTGTTTTGCTGCCACCTATTGACTGGGAGGTACACTTAGTGAGACTAATGTTGTTGAGATGTTTAGTCGTCGGATGTTTTACTGGAGATGTGTGGCTTAATGCCTTTCTCAGTCGATAAGCCTAAGTCTGCTTTAACCACTACTATACCTATCACAGCACTGGAATCCAAAGTTGGCTGATAAACAGGAATGTCTACCCCAGTGCTGGTCAACCCATTAGGCAGGCCCAGAGTGGCCACTGGGAAGTTCAGGAGCATTCCCAGTGGGCCTCATAGCCGGTCAGAAGCAAAATAACTTGACAAGATAAAAACACAGCTGGTCAGAAACAAAATGATTTTACAACTTTAAAACTATAGAACAGAATGTTAACCAGCGAGTTTTCTCATGCACACACACACACACACACACAAAATAGACCACAGTTGCTCTGCATAGAGAAACGTGCAAATATGTACTCATGCGTCAGTGTAATCGCTTGTCATTAGAATTAAGTGAACGCAGTACCCCAACTCATCACTTACTGTTGTTAATCACTGGAAGTTTCTCAAATGAGGGATGTTAGAAAGAGACCAGGCAGGGCTGAAAAAGTCAGACTCCTTTATCAGTTCAATATGCTATTTATTTATTTTCTTCTAGAAATGTCAATAATAAATTTATCAGATAAGACCTGAACTGTTTAATCACTCATCAAAGTTCCCCCAGAACGAAGACAAGAAGGCCTATTTTTGGCCATAAATCTCCTGAGCTGTCTCACTCCATGCTGCCATTAGGCGAAGCAGGTGGCTACCCAAAGCGGAGAGAAAACTCAAGCTTGCCCAGGGCTTCAGCTTCAGCCGGCAATGGGCCACCCTGAATTGTTGTAAATCACTACTTAAAGAATGAACTGAGAATCAAAAAATAACTATGACAGTTTAATTTCTTATTATATTGTGAAAATGTGATACTGCATGATAAATCCACAAAAATTCACAAAGAGTTGCATTTAATATTAAAAAAACTATACATTTATAAAGTATTCTAAAATATGAAAAATGACAGGGTGTTTCAACACAGCAAACCAAAGCCTGCAATCTAACTGAAGATTAATTCAATTTAACTGAAGATAAATTAACATGATTACTTACCAGAGTATTGACAAAGGGTTAGACACAGACAATACTGACTATCCACATTTATCCCTGAGCCACCAAAGACATGTGACACAATGGGTGATGTGAGACTCAGCATTAAAGTATGGATAGGTGATCAGACAGGTTGATAGACACTACAAACAGATCCCCAGTCAGCATTAAGAAATGAACAGTCAGAAAGATCGTCATTCAGTGTCCATTAAGGCAAAGACGGATGGAATGACACACAGACATTCAGTCGGCATTAAGGCATAGACAAACACCCTGCAGCACCCAATGAGAGATGTGCTTTGTGGTAAAGAGGTCTGCTTCAAACACCAGGCCCACCCCCATGGAGTTCCTTCTCATGGAGGTGGTGTACACAGGGGTCCGCAGTGTGTTCTGCACAGGAAATACACACACCGGAGTGAAGGACAAGGCATTACAGAGCTTCATAAAGTTTAACAAAGCTTATGTGAAGCTGTGGTTTCCCTCGGGGCAGCAAAACCAGTAATGCGAAAAATGTTAGAAATATATAAAGTTCATTAAAATGATCAAGTTAATGCTACTAGGCTTAGTGCTGCCAATGAGAGGATAGAAATCAGCAGGTTGCTTGTGGGTCTCTGGGTTAGGACTTTGCGCTTGGAATCATCTGCTAAATAGGGCGCTCATATTAAGAGAATGATGACACACTGCCCCCTACCTGTAACTTGAGGCGATGTGCTTCAATGGGGATGACTTTGAGAATAGGCAATTGGGCCACAAGCACTTTAGGCTTGCTTCGCACCAGACACGCGGTTTCCACATCCCAGTCAGCACCTTCCAAGTACAGGCCTGACACGAAACAGCCTAGGAGAGCAGGGCTGTCATTACCGCACAAGGCATTAAACCACAGACATGGATGTGTAAAACTGTCTTGAATATTAGGATAGATATGTGTATATACATTTTTATATCACACAAAAAAAATCAGTTTGGTCCTAAAGTGAGCTCACCCTGGCCAGGTCGCTCGTTGACCTCCTCTTCAGATCTGTACTGGGTCACTTGTGTGTAGAGTGTGGACCGGTCCAGAGGCCAGCCATTTCTGCGGCAGGTTGCCTGGACCAGAGCTGTGAGATATGACTCTGGGATGTGCAGTCCTGATAGCCACATCACTCTGGGCTCTCCATTCTCTATCTGTGTGACCCCACCCAGACAACAACACACAAAGACACTGTTAATTTGGTCTGCAGAGCATAGCTTTAAGTGGACTTGATACTACTCTCTCCTGGAGATGCTACTGTCTGTGGAGTGGTTGAGACTCACCCAGGAGCTGTACTGATCGAACCTCCTCTGGAAATGAGGCATCCAGTTTCCTAGGGACTGCAGGGTGTCAGGAGCCAGCCTCCTCCAGATGGAGGGGATCTGTCCATTAAAGAGGGCACGACCCACTTCATCGAGCTCGCTGCTCATGCCCACCTCACCAGCCAGGGCCTGGGGTGCACATGGGGCACACATGGAACAACACCGAAGCAAAGGCACCTCTGACATGTTCGTTTTGCTCTATGGGCTATTGGCTTTATTGAGTAACTCGATGTGCAAAGAGAAGAGAGCCACTCACTCAGCCTTGCCTGTAGTCCTGTAGGTGTCTTGCCTAAACACTAGAGGTGTAACGTTACACAAAAATCACGGTTTGGTATGTACCTCGAGTTTGGCGTCATGGTTCGGTATGTTTTCGGTACAGTGGGGGTAAAAGATGCAAAACATAAACTGCTTCTTTTTTTCTTTATTAAACAGTGGTCTACTAAACAAAGGATGCCTGCCTTTCTTAAATAAAAACTGTCGATACTGCTGCAACCCATCCATCCATCCATTTTCCAAACTGCTTATCCTTACTGGGTCTGGTGGGGTCCGGAGCCTATCCCAGAAGCAATGGGCACGAGGCAGGGCACAACCCAGGATGGGGGGCCAGCCCATCGCAGGGCACACTCACACACCATTCA
>JAODJX010000042.1:37183347-37198407 GCA_026776945.1 Isichthys henryi
CCACGTGTGCTTCCCTGATTGTACCCAGCTGTACCCTGTTGTCTTGCCTATTTCAGTCCGTGTCTTGCCTTAGTTCTTGGTCCGTCATTGATGTTGGTGAGTCTTAGTGCTAGTGTTCCGTCCTGCCCTGCCTGGACTTTAATAAATCCCCGTTTTCTGCCTGCTTCTTGCCCGCTTGCCTGCCTGTACACTCACCCGCTTACCCAGCGATCATGACAGATGCAGCATTTAAAAAATACCTGTGCTGTACTTGTATTCGCGTTTACATCACAACTTCCAGCTTCACATTAGGACGTACGACTGTATGCATACTGGCGCGGCTTCATCTGCCCCTTTCTGAATGTTGCTTGGGGGAAAATCACAGACACACGAAGGTTCCCCATTCGCTGCATTCGTTCAGTACATATGGGTACCGAACCAGAAGAGCCGCACCAAAAATTTTCAGTATGAATAAGTGTATTGTTACACTCCTACTAAACACATCAGACTCTCCCTTGATCAGCCCTCCCCCACGTGCCAAGCTCACCCTCTGCAGCTCAGCCAGTGATCGGCCCATTCGCAACACCAGCCTGTTGAAGCGTTCTAGCTCCTGCAGCAGTACAACCGAGGTGGGAGACACGTCGGGGCCCAGGCCTTTGCGGATCACATCCAGGTCAAAGCGCTTGGGCAGCTTGCTCTGGATATCACGTGCCACCTGGCTGATGTAATCCTCCCGGCTGATGCCTCCGCCAGTCTCACCTGAAGGGGAACGATCATTGTCGGGGATATCAAAGCCTATATTCAATTCTAGTAATGGGCAGAACTCTTAATCAATTTGTTCTGCCATATATACTTGGTGTGAGCTCAACAGATATGAATTGTTGGTTTAGTTTATAAGCCCTGGGGGTATAAGGGATGCTGCATGTTAGAAATATATAGAAAAATATAGAAAAATACAAAGCTGCTGGAGGAGGGTGGGTCACACGGTTACCAGTCTGGGGCTGTAGTTCAATGAGGTGAGCCCACATGTCACGTGCAGCCTGTGTATAGTAGCCAATCTCAGCATTGGGATGCAGCCCAAACACTTCCGGCGTGTTGGCCAATGGCAGGACCTCGATCTCCCCTGGATGTCACACAGTATCTTTCAGGCCCAGGCATGTGCGGAAATGCGACTTTCAAAATGTCTTTACTTTTACTAGGATAGTTTATGCTTCATTTAAGTTATAGTCAAAAGACTGTGTATTTTTTGCACAAACAATAAACTGCTGGACCACATCTCTGTTAAGCAATATCTAAGGGTTGGTAAAGACTACATCAAGTGATAAAGACTGCAACACACCAACATAGGTCTCCTTGAAGCCATCGGGTGGAATCCTGTAGTCCACCTCGTCATTGTAGAAGAAGTGAAACGGCTGGAAGGTGTCAAAGATGAAGTCTCCGAGGTATTCGTCCATGTAGACAGTGAGGATCCTCCGGTCGAAGCTGTCAATGGCCCGGCCCCCATACATCACCTGCGGGGTGGGGGGATAGGTTAGTGGGGGCAGAAACAAAGCTAACATTTCTTGGTGCAGGATTTATAGTTAAGAGGCAGCTTGTGGCAGGATGAAGGAAGCACTGTGGAAAATCATGTACCCCCCAGCAATCCATCTCATACAAGGCTACATAACCTTTTAATAGTCACATGATCAATAGGCATGTTTTATTGGTTTAGCACATCTGTCATTCAATTCAAGGTGTGATGAATTTACTGAATTACTTACTGAACAATCAGACTCACCTCCCCAATGAGGTATTTCAGGCTCCCCCATGGGATTCTGTCATCCCCTTGAGTATGTGCTTTGGTCAGGTACGTGTTCAGAATTTCCATGCACACCTGAGAAATCAGGATTCACAAATCATAGATCATTAACCCAGAACATTGCATTTTCACCATTATTTGGTAATTTTATTTGGACTTTCACTACAAAGGTTTTTGAAAGCTTATGGAGAACAGTAGATAATTCGGCGATCCCACCTGAAAGTCTGATTCGTTGAAGTCATAGGGGACATTCCAGCCAATCTTGCCATACTTACGGCGCTCCTGCACCACGCCATGGAAGAAGGCCAGCACATAGACTAGGCTACGGTAGGCTGGATGGGGGCATTTCATCAGCGTTTCATTGTAAATCTTAAAGTAGGTGGCCCTCATATTCAGTTTTAGCCCATTGGGTGGCTCTGTCACCACCTGTGTTAGGGGAGAAGACCCGGCAACCAGACTGCGGTTCAATTCCCATCTGACTGAAAGAAAAGTGAATTTCAAGAAACCCATCCATCCTAGCTTATCCTACTGGGTCGCGGGGGGTCCGGAGCCTGTCTCGGAAGCAATGGACATGAGGCAGGAAACAACCCTGGATGGGGGGCCAGCCCGTCGCAGGGCACACACACACACCATGCACTCACACGGGCAATTTAGCAAGTCCAATTAGCCTCAGCATGTTTTTGGACTGTGGGGGGAAACCGGAGTACCCGGAGGAAACCCCACGACGACATGGGGAGAACATGCAAACTCCACACACGGGACCCAGGCGGGGACTCAAACCCGGGTCCCAGAGGTGTGAGGCAACAGTGCTAACCACTGCACCACCATGCCGCGCCCTTCAAGAAACCCCATGAAGTTTATTTGAGGCTATGGATCTGCTTCAAGGTGACATGCAGGAGTTTGTACCTTGAGGGACTTCTGCAGGATGCCAATAGGAAAGTCTTTGATAGGGTCGGTGGTGAGCCACAGCCGGAAGTCAGGGTGGGGCTTTGTGATCCTCTCCAGTGCCTTTTCCAGCTCCTTTAGCCACTTCACCAACAGGTGACAGTTCTGTAACATCAACCACTGTCCCCGTGACACGGCTGTCTCCAGCAACTGCAGCGCCATCTGATGGATACGTGTAAACATTTACCCACACTGAGGTTTTAAAAACAGTCATTTCTGTGTCTTCAATGGCTATAGGGTCAAGTAAGCCCACTGTAAACTGTAATCTGCACCATGCTCAGACTGAAATCCTGCCCCATACCTTCTCCTGTCCCTGCCCCATAGCCAGGAACCTGAGTCGGCTATCCCCGAATCCTGACTTCTCGGCCAGCTTTATGAGATCACTGGCAGGGTCTGAGCCCGGGCTTAGGATGAAGATGATTGGGGAGTTTGGAGTACTTTGCTCAAAGATTGCCTCAAAACTTATCACTGGTGGTTGTACATACCTAGGGGGCAACAGAAGGGAGTGAGAACATAGATTCAAACTTGGCTTTGAAGCTGGTAAATTCTAAATTTAAACAAACACATTCAACAAGTGGATGAATAAGCATCCAATTGTTTCTACTCACTTCTCTCCCATGGTGATTGTAACGTAGCCAGCGACCGCGCGATAAACTCGATCCACACGGAAACAACGCAGTAGCAGGAGACTCTGGAAGGCGGTCAGTTTGTCTTCATACATCATTGGGAAAGGAGCTTGCTCCAGCGCATCCACGTCATACCACTGAAAAGAAAAAGCAATTAAAGGGAACATTATGAAAGACCAAGTAAGAAGAGGGAAACGTACCAGGTGGCCAGACCCACCATTATCCATTGATCTGTGTGCTTCTCCACATCATCGGGCAAAGTGCCAAATTGAGCTGGGAAAAGCTCGGAGAGCCGAATGATGTCCTCCCAGCCCTGGTCTGGCAGCCACAGGCACGGCTTCTTCCGCTTGCTTTTCTCGAGGGACATATTCCCTATTCAGGAATGGGACACAACAAATTACATCAGGGAAACCTGACGTATATCAAGGAAATCGGAAGTAGGTAAAGAAACAAGTACAGCTTTGAGTATATTCCGAGCTTTTGTTCTTCTTAAGCAGTTTCCAGAACATTTTAGGTTTCCTTCACCCCGTTCTATTTCCTAGCTGTGCATCTGTTCTGCCCACGTGGTTTATCACTATAACCACATACTGTGAGTGTGTCAGAGAGACCATGTGACATGTGGCATAGTTCTCCAGAATGGTCACCCTTCAGAAAGAAGTCCAGCTCTTCCTGTGGTGCTCGGCCCTCGAGTTGCTCGATCTTAACAGTCATGTTGAATGAAAATAGAAGCTTGTGTCTCTCAAAGAGTCCTGGGTGATGAGAAAGGAGCACTAGGTGTTATAGCGGTTAAAGACATGGACCGTTAACCTGAGGTTGCCTGTTCAATTCCTGCTGAGTAACATACTCAAACTTCGGGTGTGAACCATGTTTCAGTGTAAAATGGGCGTTACACAGTTTATGGTAACGCATTACATTAAGTGCACCTTCATAATGCATTCATGATGCATTCATAGAACATTCATAAACAGCATGCAAGTACACCAAAACATCCTAACATCCCTTAATAGCTTTATTATAATTTAATACAGTAAAGTCCCACTTTAATGGACTTCAAGGGACCTGGCAAAACAATCCGTTATATCCAGAGTAGCTGTATGCCCAGAACACAACTACAGGACACCATTCACTCATGCCAAACTCCAGCAGACACACTTGTGGTATATAGATTATTATATTGTGCATGTAGTAATCCAACTTTACCTGATCAGATGCGTGACTATTAATAATCCCGACTACGTATCTGTGCTGGATATCACCGGCACGCCACGTGCCTTGTAGGTGGGGCCTGCATGTCTATTATAGCCGAACAAAATTACAGCTAAAAGCAGCCCTGGGGACCAAATTGTTTGTCCGTTATAATAAGCATGTCCGTAAAGGTGCACAGCCGGGACCAGTGGACCTTGTCAGTTATAGACGATATTCTGTTATAAGAAAGTCCACTATAATGGGATTTTACTGTATACAACATTTTATGAATGCAATATAAAAGCATTATGAAGGTGCAGTTAATGTAAAGCATTACCCAGTTTAGGACATGCCAAATAAACACTGCCTAATATTCCCCCTTTTTACCAGTACAGCCATAGTTGTAGACGTTGTGAGTGAGGGTGTTCATGATGTTCTTCAGCCTTCTGGGTAGTGAGGAGTCGGGCAGAGACTTGCGCAGAGAGTAGTCAAACACCTCTAGGAAGGAGGCGAGCGAGTACTGATACATGCTGTTCACCAGGGCCATCTCCGCCAGCACAAAAAAGAGGATAGCTCCCCGTTTGGCTGCTGGCCGGTATCCGTCTCGCAGCTTGTCGATGTCTGCTGAGGTTGTTTCTGCAAGCTTCAGCTTCTCAAACACCTGCCCATTCGGTACATAGGTTAATACAGAATGTGGAGATTCCTGTGGGTGAGCTTATTAAGCTTTCGTTTGTTAGATTAATTATACATAATTTCAGTTATGTATCCATCGAGGCCTTTAAAAACAACCGAATGTATGAAAGTGCTTCCCCTAATGATACAGTTGTGACTCGGTTATTTCAAACGTCCAGGGTCATGTGGTTGAATCCTACTCCCAGCTTGATATTTGTAAAGGTTGTATATTCCTCCTGTGTGTGGCTCTTGCAAGTACTCCAGAATCCTCCAAAAGCATGCTGCTAAGTAAATCAGTGTCTCTGAATTGTCCATATTGCTTGTTTGCTGTAACAAAAGATGAGGTCTCACTTTGCATAATAAGGCTATTAACCGATAAGTTTGTGCATGAAAATTGGTTAATAAACCATATCATGCAAAGTGTGTCCTCTTCTTTTGCTACTCGATCAATTCCTTTCTGCAGTCCAGCTCTCTGAAAGGTGTACTACAATTAGGAAGGAAGCCCATTTTCCTGTATTTTATTGTCTGTGTGCTGTGCAATGGTCTCCTATCCTAGCACTGCTGTTCCTCGCCTTGTGCTTCTTGAGATTGCCTCACTGAGACCCTGTACTTGGTAAATGATTATGGAAGACGGATGTTTCACAAAATCTAAAGTTTTCCTTCTCCCCGTTCACCGGGAAGATACCATCATTAAAATCTCTCTTCTGTGCTCCTCACCTCACTGGCTTTGGCCTTGGTCTCCTCCAGCATATGCACCAGCTCCACGTTGTCCAGCATGTTGCCCGTGGAGGTGGCCAGCTCACGCAACAGTGAGTCCTCCAAGTCCTTCAGCAGATGCTTGTTTTCACTGGTCTCCTGTATCAGTCGCTCCCTCTGCTCCTCCAGCTCCTTGCGCTCAAATCCCACAATCACACTTAGCAGTTGGTCCTCCAGCCCCTTCAGAGTGACTGATGAACAAACACATGCATGTCTGGGTTCTGCTCAGATGTAAAATACTACACATCTACTGAAACTATATAATCAATTTCCTACCAGTGTAATTGATGACCATTGCCTTCCCAAAAACTGAAGGCGAATATTTAGGGTTGGCTAACTTTGTGTTGAGGTAAAGTCTGAAGTTGGGATCATAGTCCACCTCCTTGTCTCCAAGCACAATGACCTGCCGCCCCTGTGGCCCCTTAACGTTCTTCTCAAGGACATTGTCTATGACTGGGTCAATGTATTCATCTACATCCTGGAACAGGAAGGGGAAGCCATACTTGATGGCCATCTCGAGCTGCTTCAGGAAGTCTGGATCATTGAAAGAGGAGACCTATGAAAAAATGTACATGAAACCCACAGTTAGAAATGACCATGAACACTGCTTTGACACTGCTGTTTTTATAGATCCAAATCAGTAAAATAAGCAGAAAATAAGCCACAGGAAGGAAGTATTCGAATGAGCTCAGATAATGTTTTGCAATGGGAACACGAAGCCAGCTTAGATACAGGAGCGGTTTGGATGATGATTTAAAACCTTTAGGTTGTTCTTCTCCTCCTTCTTCTTGATCCACTTCAGCGCTTGCTGCTGGGGGTCAATGCACATGGGGAAGCGGCTGGCTCTCGTGGTCAAGATCCCGTTCTGCACCGACAGCTCGTCCGGGGGCAATCCCTCTGAGCCCCACCTAGTGGAGAGTCACGCAGTCAGCGCTGGCATGCACACCCAGACCCCCCCCCTCCCTGACCATGCCTCCATCTGCCCATGAACCTGCTGATTTCCACCTCATCGGTCAGCAGACTCTCCACACGGAAGGGCTGGCTGAGCGGGATGCCTCGCTCCCGTACATCCCGCTGCCAAACCTCGTAGACCATCTCACTGCGGAAGTCCCAGCTAAAGGCGCCTTCGTAGCTCAGGAAGGCAGCACATATCAGGCAGTCGCCCAGGAGCCGTACACGACGTTGCTTCAGCTCTTCCAGGTCATCCGTCCAGCTGGAAAGACAGGGAGAAAGAAAAGGACATGGTACATCAGCAGCTGAACTGCACCTCCCACCCGCGGAGCCTTGTCCTCGCTGAGGATCACTAAACTAGCACATGACGTGCAGCTAACACAGAACATTCATGTGGTTTGTGTTTTGCAAGCAATTTGCTTTCTGTAAGCAGAAACTTACTTTAAACTGCTAAGAGCCTCAGGTTTGAGCCCTGTTGAGTCCTTCTTAGGCTCTTAATGTGTTAAGTAGTATGACAACCTGTACTGTATATGAACCAGGTCTTGGGGGCCAGGAGGTGATCTCAGTATTAAGTAGTGATGGCCACATGAAGCTTCCTGAACTGTTCGCGTTTTCTGACGCAACTAGATGCCACTCTCTGTTCAAAAAAATCATGCCCCAAAGTAAACCAAGAGCACCATCTAGTGGGGTCAAAAAATACAGCAAATGGTTCATGAAGCTTCATTTCGCATCACTAGTCCTAAGCCATTAATGCCCCTCCTGCTCACCGCTGGTTTTCAGAGCCCAGGCCTGAGATGAGCTTGTCGGCTGCGATCAGCCTCCTCTCCATGACCTCAGCCTCATCCTGCAGCAGCTGCTTCTCCTCCCTGGCGCCTGTGTACTTCTCCCCCAGTGACTGCAGCTCCCCCTGGATGGCGCTCAGTTCGTTCTGGATCCGTTCTAGCTCTTGTTTGCTCTGGAAGAAATTCCTCTCCAGCCGTGCGACCTGCATTAAGAAAGTCCATGGAGCCGCTGCATTTTGCGGAGTCGTCTCCTCGGTTCCTTGAAGGGCACATAGGATGATACTGACCTTATCTCGCTTAGGCTTGATCTCCTTGGCAACATCGCAGTATCCCATTACAGCCTCCACGAACTTCAGCATTCCTGAACCGGCCTTGCTGATGGCCTGCATCTCCTCAAAACTGGTGTTGAGGGTTTTCAGGAAGCCTGAAGTAAATTTATACAAAAACCAACAGACATTTCAGTATGTATATACCAATTTGAACAATTTAATATACCATCTATTTTATTAGTTCATCTGTGAAATTAAAAAATGCACTATACAAAATTATTTATAACATTGACATTTGAAGCTCTATTGTATCATTGTACTATTCAAAATATACAATGCTTGACCTGTTAATATCAGAACTTAAAAATAATTGAATTAAACCTATAGTGGATGATGTTTGTGTGAGGTCAGCCAACCCATGGAATTTGGGGGCCCAGTTGGCCCCAGGATACTCCTAAACTTCCACATGGATATTTGTTTTACCTTATTTTATATTTTAAACGTTTTTTACTAAAATAGTCACCATTTTATTCTAACCATAACTGTTCTATCAATCTGCAAAACGGTTAATAACCTTTGGGAAGGATGCTGTACTGTACCATAACTAAGATGGTAAAAGTATAACCTCTAACTAAAATGCCTTTGGGGAATTTCAAAAGATAAAGGAAACAGAAGCCACGGTGTGGTACCTCTGACTGTCTTGACCTGACTGGAGGCGATAGAGTCACAGTCCATGTCCATTAAAGACCGCAAGAAGTTGGCCTCTGACATCATGCCCTTTGCCGTCTTCCAGCTGATCTCCTTGTAGCCACGCATCACCAAGATGCACTCACACACTACCTGCACCTGCTTGGGCGGCTTCGCAAACGACCTGCAGGCACGTGGGCGGAAGCGAACAGGGGTGTCAAGCTTTAATCAATTTTCTTTCATCGTCTGCATATTTGTTCTTCCGTCTAACCTCCATAACTTCTTAGGGAGGGTCACAGAGACTATTTCAGGAAGCACAGGTCATACAACAAGGAACACCCTGGAAGCAAGTCCATCAAAGGGTACACACTCATTCATACACACAATCACACACCAAGGGCAATTTAGAGAAACACAGTACAGAAGCAGGATTCAACCCCCCAGCCCTGGAGTGTGCTTTTATCCAAATGGACATCTGTTTGTACAGCCACACAGACCTGCAGCCCTTTCCTGCAACCTGGCAAGAATTATTACTCACTACACTGACCACATGCTGACCTCGTAGTTTATAGTTTTATTTTCCTCATGGATGTTTGTGAGGTTCTTCATAATTAAAGTTGAAATGCAGCTATTCAAAAGCAACACGTGGTATTTCTTTATTAGGGCTATTTGCAAGTACTTTTGAAAACAACACAGGAATGCACAGAACATACATGGCATAGCAAGTGTGACTATTTCAGTTTCCAGTTATAGAGGGGAAGCTCAGATTCTGGGTTTCTGCTTCTGGAAAATCACACGTTGTGCATAATTACTGCTGGCTGGAGCACAAAACAAGCTTTTTGTAGTGATTAACTTCAGATTTACATTAAATTACTAGCTCTTAACTGTTTTGTCTCAACTACAACTGTGCCGGTTCACAAGAATTATGAGTGGTAACTTGTGAGCCAGTCCAGTAAAAACAACAGAGTAAACCAATCAATAGTTAATTGACTTTGCTAGTTAGCAGGCCAAATGTTATGCCTGTGTTATGTTAACATCTTAAAGTTACAATCCCGGGTGTTTTGTCCCCATGTCCACCTGATCTCCGTGACGTCGGACTTGTCCAGGTCCTGTAGAGCGATGCGGGCCGCCTCTAAGGCAGGCAGGGCCTCTGTCAGCGAACTCTCTGCGTCTTTCTTCTCAACGGCAATGACCTTGTTCTGCTCCTCGATCTCCCTTGCTTTGTCCTCCGCCAGTTTCTTCTTCTCCTCCGCTGCGTATATTTGCAGTCATTTATTTTATTACTAATAGATCAGCACACACATATAACTTAATGATTATTATGATCACAACTCGCAAACATACAAAATGCAGCAGTCATTGCAAAAGCTGGAAACATACAAATATAAAGATCTTTTCACAGAAAATAGTCATACTTTCTTTCATCCACTCTTTGAACCGCTGACCGATTTTTAGTTTAATTGAGGAGTGTCACAATTGAGCAATGAAACACATTCAAGAGTTGCGCACCAAGCAGGTCTAGATAAGAGCCCAAAAACTCACCAAGGACACTATCCATCCCAAAAAACAGACTGCTTTGTAAATGCCTCTGCGATCACATGGCCCAAGAAGAGAATCCTCTACCCTCAGACAACCAGGATAATAAACGCAGGCACTACTAAGATCTCCAGGCCTCTTTTGCAGATAAATCACATCTATATTTATACTTCTTCATTTGCATCACAGTCTTGATCACTAATGAACCTGCATTTCACTGAACTTTGTATCTGAAGACCATATATGTGACAAATAAAATAATCCTGAATCCTGATAAGCTTAACAAGTTGCTAGAAAGACTCTTACCCACAGCAGTGTTAGTGGAAATTTCTTGCAGGAGCACTTCACAGGCTGAAGACTTCTCGGCCAGGACCACCTTCTGCTCCGCCAGCTTGGTGTTAAGCTGGGCAAGTTGAATGCTTGCCTCCTTCAGCTTATCCAGCCCTCCTTCCAGGCGTCTACACTGGGCTAAAAAACCAGAACATGGGAGATGTGGATACTTGGGGCCCACATTCCACCAACCTGTCCCAACCACTGAAAACGGGGGTCCACATACCCAGTATGTACTGGTCTTTGTCTTTCAGCAGGCTGATGTAGGTGCTGATGAAGTCCAGGTAGTTCTTTGGGGTCACAAAGTTGCTGCGGCGCAGCTTCTGCAGGAATTTCTTGCTGTATTCCCCGACAGAGCCATGCACCATGCAGACGTGGCTGATGACCGCCTCCACGTGTGCGCTGGGTAGCATGGGGTTTTCGCCTGCGGCACAACAACAGGCTGATTTTTCAGGGTGCGAGTTGCACATGTAACAATGTAATGATTAACATGAGTGCATTGTTATTTGGGAGTATCAATATGCTAAATGAAAAATAAGTGGACAGTGTTACTAAAAAGTGAAAACCTAACATATATTTCCAACAGTTTCCATGTAGTCATATCACAAACACTGTTTCATTTGTGCATACGTAGAGTTGTATATTGTCGTACAGTTGTTTTGTGTACAGTCTGTATGTACGGTACACTGCTGTACAGTTATTTTACGTACATTTTGCATTTATATAATGTACTGCATTGCTGGTAGGAACTTGTTGAAATGACTAGTACATGATGACAGCTGTGGGGTTACCTAGGAAGGACTGAGCCACTGCATGCAGAGCTTGGGGAGGCCAGGGCAAGAACCAGTCAATTCCGGTATTATTCACCAGCCCTGAGACAGAAACATGAGGTCAGTCTGAAGAGCCTCTGCTAAAAGGTGGCTGAAGATGGATGAGCAAACAGGATACATAATGGACAAAATGGAAGAAATGGAAGCACAAGGGTGGGAAGCCATGTTTCGCATAGGTTCCTACTATTTTCTTAGGCAACATACTACACCTCAAGAATTCCACTAAATTCCTAAAGCTACAGTAATTATAGATAATGAAAGAAAATAGCATTATATTGCTTAAATATACGGTATATCTACATATGGATATATTCAGAAGCAATTCAGGATTAATAAAGCTGTTCAATGGTATTACACCAAGAGATCCAATCACTACATTCCCTGGAGGCTCTAATGTGCAATATGGTACCTGGGAAGTTCCTGCAGCGTGTCCTCAACGTGTCCCCCACCGGGGACATGCCCAGGACGATGTGGAGATTGTTGGCGCTCTTGTTGACAAAGTACTGCCAGATGTTCTCCTTGGATGGCCCGACACCCATCTTCAGGGCCTCGTCACGAAGTTGGCCCAGGATAGACTCTTTCTCCTCATCGGGGAACAATGCAGGAACAATGCCTGTGACACCAAATGCCAAACTCTGGGTACACTCACAAAAGGATCAGGGAAAACTTTACTTCTAAGGCGTATAAGAAACCCACTAACTAAACCCATGTCCATATTGTGTGTTTCAGTGGTTCTAATAATGCATCCAGATGTCTTTTGACTGATTCCAGAGATTTGGCCTTGACTGCAGTGCAAGTTTGTTTCATAGTGTTAACATGAACATAGAACTGATTCTGACATTCTGCTTGAGAATGTCAAAATGTCCTAAGAACACTAAAACTCATCCCAACATTTCAGGGATATAACATGAATTACCACCAGAACTATGGATAACCGAGTCCTCAGAGTTACCTGAGGTGAGCATGTTGTTGATGAGCTCCAGGAAGCCCTCCTCTGCCACGTGAGCATCAGTGAAGAGGAACACCATCTTCTTGTTCTCAATGCCCAGCTTAAGGTACAACGTTCTAATGTCCTCACGGAAGTTGGTCTCACCATACCCTCGACTTAGCACAATTTCAAACACCTGGAAAAGCACCCATTTAACCAAATTGACCACAAACATAGTGGAAATGAACAAGGACTGGACAGCAGTGTTTTGCTCACCTCACAGCCTGCGGTGAAGGCTGAGAGCTTTGTGAGGGACTGTTTGCCCGAGCCTCCGACCCCCACCAACAGAGCGTGTCCACGGTTCATGCGGATTATGCGGTGCACGCGTGTCAGGTGCTCGAGAGCATCGTCAAATAGAACCAGGTTCATACGTGTTTTGGTCTCATTATACTCCTCTAGGATCTCCTGCAGAAGCAGCAGTTAAGGGATACATCAATGTGATCAATACAACAGTCAATACTATGAGTAATATTTATGAACAGTGGGTTTATTAATGCATTTATTTAGATCTACAGGAAACAGTATGGACAGCATGGTGCAGCTTTGTGGGTAGCCTTGTGATGGACGGGCATCCCAACCAGACTGTACCCCAGCCTTTCCCTGTGCTGCCTACATTTACCCCAACCCGCATAAACAGTAGGAAGGTGGATAAATGGAAGATAATGAATTTTAGAGTCTATGGAAACCTGAAACAAGGCTTTGGAGGCGTCATAGTCCTGGATATCCTCATACACTCGAAGTTCTGGTTCGTTGAGGGCTGTCCTATAGTCTCCAAACAGAATGGGATCCCTCACAGCAAACTCAAGTTCTTCCTGGAATTGCTCCTGTATCAGGCTCTTAATGTGGCCTTGGACCTGGTAGAGAAACCATAATAGAGGTACAGGAGCTGAAGGATATTAACCCATTTTCAAAGCAGTTGGCTGAGCATCAAGCCAATGTACCAGGAATGGAAAAGAAAGCGTCATAGGTCAAACATACTAGTGCCTTGTCAGTCTCGTTGATGAGTCTGTCGTGGAACACCCGCAGGCACTCATTCCTCCACACACGCACGAACTGGGCAACACTCAAGAACCTGGCAAAGCAGACAGGGAGAGTCACATCTGATGTGTGACATGACATACTTAGGCAGTGAGACGGAATATGGAAGCAGATGGGAAGCTTGGTTTACCGCTCAGAATTGGTCAGAGTCAAGCCGTTGTACACCCTGGACAAGTCCCTGAGGTTAAAGATGTAGTGGAACTTAGAGGGTGTTGGGGGCAGGTCCTTAACAATGTTCTTGTACAGCTCCAAAGTACAAAATGTCAACTTGTCACATGTCTGTTGTATGCGATCCTCAAATGCCTGTGGAAAACCAGAGCAGACACTTCTTCTTGGCTTCCAAACAGACTTCTCTCAGTACTACACAATAGACAGTGTACTGGACTAACGATTACAGACAAGGGTTGTAGGCAAAAGCTGAAACTAAAATCCCAGGCCTTGAAATGTTTTAGCAGAATATCCTCTTTATAAAATTACACAGAACTTTGAACAAGAGCTCTCACATGTGATTGATAAAACAGTAACAAAAATGACAACCTAAAATGAATTTGCATTGCGAGAAGAAAATAATGTTGCTGTGTTGTAATGTTTATAGTCCATCACCTTGGTGTGGCCCTTAAGGATAGAGGCATAAATCAGATGCAAGGCCTCCTCTTTGGGGAAGGAGACATTAAAGACACTGAAGAGTGAGAGGAAGCGTGGGTCCACCTCGTTCCGGCCTCCCCCTGCCTTGCCCATGGCGGCAATGAAGCCCAGGTCCTTCAGAACCTTATAGTTCAGCTCTTTGCTCCTGTCATACATGCCACCTCGGTCCAGTAATAGCTTGAGTAGGGCGATAGGCTGCTGAGTGCCATACTCATCCACCTGAGGGGGAACACAGGGGGGTTAAGGATACAGGAGAGGGACAGAAATGGAAGAAAAGGGCCAAAGGAACAATGGACAGGGAAGACAGTTCACCCTTGGCATGTTGAGGTCATCTATGAAGACCAGAAGTCTCTTTCCCATAGGAGGACCATATGTCTCCTTGGTTCTCTTCTCCACATTGGCTTCCAGGTTCCTCTGTAGGTCCATGGATGTTGTCCGTGAAGAGAAGTTGATCATTAATATCATCTGAAAAATGAAGAAATAAGGAAAACATTATGACACAGGAAGGTCTCATTGACTACCTAAGGTAGGTTGTACCAGTTTCTCATAGTTACAACTAATACTACTAGTTATTATTATTAATGTTTTAGTGTTTGTTGTGTTTTGTGATTATTTTTTCTAAAGAAAGAATAAATGTTGACCACTTTTAACAGTCTACTTACAGTTGAGTCTGTGTTAAGGTTCTTTAGAAAGTTCTGTGATGTGGCTGTTTTAGAGGTACCAGACTCTCCCACCAATACCATTGGGTGTTTTATCTTCACCATTTGTTCCAACAGCCAGCTGACCCGTGCGGTGTCTACTGTGGGTACTGAAGAGAGGGTGATAGACAGCATACTTTGTGCACTTGTAGACAAACAGTTCTAGATGTAGATCTTTTGCGTTGGAGCCCAAATTGCTTTTTTATGCTGAGGTTACCTAGGACAGCATTACTAGCTAATTTGAAACACCTGAATAATCAAGAAGGCCAGCACTATAAGCAGAATCAGACTGGATTTATGGAAGGCAGTGACATCCATCCATCCATCCATCCATCCATCCATCCA
>JAODJX010000042.1:37210898-37229269 GCA_026776945.1 Isichthys henryi
TTAATTTTTTTTTCCAGTTTTTTTTTTTTTTTTACTTTTTTAAATTTCATTTTTTAATTAAAAACAAACAATCAAACCACTTCAACATTTGGGTTGTGTGTGGCCCCCCCCCCCCCCCAAAAAAGCTGTAAACCTAGGGGAAACGCTGTTATATATACCTATATTATATATCATGCAGTTATAACACAGTTCATTAGATTCGAGGTAATAAGGAGGAGGCACTGTGACAGAAATGAGCCATGATGACCCTTTATTTTGAAATCTCATTGGAACCACCATGGTGAAAGAGCCACCATGACAGAGAATCTGTGGCCTTTCAGTAAGACTGCTCCTATGATTTACATCTGCCACTTACCTTCTGGGCCTTGTAGATGTGGTAGATCTGCTGCAGGCCCTTTATCTCCTTCTGCACATCGAGCAGCTCTGGGTACATGGTGAAGGGCAGGTCGAAGAGCTTCTCCGCGTTACTCAGCTCCTGGCGGCTGGTCTCTATGCTTGCAAGCTCCGCCTCGTACAATTTCAGCATGGCGACTCCTGCCAGCGGAGAGTAGCCAGGTCGGCTCTGCAGTGTTTGGAGTCTACAAGGTGCTGGGGTGGAGACTCACCTTTCTCCATGTCGTCCCCTGCTGCACCCGGGCCCCGGATGCTGAAGTTCTCCGCAAACACCGAGAGCTCCTGCTTGAACGTCTGAATCTGCTCCTTCGTGATCTGGGGACACATAAAAATGAAGGCTGGGAGTGAGTTCCTTGGGAATCATGAGATGTTCAGTACAATGGCTACATTTCTAATTGTACATACTTACCATGTTACAAACTATGTCTGTCTCTTATTAAAATGTGGATGATGGCTGGGGTTACTTACTTCGTTGAACTTCTTCTTGACTCGACCCAGGCTGCGGTCCACTTGCCGTGACTCAGCTAGCAAGTCGTTCCACAGCTGCCTGATGTTCCCCACAAGAACCATCTCCTCCTCTGTCACCTTGATGACAAAGCAACAACAAGAGCGTTAAATATTCAGTTCTGCAAATTTTCTTTCAATAAAAAGAATTACTAGGATTGTGCACATTCAAAATACTGACTTTATTAAAAAAAAGAAAAAAGAAAAAAGAAAAAAATTATAATCTAACCATCAGTCTTGCATAAACACTTCTCCAATGCAGGGTCAGTGTAAAGAAGAAGAAGAAGAATCCTCTCCATTCTTTAAGAGGAACATACTCCCACCAGCTATAGTGGGTCTTGGGATGAATGCATTAAGGAGGCTCACCGCCACTTTGTACATGCCCAGGGTCCTGTATCTCTCCTGGATGTCGACGAATTGCATCTCCATTGACAGCGACATGTCCCTTATGTCAGTGATTGTGCCCAGCACAAATTTCAGGTCCTTTAATGTGTCTGGCCTCCTCTTCAGACACTCTGACAGCCTCTGAAGAGCAAAATATGCATAAATACACAAGCAAAAGAGCAAACAGACATAAAATTCATTCATGTTCTCTACATTACACATATCAGCAGAGGTTATCCAGGGTACGCATCTTGGAAAACGTTTCAGCTGATTCAAAATTCATTTCTCAGGGTGATGGGGAAATTAGAGAGACACTCACTTTTCCATGAAAGGCACCCGCTTTACCAGGCTGGCCCCAATTAAAGGTACAATACCTGCAGCCTGTCGCGCAGGCTGAAGAGGTCCTCCTGGGCAGACTGGTTGAGCAGATGTCCTAGGGAGCTGAGCCAGGCTTGGATGTTCTCCTGTACACTGTGGGCCAGGGGCTCTAAATTGAGTCGGATTATGTGCTCATCCCTCAAAAGGGGCTGTGCTGCCACCTCCTGGCTGACTCGAGCATAGAACTGAAGCTTCTCGTCATAGGCGACACAGGTAGGTTTCTTGGCTGCAAATTTCTCCATCACAATTGCCTTATCCAGCTTCCACAGGGGCCGGTACCGCTTCCAGCGGCCAAGGTAGTGACCCACGGCAGTCAGTAGGCGCTGTGCATTCTGGGAGATGGCCAGGGCCTGTTCATTAACCTCTGGGTGCTGGCACATGTCGGTGTAGAAACTGAACACCACAGGTTCGTCCTCACCGTCAACGCGTTGAGGGGGGCACTCTATGCAGGTTCCATGCATCCAGCGAACAAACCGCTGGCAAGGTAAAATGACAAAGTACATTCATATATTTTAAAGAACTATATGTAACATTACAGTATCTCATGTAAAGACTGGCATCCTATCCAGGTTGTATCCCTGTCTCATGCCCTATACTGCATGGGATAAGTTCCAGGCATATCCCAACCTGATCTGGAAATATTTTCCGTGTTGGTTAATTCATTGCTGTTTTGTCTTGGATAATTGATTATCTTTCTTATATTGTGGTCTGAATTGCTTTGTTAAACGATATTCTCCAAGTGTCCCCCTGGAAAACCTCAAGTAGTAAATACACAATTCTTTACTCACTGTTTGGTATTCATAAGCTTTTGAATTAATTGTATGTTACTATGTAAACTGTATGACCTGGCTCACCCTGGTGCTCTCCACGCAGTCTCGGACACACTGCATTAAAAGCTTGTACACCTCGCTGCTTTTTGGATGCAGCACGATTTCTGGCGCAGAGAGGATCGTCTCGATCTTAAACAGAGCGACGTCACCCAACAGGGCTGCATTGAAACCCTGAAAGTTCCTATTGACGAAGAGAAGATGTTAGTGAGCAAAGTTCAGCAGAGAACCCTGTCTGAGCCAGGCTACTGATGTTGGGGCAACCCACCTTAGCAACATTTTGATGAGGGCATCACAGACCTTGCGTTCCCAGTGGCCATAATACGGGGCCATTCGCTTTGCTTTACCGCTGTTGGTCTGCATAATTAGGCTCTCCATTTTGGTCAGCAGGGGGCCGATGGCACTGTACTTCCTGCTCAGGTGGTTCACATCTTTGGCTCTCTCCTGCTCAATCAGCTCACAAAACTCCTTCACTCCTGAAGAGACAAGAGAGCTAGAGAGAAAAGAGCCTTGGATAGCAGGATCTAGGAGAGTGCTACACATCCCAGGCCCAAAATGAGAAGGATTTGGTGCATATGTGATGTCATAATATGGAATATGTGATTCATTCATTCATTCTTTCAATCTCCACCACTTATTTAGGGCCAGCGCCTGAGGGGAGCAGTCTAAGCAGGGATGCCCAGACCTCCCTCTCCCCAGCCACCTCCTCTGGAGGAATATCAAGGTGTTCCCAGGTCAGCCAAAAGATGCAATCGCTCCAGCGTTTCCTGGATCTGCCCAGGGTCTCTTCTCAGTTGGACATGCATGAAACACCTCCTCAGGGAGGCATCCAAGAGGCATCACAGACAGATGTCAGAACTGCCTCAACTGGTTCCTTTCGATGTGGAGGAGCAGCAGTTCTACTCTGAACTCTAAGGCTGAACCCAGACACCCTGTGAAGGAAGCTCATTCCTACCGCCAGTACCCACAATCTCATTCTTTCAATCACTACCCAAATCTTGTGACCATAGGGGAGGGTAGGAACGTAGATCGACTGGTAAATCGAAAGCCCGTGTTTGAATCTAAGGGGGTTCATGAATACACCTGGTACCAGAGTACCTTACACTGCAGTTTGATGATCCATGTTGTAATCGTCAGATCTGCGACCGCATGTTTTGGAAACTTTGGTGAAAGAGAGGAGCTGAGCTATCAATTGATCGCCACCTGGTGGTGAGTTGGAACAGATAGCGGGGAAGAACGCCAGATGGAGCCAGCAGACCTAAACGCATAGTGAGGGTGCAGTGGGAGCGTCTGGCAGAGGTCACAGCCCAGGAGATCTTCAGCGCACACTTCTGTGTGTATGATATAGTGAGCATGTGAGCATAAACTGCATAAAATTGTGCCAATATAATAAAGATTGTAGAAATTGACAAAATGCAAATATAAGCCCAATTTTCTGTAAACAAAACAAAGGACTGTGGAAAATGCTTCTTACTGATGTGCCCTGAAGGACAATCTGCATGTGTAGACAAACATCAACTTGAACTGAAAAAGCACAGTGTCACACCTGGTAACCCCTGTGCTCTGTCAGGGGTTGGGAACTTGAACAGGTTTGCAGATTCAATGGATTGCAATTTGACTTCAATATCCCTCTCGTTCTTCTTAATTTGGTTAACTAGTGACTCAAACTTAGAGATGGCCAGGGCACCACGACTGATGAACTCAGAGATGCCTACAGGGAACAAATACACACATATAACAGAGAACATACTGTAGAACATTGTTCTGCTGGCCACAGAGTCCTGACGAACTTAACCAAACACCGCATGCAAGAGGAACCCGAAGTACATCATAATGTCACAGATTCTAATACTACACTGTACTGTACCTTCTATTGCACTTCTCAACTTTGTCTAAATGTATTAATTGTGAACCAGATTTTGGCGTCAAAAAACAAGTAAAGGTCAGCATTACTTCTTGCTTCTTCTGGTACTTTGAAATAATACACCCAAGGTGCAGAACTTTACTAGGTGTCAAAGTACTGAAGTGACAGATCATGGATGTGGGCCATGGGTTACCAAGGGCGTTCCAGTTGAGCTGCCTGTGCCCAGCGCGCATCACCCTCCTCAGCTCATGGATTTGCTCGGCCAAAAGGAGAAACTCTGCGTCGTCCAGGGAATCTATCAGAGTTTGGTAGCGGTTCACCAGGTTCTTCAGCCCATCAACGGACCTTCAAGCAAGATGTTTTGGCACATACCGCATGGCGCGTATTTCAGTGTGTGGATATTGGATTTTGACCTGCAGTGCTGCTATACCTACATGTTGTGTTTCAGTGTGTAGAGCTGAGATACCTACCTGAGGAACCTTTCCTCCTGCAACGCGACGTTGCGTGCAAGGTCAGGCACAGGGAATCCCAGTTGTTCCATATACTTGGTCTCGGAGATGATCTCCTTCAGCTCCAGTGGAAAGTTTACCAAAAAGTAAACCTCCCTCTTCACATCTTGGTCCCCCACAGGCAAAATCTGAATAAAAAATAGCCAGTACAATGACCATTTTGAATACAACTGAAAAACACTGTTTGTTATGAGCAGCGAAAGTGTTTGAGAGACTATGAGGTGACTTCACCAGCTCTGGGGTGGCTCGGTCCCTAGTGCCAGTCTCTGAGCTGTTGCAGGTGATTAAAATGGTTCTTTTCATCAACAAGGGGACGATCTGCTTTGTTTCTTCTTGCCAACGTTCATGCTTCTTCACCTCATATTCCTTCATTTTCATCCCTACTTCCAGGTACTTCTGCTTGGCCTACACCAGACAATAATCTACATTAAAATACTAGTTCAAAAATTCAAACACTTTCCCTCAGTTTAAACCTTCGAATACTTGTGACATTACATGAGAGCCACCGAGAATCATGAATGGAGACCTCGAACTAAGGAAGACAACATGATCTACCACTTTGCCCTGCTCTCCCTCTAACATCTCTGGCACTTCGAGGAAGCGAATGATGGTGTGTTTGATCCGAAGGAAGAGTGACCGCTCCCAGTAAATGCTTCCGGCTACAGGTGGCTGGTTTTTGTTCAGAGGGGGATTGTCCTTGTCCAGCTCAAACAGCCTGTTGATGGTCTCCACCTACCACCAGAAATATTGCAGTATTGAGTGTACTTTGTCAAAAGCAAATGGTATGAAGAACCAAAACAAACAAGAGGAACATTAACGGAGGGAGACTAGAAACAAGAAGAAAATCAGCCTGAAATAATAATAATGCATCAAAATTCTATAAGATGTTAAGGGACGCACATGCTTAAAAACATGACATGGATTATTTATGAAGGTTTATACCTGAACCTTGTTTTTAATTCCAGTGGAGAAATTCTCTTTCCACCCCCAACTTGGCAAGCTGCACCCACAGAGGTGGGGGTTAAGGGCCTTACTCAAGGACCCGCAGATATGCCGAGGCTGGACTCAAACCAGCGACCTTCTGATCACAGGCCCAGAGGCTTAGCCCACTGAGCCACATGCTGCCCCCATGTGGAGCACTTCCAGGTGAGATTCACTGCTTATGTAATTTTTCCCTAGCATTCTGCTAAAATGAACACTGATTCACATTAATTTTAAACGCTGTACAATTCGTAGGGCTTATAAACGCAGATGCCCTTTGTAGGGACACTGAAGATATGATACACTGCCTATGACGGTCGTAACACGCTGACAAGGCTACTGTTTTGAAAAGGTGAAAAAACGTAAGACTCCGTGTAGGAATATTACATAAACCGATGGCAGTAATAGAATGACATTATAAGGAGAGTTAAAAATACCTCTTTGCAATATTGTGCCAGGATGTCATTGAACTTCTTCATCATCTGGGTGTTAATTGTGTCCCTGGAGCGAATATGCTTGAACTTCAGCAGCATGTCGAAGGCCGTCTCTGCTGAGCGCAGCATCTTGAAAGACTGGTTTATGAATTCGATGGCTACTCCCTCTATGGTCTTTGCAGATGGTGAAGCAGGTCAGTGGGAAGGGGGGGGAGATGGTTAGCAATAGCCAGGGCCAAATGTAAGGGAATGACAAAGGAATGGAGGAGAGGGTCTTAAAAAGTTTTTGTGCTCACCTGGACTTTAGTCCTGAAGTCCTGCATGATCAGCTTCCAGCTGCTCGCACTACTGATGCTGAATGGGTCAAAGCTGAGCTCTTCCATGGGCAGAACCAAGACATCCACCCTGCTGAGCACCTCGTCGATCTGTTTGGGTTCGCCGGTCACTGCCTTCAGCTCCGGGCCAAAAATGTTGCAGAACTCCTCTTGAATCTGCAAACCACAACACAGCCTTCACACACATAAATTTCCACTGAAAAGATTAAGCATTACTTTGATTAACTAATATAAACATCGATAATATATTAAGTTCATCTTGCAATCAAAAAGCAGCTTTAACCAATTAGGAAATCTCTCCTCTTCTAGGTAAGGAAGCAAACAAATAAATGTACTTAAAATGCATGATGAGTAAATTTCATTTATTTTAATCTAAGAGAATGGCTCTCAAAACTCTCGTCTCAAGGAATCCCATCCGTATTTTATAGGTTCCACCACTAGCGTACAAACCTCTATGCTAGTCAAGTACCTGTGGTACCTCCAATCAGTTTGGGAAGCACTAGTCTAGAGCATCAGCAAACTAAGGGGCTGGCACCCAGCTTCCATCACCATGTGGCCGAGCTCCTCACTATGCAGAAGGACAGCCTGGCTGTGCTATGTAAAGGCGAATGGGCTCAGGCGACCTGCAGTATGTCGTAAATATCCTGGCAGATGGTGGCCATATAGTCCGTCCGTTCAAAGAGCTTCTTGCGGTCAAATTCCCAGCGCGAGTCCCGCCCCGACATCTCGATCTTTGCGCGCACACCCATGTAGCAGCTTTTCCACAGCTCCAGCACCTGCTTCCCGTCGTGGGTTTTGGCTTTCGCCACATCTCGCCTGTCTCTGCCCAAGGTTAATCATCAGAAAATAAATAAAGACAATAAACTAGCTGCTAATTGCTGCATATATTTAAAGATTAAAAAATAATTATATAAAAGGTGACTGAGGCGGTGGACTTGGACTTGTCAGGAGTTACAAATCCAGCTGAACCAAATAGTCTAACATATACAAGACATGTTGTGTAAATTTCATTCACAAAGCAGAAGATCTTTTCAGAGGTAACTTCTAACACTGTATGTGTAGAATGTCATATATTAGACCGCACTTATTATATCAGTATATTACCAAACATATTATATCAATAGTTAACTTGGTGTTGAAGTCACCACAACCCTGTTCTGTCGGTGGGTATGGAATATGGATGGACAGGGTTGATGTGAGGAGCTGTGTAAGTTGAGCAGGGTGCTCACCTGAAGATAGAGCGGACGCTGACCACTCTTGCCACCCGTTCCGACAGCTCCCAGGCGATGCGTTCCATCAGCGGCACCAGCCGCTCATCCTTGTTGTAGTGGCTGGAGATGATCCACACCATGCGGATGTCATTCATCATCACTGGGATAGTCTCCAGGACCACACGAAAGTTCGACCCTGTGGCCAGGTTCTGGGGAAGAACAAGTTCAATACCCATGAATCTCTACATTTTTCATTAACTGTAAAGCAAGTTAGGGATGTGGTGATCTGGAATGATCCAGAAAATGCAGGAAATTATGGAGACACACTGGTCTATATAAGATAGCTCACAAATACACATATAAAATCACACTCATCCAGATGCAATTTACAGCCTTTGCTGCACCTGAAAGGAATGTTTTCAGATTGTGGGAGGGAACTGAAAGGGGAGAACAAGCAAACTTCACACACAGAGCTCCAAGTCAACAACTGCAAAACCTTAGAGGGAGCAACAGCACCTGCTGAACCAGAACTGATTAATAGTTTTGGAGAGGGGGGTGTTTCACAAAGCAGGATTAAGGGAAATTCTGACTTATTTCGACAAGTCTGACTCATTTAAATGGGAGTTCTGTTCCATCAACGTGTCTTAAACGAATCCCTGCCGAGCTACCATGGTAACTTAGGCGAGTGAACAAGTCTACTTCGGACCAGGTTAACTGTCTCGCTTAGTTAAGCCTTGTCTCAAAGAAAGTCCGACGTGTGGGAACAGATTTCCGAAAGATCGTTCCGTCGGACGAAATTCCGCAGACTCACTACTCATGTCGTAATAAATATAACAAAGCCTTTAAAAATCACGTCTCCGCATTCTAATTAATACCAAAATAATTAAAATAAAAGCGTACCCATGCTACAAAGGTCAAACATGAAATGCAATGACTCTTATTGAAAAAAAAATCTGTTAAAATAATATGAACAGGAAGATATTTTTATATTTCGTTTAGTCACTGTGTACTTTGAAAGTTTATTAGTAAAAAGCAAAGACAAGATACGGTTATTTGTGGAGAACATTTCACACGGACGCGACAAAGTATTTTACAGAGATCAAATAATACAGAATAACGTGATACAGTAAGAATGACACATGAACTTCACTATGGGAATTAAACCAGAACCTTTTGCGGTGTAAGGCGACAGCATGAACCACTGTACCACCGTGCCACTATACTAGGCATGTGTAACATTTACTTAACTTATGCATTTAATCTGTCAGCAATTCATTGCCAAGCCAACTCCCTGGCTGTATTTATGGCCACAGTATTGCCTTTCTTAGCGATTAGATCTTTATATTTTTCATACAGCTCCATCAGCAGCGATTGTTATGCAGTGGAAAAAAAAACACCGCTCTCATTTTACACGCTTTCTGATTCATTTGATCGATCTATTGCTCATCCATTCATGTGGGTTTCTTAAATATCTTAGGTGTGCGCACTAAATGAAACTATGCAAATCTGTCTTGTATGAACCTTGATTAATTAAAGCTGAACTGTGTTAGTGGAACAACATAAGGCTAAGTTTAGAGATGGCGCTAGTTTGAGTCTGACTTTTTCGGGAATGTCTGGCTTTCTTTAGCTACCTTCATGGAATACCCCCCAGGCCTTAAATACAGAATGGAAGGGTCACACGTAAACAAATACTACAAACAATCTCATACAGCAGACAGAAAGTATGATCCTTCATGCCTTCAGACCTTGAAGTGCCTCTCCAAAGTGCTGAGGAAGCGCACATTCTCCACTGCTTCTACATGCAACTTGCCAAGATCCAACATGGTCAGTTCCAGGCTCTGCATGATGACCGGGTTGGCAAGGTTCACTGCATCCAAGACCTTCCTCACCACAGGCATCTTCAGCTGCTCATTCAAGGCACTCAGGACAGCAGCACGTTCTCGCCAGAAGTCTATTTCTGCCATGGGGCCTGGGGTCTTGGAAGAGGGGTGGGGAAAAGGCATAATTATAACCAAAGCATCCACAGAAAGCAAACATCATAAACACTGGTGGTGGTTTGACCTCACCTGTGGTTTCTTCTTCTGCTGTTCCTCAATGACTATGAAGATCTGAGTCTGCCAATTTATCACACATTGTTCCAACTTCTCCACAACCTCTGGCATGGAAGCCAACAGATCTGCCTCCTGGGCCAGGTCCATCTCAGGAATAAAGAGCTTGATCTCACCTGTGGAACCAGACCACCCTTAAACTAACATGCCTGAAATTTCATACCTGACCCATGTACTCAAACAGCCACGCATGCTAATGAACAGACATATTCCTCCAGAAGTAAACATCAACAAATGTGCACAGACCTTCCACCTGCTGGAGAGTTCTATCAATGTGGCTGTGGAACTTGTGGACGCTGTTCAGAAGTTCATCCCGAATCGCGTGAGCACTGTATGATTCCATGGGTTTTGACTCTGCAAATTCCTCTGCTTCAGACCTGTGTTGCAGGTCCTTGGCTTTGGCTAGCTGCTCTATCTGGTGGTAGCCACCACCAGAAACCTTTAGCTGATTGATGGTGAGTTGTGGTATACATACCTGTAACAGGGACAATTAATCAGTTGACTCCAGTGTGTTAGCAGACTACCCACATATATCCTCGAGGTTTCAGTCTCGAACATCTGGGCCCGGTCCTACATACATGACTGAGAACATTCTTCAGCATCACCAAGGAGTGTCCATTCAGCATTCCTGTCTCCAGCAATCGTGGCATCAAATTGTTGGCTTCGTTTATATCCTGTGGCTCAATGATGGTCTCTGTAATACATCCACAGTGGAAATCATTCTTCCTCTAATCGATGTAACTGCTTATGTTACATTATATTCAAGAAAAAGATGGAGCCCATTGCAGGAAGCTCAGAGTGTGAGGCTGGGTACACATTAACATGCAAACAACAAGCAAGTTAAAGACTGCAACCCACCTGAGGAACGGAAGTAAACCAAGAGGTATTCCTTATAAACATGGGGGGAATATGCAACCTCAACACACAGAATTAGCATGAGAATCAAATTCACAGCACTAGAGGTACAAATATTCAGTTTCAATTTCCTGAGTCCCATCCTGAGCTCCTCACCTCTGGTGTTTCGAAGGAAGTAAAAAATACTGGACTTTGTGAACATCTCCGGGACAGTATTGATGGCCACATGCAGCTCTATGTGATACAGAGTTTGGACCTCAATCCTCTGGAAAACAAAAGCAGAAGGCTGATTGGTTCTTTTTAACCCTGACTGAGAACCTGTTTAAAGGCAATTAAAACAGAGCTCAAAGCTCATAGCTGGAACAGAAATGAGACAAATTCAAAACTATTTGTAAAATTTGGTGACCCTGGCCATCTTACATTGAGACTTTTCTTGTGGTCAACGTCTAGGATTGTCCCAAATCCAGGTGTGACACTAAGAGAATCACCCACATGGGTCAGGGTGTTTTCTGCAGTTCCACCAAGGAAAAAAAGAGAGAAAATTCAGTTAATGTAAAATATTAATACTGTAGCCCGTGAATCGCCGAATGGATGGGTGGAGTTGTAATTTTTAGAGCATCTTAATTAATAAAAGCCTGAATTATATATGTGTTCCTTTAAACAAAAACTTTTTTCAAAAGCAAGTGTATATGATTTTACGCCCTCCTCCCGCGCCTTGTTCAGATGCAAGTGTATATTTTACTTCTCTTCAGACCAATATTCTCAGTCCAAATGAAACTCCAGTGGACAACGGACTGTTTAAAAATAGAGCATGCTTACTATTTGGTCTGAGTACTTTCTGTTTTGGAGTTAATTAGGAGATTATGGATTCTTCCCTATGCAGAACTATTAGGCAAACTATTATTACGACTAAGATGGGTCTGTCACGATCGGCCGAGGAGCGAGCGGCGATCGTGCGGGCAGGCGAGTAAGCAGGACGCAGGCAGGCAGGAATACGGGGGAAAACGGGACTCTAATCAGGGAAACGGAGCGGGTAGGGCAGAACATCGACAAACTTCACCATACCACAATGACAGACAAGGGAAACAGGCAAGACCAGGACTTAAATACAACAGGACAGACACAGCTGGGTACAATCAGGGAATCACACGTGGGTAACCAGGGGGCGTGGCACACAGGAGGATCGGATGAGCGGGGCATGACAGGGTCAAAGAAGCATAACAATTTTTGTTCAAAATGTCCTGTCAGAGGGTTACAAAACAACTGAAACTGGCAAAATTTTTAAATGTGACCACTGTACAATCAAGCATTTTGTAGTCAAAGTGGATGGAAGACACAAACTACCTGCTAAAGATTTGCATCAAATTAAACAGATACTCTTTAGCATTAAACGCTACCATATTTCAGAGCTGCAATGTGAATGGAATCACTAAGTGAAGTACTGCGTGACATCGCTAATGTCACAATGGCTGAAACACGACTTCCACTCAATAAGGCGCGCAAGGTAAAATGCTAAGAATGGGTACGGACACGTCTCGAGAAGGTTTTGCGGCTCTTGATATAGCAGATGGGTGTTCCCGTAAATAGACACCTTCTTCAAGAACCAACAAGGTGGAGGAGAGATGATGTCGGCTGCAATTATCAGGGATAAACTTGTAGGATCTCTCAGACTTGCAGATGGTTTAAATACAAACTCCAAGATCTACACCCAATTTCTAGAATATACCGTATTCTTACACTGGTACAAGAAAAAGTCAGCAGCTTTCAAAAAGGTTATGAAATGTAGGATAATACCGCTTCCCATCAATCATTTCATAGATTAAAATAACTTGAAAGGTGATCAAATTGTGAGCTGACTCCCATTATCGCCTCACTTAAACCCCATTGAGAAACACTGGGACTAATTAAAACTTGAGATTAACCAAGGTGGTATGCAGTACACTTCTCAGAGCAGCGACTAGGTGTGGGCCCTAGCTGCCTCAGCTAAGATGGGAAGTCACCAAATCAAACACCTGATTGGATCAATGAACAACAGGCTCTAGGTGGTCACTGAGAATAATGGTGGCTATACAGGACATTAAAAATGCTTCAGTAGACTGTATAGAAAGGCTGATAGTTTGTTGTTACCTTTATGGACAGAATAGCTAAAACAGTGTTATATTATTAGTTCAGCTGATTGTGAATAGAGAATAATCCACATAGTTTCTGATTGCCTATTAACTGATACACTGATAATTGAGTGTTTTTCGTTTTTTTGTTTGTGACATATAATACACCATTTTCTCTCTAAATAAAATTACTTAGAACAAAAGAAAACAATTCAATTCACTTTTATACTTAGATTTGCTGAAAATGATCTACAGCTGGGGTTTCAAACTCGAAGTACCTGGGGGCCACTGGCTATGTGGTGTTTTCCCCAAGGGAGACACGGGAGACATCACACAACAAAAAAATCCCATATTTTTCTAACTGGAAATTTTACGTTCATCTATAAAAAATGGGTCTCTGATCAATTACAGGAAGAATATAACGGTTAACATCACGATTATATAGCGACCAAAATGATCGGTTTTCAGTATTAACGCGTTATTGTTAAAACGTGCTGAAAACATTCAAAAAGTGTTGATACACAAACTGCAATCATTTCACCGAGCTCTAAGATGAAAACCAAATACAGTCCGCAGCACTATGAACTTTCTGTTTGCATAAACATTAAAATAGTAACATGGGCAATACCTAAATAAACATATGAAAACCATACTATCTCCTAAGAGTTCAGCTATTTAATCAACTTCAAACAAATACAATTAATGCTGTAACATCGTCGTTACGCTGGAAAATTCATATGGAATAAGGAAACAAACTGGTCTATACTGTTCTGTTTCAAGAAGTGGCTCAGAGGCTGACAGGCGTTACACTACACCACTGACAACATGTACTGTTTTTACAAGAGTAGGTAACACTGAAAGTTTCAGTTTATGTTATTGACAAACTATTAGCAAGTTAGTCAGACAAACAGAGACATTTTCCCCCATTCCGAAGTTGCAACATCATGCACTAAGCTAATAGTTAACTAACTTGACATGCGCTATATTGTAGTGGGTGGTGGTCACGAAGAAAATCAAAATACGACCACACGTACACTAAACTTTATCCTCTTAGAATGAAAAATCTCCTGTAACTACTATAAGATGTTTTTACTGACACTAAACAAACCCACGTTGCATGTCGCGCATGCGCACTTGCGTCCGGGAGACTTGCAACCGTAGGTAGGAAATCGGAAATCAATTAAAAGCAAAATAAACCGATAAAGATTGATTTATATTTGAGGGTCATATTAAATAGTAAAATAATACCATATTGTATTATTGTGAGCCGTATGTGGCCCACCGGCCGGTAGTTGGAGACTCCTGATCAACAGGAATAATACTTCTCTAATAATTCTGCACACAGTGTATATGACATACAGTAGACATAAAATACGCTCCATAAATTATAAAAGTCTATTCAAACAACTTGATCTATACAGTATATTTAGGTATAGTTGAGAAATACAACGTGTGCCGTGGTGGTCCTGGGTCCAGCTTTCACTGATTCCAGACGCACCTCTTTGACTCCGAGGCTTGGTGGACTCGCACAGGATGCCATCCCCATTTACAAAGTCCTCTGCATCTTCTGGAACGAATTTTACGATTATTATACGGTTTTTAAATTCTGGGTTTTAATTGTAAAATCCTTGAGCCAAAAATATTTAGTTCATATCCTACATGAGCATTATAATATGCAGCAAACTAAATATTAGAGAACTAAATTCGCGTCCTCACCTACGACCGGTACTTCCACTTCGACCTCCTCCTCCCGCACCGTTTTGAAGAAAAGCAGCATGGATGTGGACTCGTCAGCCGTAACCTCGTTCAGAAACCGGGCGATCTTCTGCTCCTCTTCCCCGTCCCCTCTCCCCAGCAGCTCCTTAAAGCAGCCCACTTCTGGCAGGTAGAAAGCGGCGCACACGCGATTTCGTATCCACTCAACGCGGGGGTCGTCAAATTCCATCTTCTCGTTCCAACCGGCACACGAACTACCGAAATTGCACCCGCCGACGATGTCTGAGGATGTCCAAACCATCGGAACCTCTCGGTTCCTGAAGTTGGAAGTTTGGTGTTGCTATAGCAACCCTGTAGCTTCACTTCCTGTTGATTCTAGTTCCTCTTCTACAGCCACTCCCCCCATTTATTTTTGGCACTTTTTAATTGAGGAAATTCAATACTAATAATAATTCTCGTATATGTAATGATTTTAAATAAAGCTACAAATCTTCATAGGCTGGGATATACAAAATAGTGGTTCTCAAACAAGCAAAACCTTAAGGCAAACAGGTCATCTTACGGTAATCATTTCAAACCCAAGTTTAAAAGATGAAGTCTGCCTAGCTGGAATGGCACTTTCGTGCATTCATCTTCAAAATGTGTTTTGATTAAAGACATTTTTATTTTCACAAGGCACGTTTTTACATGTAGTGTCTTCTGCTTCCAAAGTAGAGCATGACAGAAAAAGTACCACTGACAACCACCGACGTACAACATCAAGTCAACATGCATGGCACTGTATAACCCAGTCATCAACTTTATTAGTTTTCATTAGTTTTTTATTGTGAATTTTGAAAATGTTCTGTAAAAAAGACATTCACCGTCAGGGAATGTATGATGTAATGGCAACTCAACTTTTTAATGAAACAAATCAAATCAGCTTCAGCCTCATTGTTGATTTACAATAAGAAGGGATTATAATAACTACACATTCTTTAAAATAAATACAATTAGAACAAAACCTGGAAACAACAAGGGCAAAAGAACGCAATTTCACCCCCTTGGGAAATCGCAACAGCATATATGTAACCCAGTTTGTCCCTGCATAACCCAATTGGCTTATCACTCTCATATTATCAACACATTTCACAAGGGCAAATGTCATCTAATTTGCTGCACCATTCATTCATTAGAAGATACAGGTTCGTCATTTCAAGGTCACTTATACCTGTCCTCAGTATGGAAAATTGCATTTTGCTTATAAAAAGGCATCAATTAAAACTGTCGCCCAAAGATGAACTGCGCTTTCCACTTTCTTAAGATGAATCATAATACAGGCTTGACTATCACCCTAAGCTTAAATCAGTCCAGCGCTGACATTCATACAGTGACGCGAGATGTCAGCTAGAGGCTACCTTCACTCATTACTGTCAGTCTCCAACCTTGGGACAGAAGCACCCAGTAAACTCCATTGTACACATTTCCAACATCCAATAAGCAAGGTGCCATCAGTATGTTAAGCTGACAATAGTACAAAAAAGAAAAACACCTCAGGGCGGCTACTTAGCTGGAATCTGAGTATCTTATATGTATAACTCCTTAGGCATGTATAAAACAGGTACCTGCCCATGTCAAAAATCAAATCCTTCAAGCTTCCTGAAACCTATAAGATGAAAGTGTGTCACATTTGGACATAAAGCACACAAAAGAACCAGAAATCAATTAAATAGCGAAGATTCATTTAAAACAAAATATGATCAGATGATATTTGGTTGCAACAGCATAAGGCATCCAGTGCAACAAAGATTTTATTATGGAAAAAGGGAAGAAATAAGAGTTATTCAGCGATGAGGCTCAATGTCACAGGATCCCCGTAAGTCAAGTCCAGAATCCCAGGGCGGGATTCCAAGTGTCAAATTCACAGCAGGCCATGGAGTTCGAAACTGGAGGGGAGGAGCGAGAACGCAAAGGGTGCAAACTTGACACCTGTCCCACTGTAGAATTTAGTTTGGAACTCCACCCTACACAGCAGAGGGAAGAAGAACATAAAGATCTTCTCATATACCATGGTCTACAACAGCGACTGAAGATATTTCGGAAAGAGAGTTCATTTTGCTGAAAGGACGAGCAGAGCAGGATTACTGACCAGTGCAGCCGTATGGCATGAAGAAAGGCAGACAGGCCCTCCATAACCAGCAGGATGAAGACGGTGAGCACAGCAAACAGGCTGAACACAGGCACCAGAAAGATGATGCCTACGCTGGTGTCAACCCGCAGCCCGACGCGCATCACCATGGCCCAGAGCACTTCCGACAGCTCTGACAAAGCACACAGGCAAGTAGGTTATCCAGCTCACGTCCATGTTCTGATAACTCAGAGCTGAGGAACTACATCACAAATTCAAATGCAGGTTAAAACTGGTGAAACACTCAATACTTAAAGGACAATGACATCTCATTTCAGTTCATCAGTGCACAAAAAGTAATTATACTGTAGTTTGCTGGCCAAAAAAAAATGCAGATTGTACATTTTCAATAAGTCATGTCCACGAATAGTAGCTTGTTCTTTGAAAAAATATTTGTTAGGGTGTGACAAAATGCTGATGAAAACACGACTATAATAATGAAATCATGGATCAGATTAATCAGCAGAAAACTTCCAGATCAACAAAATCAACAGCAAAAAAACCCTTTATGACAGGTTGTAGTGTTGAGGTGCGATATCTGCAGGATCAGGACGAAAAGAGCCTTTGTCTCAGGTGAGTGTTGGCAATACTTACGGGCATGTGCCAGGCTCAAAGCCCATAGCCTCAGGTAGGAGGCCGTGTTGGAGATGCAGCCCAAGCAGTACTCAATGGTGTGGATGGACTGGTGCAGGAACACCTCCGCAAAGTCAAGCTGGCACATGGGAGAAGACACCATGATGTTGTTTCAGCTTTTATAACTAACTTTTGTAGTAGGTTACCACACAGAAGTACATGTATAAACATCTCCAGCACTGTACTTCTTATTCATAACCAACATGTGCTCAACAGGCACAAAACAAGGACTCGCAAAAATCAGCACTGATGAAATGTCAATGACATATTCACAATAAAACTCCTACCTCCTCCGACTGGTCCTCTCTGCTGGAGGAGTGGTTGTTATGACTACCACCCTCTTCCATATCTTGGTCCCGCAGGAGGCAAAGCTCCTCATCGCTGCTATGTCGTACTCGCTCGTATCCCTGAGCGACACATTGAGATTGGGCAGATCAAGGTCAGAGGACAGTCACAGAAATCTGTAACTGACAGCACTCACAGAGAGAAGAAAATACAAATGAAACAATAAGACCAGTGATGATTCATGTATAATGAAACCATGATATGTGATGATCCCTCCCCACCAGACTGACCCTGTACATTCCCAGCCCTCTGCCCCCATGCTGCAGCCAGTAGAGGTAGACTGGTTTTCCCAGGAGCAGCACTGGTACAGACAGCAATGCAGTCACCACCAGGAACACCTGGAAACCTGTCTGTTGGCACCACACAAAGCTTAAGTTACTCACACAGATTACTACACAGATATGATTGGATCTGAACTGGCCAGAAATTGATGGATGCAGCACCGATAATAGTTATAAATCACTGACACACTAGTGTGGGATATACAACACACATTTACACTGCATTCCAAATTATTATGCAAAAAGTGTTTAGGAGTGATAAGGTAAGAATTTTTTTGTTTGTCAGTTGAACTCATGGATGGTGATATGTGTCGGGGCTCTTTATATCACTGAAAGCA
>JAODJX010000042.1:37243073-37258291 GCA_026776945.1 Isichthys henryi
GGAAACCGGAGTACCTAGAGGAAACCCCACGACGACATGGGGAGAACATGCAAACTCCACACACATGTGACCCAGGCAGAGGGTTATCTAGCATATACAGTCTAATTTAAAATACCCAGAACCTGAAAGGTGAATCATTTTTATGTAAAATATTCTGCTTAGAGCAGTCTAATTTTGTGCAGACTGGTGATTAAGCTGCAGGTGTGAAACAGGAGAAATGAGGCTTTGAATCCCAAATGGATGAGAATATTGCATACTGACTCATTCAAACCATTTCCCATTGGTTACATAACTGGTTCATACCGGGTTAGTCATGGCAGTGACTGGTTAGCACAGGCTAATGTCACTCACTTAGGCTTCTGAACCCTCATTTCTATTATAACAACCAGAAGGTTATTTGAAAAAAAAAGCAGACAGAACCTGCCAAGTTTTTTGTTCTCAGTAACTTATATATTATAAATATATTTTAAAATCGACCCACCTGACCTCCAAGGCTTGGATCTGATGACTAGTGCCATGCCCAGTGACAGTGCTGAAGATGTGAATGTTCAGGTGGGAGGGGACATCCTTACAGACGCCAACAGAGTCTTCCAAAGGGGTGGTGGCATTCAGCAGTACATCTGCATGACAGGCCACAATATGCAAGAACTGACTTTTACAAAAAGTACACAGTATTACAGAGTAAGCTGAAATGGTTATAATTAATTCCATGGTTGGCAATAAACAAATGTTTGATCAACTTCTTTTTGAAACCCATAATGAAATATATGCCAACCCAATATAAGACTACAGAAGGAGACATTTTTACTATACAATTCATTGACTTAGAGATGACTTAATGAAAAGAACTAACAGGTAATGTTCACCCATTCGTCCAAGTTGAATGAGTTAGGGTTGCCATTCTTGGCTACATACGACGCGGACACCAAATCACCCAGACCTCTGTGGATGGTCTCCCTGTTAAACACAGTTTTAGAGTCAATGAAGTTATCGTCTCGTTACATACGTTTTGAATTGCAAATAATTCTAGCAAGAAATATATCCCAGGAACTTTTGCATTTCTTATCTATTCAAAGTTGTTGTTTGCTTGCTTACATTGCTACAAGATTTTAGGCAGTCTATAAGCAAGTTAAAATGTGTTTGTATTTACAACATTGTGGGGACTAAATCATTTCAATATTTGATACTGTACATATTACTTCATTGCCCCAAAACCTGTTACTTTTTAACTTGTGGCGTCGTTTTCAGGTGTCCATAATATTAGTCACAATTTTATAAAAATTTGTATATGCAACCAAAAAATTAAAATAGCCAAAAGTTTTGCATTTTATATAGTTACTTGTGGTTAAGGTTAGGGTTGAGTAGGGATTATGGTTATGTCCATAGAAACAAATGGAGAATGATAAGAATATATGAATATATGTCTGCTTAGGTGTTTAGCATATGATACATCTGAGCTGGTTATAGTGTGTTTAGGGTATAATACACCTGAGCTGATTATAGTGTGTTTAGGGTATAATACACCTGAGCTGGTTATAGTGTGTTTAGGGTATAATACACCTGAGCTGGTTATAGTGTGTTTAGGGTATACTACACCTGAGCTGGTTATAGTGTGTTTAGGGTATACTACACCTGAGCTGGTTATAGTGTGTTTAGGGTATAATACACCTGAGCTGGTTATAGTGTGTTTAGCCTGTAACATACCTGAGCTGGTTACAGAATGTTTAGCATGTTCACAGCTTGTTACAGTGTGTTTAGCATATATACACCGGAACTGATTACAGTGTGTTTACCGTGTAACACACATGAGCTGGTTACAGTCTGTTTAGCATGTACACACCTGAGCTGGTTACACTGGGTCAGGTCTTGCGCACTTAGGAGCACCAGGCAACCTGCCGTTGAATTCTCTCCAAACAGGACTGGCTTTTTCCCAGCTGAAGCACAGAGTCCATCTCCCACTGGTATTAAAACAGGTGAACAGAGACTCCAGCGCTCACCAAACACACACAGGCAGTAGACTGATCCTGCACCCTCATCCCTGCCGTACCTGGCTGCCACATGCTGATGGGCGTCCTCCGCACTGCCCCCGTGTCCCTGTCCACAGAGCCCCCGATGATGGGCTTGCCAACAATATAACCTGAGACCCCAAAGTCACAGGAACTCCATTACCATGCATGAAAGTGAAACAATCCCCTCCCCCCGAATCGTTCTAGAACCAAGCAGACCAGTTTCTATAGGTTCCCTCTGTCTATTTCCCTCTCTTTTGCTCTCAGTTTCACAAAGGTTTGTCAGCATTCCTGTCTTGGAAGGAAGTCTGTCCCTGAATCACTGAAATGAACAGATTTCGAGGTTCTAATGGAAGTAAAAGGAGTAGAATGACACTGACCTGGGTTGCTGGAGCTGGGCTGGGCAGATGCATTTTTGTTCACAAATACAGCTGAGAACCAGACTGTCAGAGTGGCTGCGAGGACAGAGATGTAGGCTCACTTCTTAGGAATTGCTGTCTTTTCATATAGTTCTTTGATTTTCTTCTCTGGATGCCATAAACAAATTAGCTCACCACCGGGATCCAGAGGCACATCACCAACGGTCCGACGCAGCACGATGCCCGTGAGTCCATTAGCTCTCCAGAAGAATGAATAGTCCAGGGCCAAGGTGGCATTCTCACACAGCTTGCTCCGGTTCTGCTGGGCCTCTGTGAACACACAGGAGCAACATCTAGCACCTTTTAATCACAGCCTGCGTCTGAAAAGTAACTGAAGGAGAAGACATGATAGAAAATTATAGGTGTGTGGCAATGGATTTTATGTGTATGCACATTAATAACAAACCTACTATCCCTTCTATACATATTTATGGATTTAGACTATAGAAATGTATCTCCATCACTGAGAAGAAGCAATAAACATCACAATGCATTGCCAACGATCTGATACATTAAAGATACGTATGAAGTTGGTATTGTGATACGATATGATTCACCCCTATTGTGATGCAATGCAATTTGACACAATACGATGCGATGCATGGCCGGATACACTTCCAACTCGTGTAAGACTTGGCCGAGAAACTCGCGGCAAATTGGCCACTAACAAATGTGGGGAACTGGAGATGGGAGGGTGCGGGGATTCAACTACATATAAAATTACTGGTCAAAAAGTATTGGTCATATATTGGTTTGCTGCTGCTCGCTTGATAACTCCAGTGAACAGTGCAGGCCAGGCCCCGAAACATTGTGTTTTGGTATGTTGGTGATGTCATGTGGCGTGGTGAGGGAGGAGCAGTAACCATGGTGACAGTGTAACTTTAGGTGTTCTAATCCAGTGGTGAGCGAAATATGATGGGAGAGGTGGGTAATGGTGAATACAGTCTGGAGGTGAAAACGACAATTTTAATAAATCTAATCACTTTCTTGCAGGCCTGTAAAAATATAACAAAGCAAACAAAAAGAACTAACTTTGCACTGTGTTACAGATTCTTCCTCACTTTCCCAAAATATAAGGAGTTGGTGATTCTTATCCCTTTCTAAACTGCTTCTGCATGCAACAGTTTACAATAGTCACATATTAAAGTTTTCAATACAACAAATGGTAACACTTTACTAGAGGGGACACAAATAATGTAGCATTATGCTATGACTTATGTATTAATTAACCACAAACTGAGTCTGAGTTTGATGTCATGTTTGTTCATCTTTAATGAATTGTCACACATTGTTTTTCTGAAGCAGTTGCTGTATTTGTTACTAGATCTGTTAATTTTGTAACCCTCTGTAAACTACTGAAGGAACTACCAAAAAATTATTGCGGTTCAAGCAATGAATAACACAAGTGAAATACTGGTCTCATGTTTGTTCATCATTAATGAATCATGGCACATCTTTCATCTTAAGTGGCGAGAGTAGTTTGTTCATGATTTCTACATCACTAGTAATTGAGATATTACTAAGTACTTGTGTCCCCTCACGTAAAGTATTGCCAACAAAATTACAATAAGTAACATTTAGCCAGTCACTGGTTTAGTTAACTTTCCCATAGCGGATAGAGAAAACCAGTAAACATATTACATTTAATCAAAATCTTGTAAATGAACCAAATAAATTTCCATCTGGCTCATTACCAAACATGCTTAAACAAACAGATGGCTCAATTTTATTCCCCCAAAAGTTGAATGAGCCAAGAGCCATATCTTACCTTCACAAACACATACACAAAGGAGAGCCTGCTTTTGCGCAGAAGAGCTTACTAACGCAAGCAGGAACGTGAAAAAAGACACGACCTCCTGAGGTCTGGCGGCAGAATGACCCCTGAGAACATTAATAACGCCAGTAGCTCCCTAAATAAATAATATGAATCAATAAAGTAAAACGATTTAACTTGCTATTTTACATTATAATAAATCGGATTTTGCCGATGCAAATATGCTAGAAACGATGCATTCTCAAATTGTATTTGGTGCACATTTTTTAAATCAGGGCAGTTGCTTTGTGAAGTTCTATGCCAATGCACCAATCGATGAATCTTACCATCACTAGTTTAGTCTCATCAAATCCCCAGGAAAAGAAAGCCTGAATAACACTGATGTAAAACACATTTTCTGCCACCCAAACAATTCTAATACAGGATCTCACCTTCCCTGTTCATTAGCAACCAATATGTGCTCTCAGATTCTGAGAAACTGTATAGTTCATGGTCCCCCAATGCTGACGTTAAGGAACCCAGTTTAATCTGTATTAGAAGATACTGGACCATTAATAACCCACTGGTTGTAGTTAAGAATTGAACCTGTGCCTCTCTGAGCATGCTCAGTGTAGGATTTAACCTTACCTGCAGGTGAGGCTTCTACTTTCCCAGGGAACCATGAGGACTCTGTAGGGCTCCGTTTCCTAGCCTGACTGCGGCCAGACACAAAGGGGCTCAGGTCTTTGGTGAGCACCTCCTCCACACGCACTGTGATCACACCTGGAGGAAGCAGGTTCACGGCAGAGGTGAACATCCTAACAAAAATATGCTTCATCTGCAGGTCAGCCATACTGATTCAGACACTCAGTGACCACAGAGACAGTAGTACATCACCAAAGGCAGGAGTATAGTTGTTGAGATTTAAAATGTTTAGTGAGCACATCCTTGTTCAAGGGAGACTCCCTTACCCCCAGATCCATCCCTGACTCTCAGCCTCAGCGTAGGAGACGTTGGGCAGGACTGAAGACGGCTTGGGCACCAAGCACGGAAGTCCTGCAGGAAGGCTACCGGTGCGTTGCTGACACACTGGCCCACCATGGATCTCTGTGGCGCAACCGGATCATGAGTATGGATCAGTGAAGAAGGTTCTAAGGGATCTGGGAGGTGGATCTCAGGGATGGAACGTGACTGTGAAGGGCTCTGACCTGGGGGATCGTAAAATACTGGCCATTTTCTGTGAAGATGGGATCTCCCTGGCGGTAGGAGCTGAGTGGAAGGTCAGGGGAAGGAGAGCGGCTCTCAAAGGATGGGTTACGCCTGGGTATGCTATGGAAAGAAGGAAGAAAAACACTCCACTCTCAGATGAAGCGAATGTAAGAAATGCTTGACGCTTCTGCATGCTTCTGTATGGAAGATTCATAAACACCGGGGAAGGAGGCGTGGTCACCTCAAATTTAAGAGTTTATATAAGACATAAAATCCACAGAGTTGCATGCATGTTCCCCCCGACTGCCCTCGTGATGCTTTGAGACGTGCTACTCAACTGCTGACCATCAGTGTGTGTGTCTGGGGGGCTTCCCAGGGATGCACGAATGGACGGTAATTCAAGAAGTTACTCAAAAATACACAGATGGATATCAAAGTCTTAAGTGGCCAGAAAAAAAAATTAGCAACGACTATAAACAGATGATGACCCAAGCAAAACACCCGCCCAGAAGAGAAATACGGGAAACATCCCAAAATGGCACAGCCACACAGGGCAGCATTCTCACATCATCTCCCCCTGGTAGAAGAGACCCAGAAAGGGGCTGTTTTCCGGCGGGGAGGTGACACAGAGGAAGGGAAACCAATCCGGTTCATTTCTAGAGGACTGCTCAGAACACTGGTAATCAGGGACAGGAGCAATAGAGCCACCAAACGGTCCTGGGATGCACTGGGACTTAAACAGCTGCTGGGTGTCAGGGGAGCAGTCCTGATACAGACAGACAAGAAGAGGAGAAAGAATGGAACCAAAAGTTCAGGAAATAATGCACGATAAACACAAACATTGACTATACTGCATGATAAAAGACTTCTCCATTATTACTAATCTCTCTCAAATTTACAACAGCATTTCCTACATCAAAACAGCATTACCTGATCACAACAACAAAGTATGTCGCAGATTCCAGCTGTAAGATCACAGGGACATGGGCCTAGTGGCTGGTAAACTTGGTTGGGAATCACCGTTTTATTGTCTGGGAGCATATGAGTGTAAGGGCAGGAATTATTATAAGCATGACACATACACTGCTTACCTTCAGAAAAAAAAGATTATAGTTAATTTTACAAATGCTTACCAATAAAAATAAATACAGTCAGCCTTCTGTATCTGTGGTCTCAACCAACCTCGGACTGAAAATATCCAAGTTCCAAAAAGCAAACCTTGAATTTGCCATGCTCCAAGCACTACACTGAAAGTTAAATCTGGGCCGGCTCTCATCATTTTCAATCAGTCATTCATTAATTTTTTACATTCCTATCCTTCAGGTTTGCTGCATTCATGAGGCTGAATGCCAGAGATACTCTCCTTTCTCATAACCCAGACTGTTTTACAGTGCTGATAACAAAGACTGCTGGTTAAAATATAGTCCCGGGTCTTTAGAGTGATTTTGGTGTCCATAGGGGGTCCTGGAACCGGTCCCCCACCAATACGGAAGGCCGGCGGTATAAGCATGTCACTTGTGTTCATGTATTACTATACATTTTACAAAATGAAGCATGTGTGACATTAGGAGCTCACTCACAAGAAGCAGGCCCAGTGGGGAGATCCAGGGCATAAATCTCAGCCTGCAACAGCAGCGTGGCCTGATGTGAGTCTCCCTGGCAGGCTGAGACCCGCAGCGTCTCCAGCACACACAGCGGCTGAGGACAGCAGTCCGTGTCGTTTCCACAGAGCTGCAGGCTGCGGTTCAGGATCAGCTCAACCTTCAGCACATTCTGCAGCAAGCATTGAAGGAGAGCTGGTTAAATTGAGCCGGGGGGAATCAATCTGATTTATTATCCATCCTTCATTACTGTTTTTCAAATAAAGGACCACAATAATCCCGGAGCCTCAGGAAGCATTAGGCACAGGGCAGGGAACACCCTGGATGGGATGCCAGTCCATTGCAGGGGACACTTTCACTCATACTATTGCACATTTTAAGCAATGTGAAGACACTGTTTCTTTTAGACCGTGGGAGGAACATGGAGCAACTGGAAAACATCCAGCAGAACACAGGGGACACATGCAAACTCCAGAGACAATGCAGGGACTGGAACTGAACCCATGATCCAGGAGGTGTTAGACATCACGGCTGCTCACCTCAAGAGATTTTAGTCACCCAATAGCACTTGACAATGAATCGCCAAAAGCATCAAAAATTATGCTTTTGATGAAAAAACACACAACATTCATAAACTTTTACATGCATGCTTAGTTTAAAGATATTATAAAGCTGCCACTGTCTGGAATTTATGGAGTGTGAAATGTCTGACTCCACCTTGCTTAAGGTCTCAGTGGTAATAGCCCACTGCCCAGAATCTCTCTGTCTACAAGATGGGGGTGGAAGACGACCTACAAAACAAGAAGGAAAAAAGTTAACATTGTTTTGAGAAATATTCAACAATGCTCATTCATAATTTTAGTTTAAAGCAGTGACTTGTTTCATTAATGACTGTACCAGTTATATTGGATGCTTGGACTCTGTTGAGAGTAAGAGAAACTCCAGAGGTGTTTCCCAGTAAGAAAGCTGTCACTTTTGGTCCAGAGGTTGTGATAGATGCTGGCTGGAAAGCTGAAAAGGGAATAATTACGTTCATACATACTCCACGTTATTCTTCATGCAAAATTCATTTGTTTTCATGGTATTGAAGACTTTCAACATATGTTTCTCAAAACACAATCACTGTGTGAAATTGTACAATTTACATTAGTAAAGTGAAAATCGTGCTAAAATATCCAAGCTTTAAAATGCACTGATAAAATATTGTAAAAAGATCATTTTAGCTATAGCCCGGTATTTTTTGCAATAAATATACAGGAACTGAATTTGTGCGGTGTCAGACTTTGAGAAATTTTGAGAAATATAAGAATTAAGCAACTCCAATTAGCCTGCACTGTAGGGGGAACCCCACGACGACATGCAAACTCCGCACACATGTGACCCAGGCGGAGACTCGAAACGGGGTCCCAGAGGTGTGAGGCAACAGTGCTAACCACTGCACCACCATGACGCCCCATAAAGTTTCATATTAATCATAATAGATATTTATTATCTGAGGTTCAGTTTTTAGCGATGCAAAAAAAAAAAACATTTTATGGAAACCATAAATTTCATTACAACAAAAGAATTATATTGTTTAGCTACAGAATCAACCACAATCTAGTCAATATTTTGTTTTCCTACTTTGCTTTGCTAGTTTACTCGCTCGATCTATAGCAACTGACCAGGGGCACATTATCTAAATGCCCCCGTTAGCACATTACATAGTTTGAACGATGGTTCCAATAACGTAGTTAGCAACTATGTTTTTGAGAAACGTACTGCAGATTAGCTTTTCTCGCCTAAGCAACAAACAATAGTTATTTTACGTACAAGGAACTCACCAACATTTCCATATGCTTCAGTGGTAAGTGCAATAAGAATAATATACACGCTTTTATATAAAATGATGGTCATAATTATATATAAATAAATCAAGAGTGATTGTTTACTATTTCACAATAGCAGTACAGCACTACAGCAGCCATATTTGCGAACTGTTGACACGATGACCATGGCAACGAGGCTCCGGCGACTGCGACCGCCCGCCTGCCAGTTCAAGAGGAACTAGTTTTGCAATAGACAACGCAATAGAAAACAGCGCCCCTTGCGGGCAACAGTGGTGAATTTTGCCCCTCACGTATTGAATTTTCCATCCACTTCTCAGTCATTACACAACACACGGCAGATTTATCTTTATTAAATTATTATTGTGTAATATTTAATTTTAATCTACTAAAATATGCATGAGTTTTTGTTTGAATAATGTTTATTGGACCATGTAACAGTGCACGGTATGAAAAACAATGGTATCAACTGAAAGTGAAATGTAATACATCCAAGCAGCTAGGTGGCGTTTGTTCGTTGCATAGTATTGAAGTGTAAACGACTTCTGACTTGCACTTGGCTTGTTCATTGCAGTTTTTCCTCTATACCAACGTGCTGTATGTAGTAAATAGAAGATCGCGTGCATGTACATAGTGGGAAATCTTCTTTGCTCGTCAGAAATCTATAAAGACAAGTTTAAAATGTCTCTGAACGAGTCATTGCAGCGCCAATTAGAAGAGTGCGATCTACTTTTTTTAAACGCTGGGGGCGAGCTACATGTTAATGTCAAAACTACATTCCCTCTTTTCATCAAAAATCTGGGCGATTGCTTGAGGTAAAATGAAAAGTACAATTATTTGAAAATTGTCAGATGCGGTAACGGAACATATCTTATGTATCATTTCAATCGCCTGGCGGGATGAAAAGTATCATGACTGGATGGGTGAATCACCATTCTATGGTTTATATGTGCAGGAGCAATGTGAAGCGATGCAAGGAGAGAAACCTGGAAGAAGCTTCCAAGCTGCTTAGGAGAATATCGAAGAATCTGCTGGAGTCCCTAGAAATAAAGTACATGCTGCCTCTAATACAGTTAATCATCTCCATGCAGTTGGAAACTCTGCAGGTCTCCACAGTCTTCCGGAAACTGGACCAGGTTGGTGCCCGTTCTCCCTGGGCTAAATGTAACAGAAGCAGTGAATATGTTTTTTTAAATGGTTTTTTTTTTGTCTTCCCAAACCACACCCAATAACAGATGATGCAATATTTCTCAGAGATCAACCATTCTCTCGTTTTCGAAGAGGTACAAAAGTGTTTGAAAGCTCTAATGGATTCGGATCAGGTACTTTGTCATTAACGTAGCCGTAAGTTGCTTTATCAAGTGTATTTCTGATGATAGAGGTATGTTATAACCAGTTTATGTAATTTATGTTTGATGTCCAATAGATGTTGGAGGCGAAGGGACTTCAGACAGGTGAGTTTGACACTGACAGCTGATGTCTGTTGTAAAATACACTGTTATTGTTTTTTTTTTCCCATATTTGCTGTGGTGTATGTGTGAAAATGGGCTCTCCGCAGTTGGCATGTTCCTGGAGGACAGCACAGTGGGCCGGGAAGTTCTGAGGCAGGCTTTCCCCTCCTTGCTCCACAAAGTGGACCAGGCATTTTACAGCATCATGGAGCAGGAGGTCTTAAGAAATGGAGACGCATGTTATAATGCCGTCAAGGTTGGTCAGGTGGCCGGTGACAGCAGTATCATGTTTAGAGTGACTAATAAAAGGACCTGCATGAAGGAGGTTCACCATCTAAATCCTGTACTTACAGGTGTGTCTGCAGATGTTCCAGCTGTTGCCTGAAGAGGTCACCCCTCTGGTGTGGAAGGATGGGGGCGCTGTCTCACCTCTGCCAGACATTTTGAAGTACTTGATGGATATTATCCTAGGAGAGGTATTAATCATGAGCTTTTACTCATAATTTAGAATACATACATTAAGGGCTTCTGGGAACCATAAGAAGCTAGAACTGGATAAGGGGGCAATTTGTTTTTAAAAATATGTCAATATAATTAATATATAAAGTTTGATTGATAGTAGACAGTTCTCATTAAAATCAGTGTAATATTGATGTCGCTGTAGGTGAGAGCAAGCTGGCGTTGATGGGCAGACACCCATTACAGTACTCACAGAGGTGGGGATTAAGGGCCCTGCTCAAGGACCCGCAGATATGCCGAGGCTGGACTCAAACCAGCGACCTTCTGATCACAGGCACAGAGGCTTAGCCCACTGAGCCACATGCTGCCCTCAATAGTGCAGAAGAATTCTTTAATTGGACAAATTTATCTAATGCATCATGTGTAACAGGGTCCTATATAGGTCAGCTACATAGGATATATGCTGTGATGTAAGCAAGTGAATTTGAGATGTCATTTTGTGGGGGAATAATTGCATCTGTTTCCTTTGTTTCGTATCTGTGCCCAGAGCTCCTACAGGGACACCCGCCTCCTGGCTGGCACAGCCATGGTCATGCTGATCAATACCTCCCCGACGGCTGAGGGCGGAGCCACAGCTGCGTGGAGCATGCTAGAGGTCACATGCCAAGGTCAGCCCGGTCAACAGCATCACCTTCGGTTAAAGGCTTAGGTTAAGAGGAAAGCATTGTGCTGTGGACAGCATTTACGAAGCATTCTGCTGGAATCAGATTTATAATTCAGTTTACATTCCTAAAGAAATCTATCGTACTTTGTTAGTGAATAAAATGTATAATTGTTGCCCTGGATGTTTAAACAGTTCTGTTGGGCCACTTACTAAATAGCACACAGTGTGGGGTTCAGTTCCTCACGTTTAATTAATAGTGCTGCAGCATTTCTGCTACAAATATGAAGTGAAATAGGAACATTAATAATATTAGTAATGATTAAGGTTAATGAATGTCTTTTATCAGAGCTACAGGAAGTGCGTGTTGGGGAGCTGAGGGTACGGTGCAGGCCGGGGCAGGATTGTGTGGGGAGGCTGGCGGTGAGCAGGGGGCTGCTGTCATGCTGCCGTAAGGATGTGCTGCTCTGTGGCGGAGGCAGCAAAGAGGTACTGATTCTGTGCGGGGAGGGGTGGGGGGACGAGGCTATACCAGTGACTGTGTAATACGGAGGGAGAGAAACATCTTAATATCATTCAGTAAATTACACACAAGCTAAAACAGGGCTCAGAAATAGAATGAACCAGCACAAGGCTGAACGGCTGAAGGTTTTAACGCTTTCGTTCTTGTGTTACAGCCCCAACTTAGTGTTCAAAATTTAAAAAAGGTTAATGTATTTCTTAATTTAGCCTAATGTAATTAAATAGCAGGGGCCTATACTACAAAGTGGGGTTACTGGCTTATCGAGGTAATTTGTTAGATTTACGTTAGTCTGGGCAAAATGTAAGTGAACGAATATGAAGTCTATTTAAACTGTGGTACCTTGCAGTAAATCCGACAAGTTACCCCGATAAGCCGGTAACCTCGCTTCGTAGTATGGGCCGCAGGTTTTCAAACTTAATAGGCACAGTAGTCATGTGCGAACTTGTCTGATTTAGCTAGTTAACTAGCTGGTTCAATGAACTGCAGTCACTTACAGGACATAGCAGTTGATAATATGTTTGAGATCTTATAGATCCGTTGTACATTTAAATAGGCCTTCAGATTTTCCTCAGTTATTGTGTCTCTCTGTTTAGTCCTAAATGCAGGATGATTCTCTCTTTCTTAGAGATGTCTGCTTCTGGAGGGTCTGTTCCCAGTTGTTTCAGCTTTATGTGAGAAGAGCTTTGACTGTCACTACTACGTCTTTCAAGGTACAGTGAACCTGACCATAATCTGGGGTGTGGGTCTTTTGCATGACTATAGAGCCACTGCTGTCTCTCTCATTGTTGACATCGACTTTTGACAGTGCTTGTACTGTGGCTGAGGCAAGTGAAGGAGTGCCTCATGGGGTTATGGGACTTGAAGAGCGCCCCCTTGCTGCTGGAGGACTCCATTCTGTGTCGACAGCTTGTCCAGGTCGTTTGGAACATCGCAGAAAGCCCTGTAAGTTTCAGGACGGGGGTCACAGATGAGGTGCCTGTTAGATAAGAGGGTAGTAGTATTAGTAGTACTTTATTGATACCAAAGGAAATTCCAAAATAGGTATACTAAATGTTTGGAGTAATATAAGTAATGTTATAAGGTGAGGACTGTTAAACAAAATTTGTAACTGTATGGTAAAAAGACAATTATCTGTCTACTCCTTTGAAAGGATACTTGGATGTTTAATTGCTCATGTTTAATTGTTAATGTTGTCATCTAATTGCTGATTAATTATTTTCAGTATTTTCTATATTTACTTTTACTATTTAATATTTAATATTGATTAGATTGTACCGTATTTTATTATCAGCAATTTGTGAAGTTAGGGCTTAAAGTGACTAACACTATAACAGTCCGAATTCCCATCAAGGTCAGTTTATTGGGGGCTATGAGTACCCCGGGGCTACAGCTGCCTCTGTTTCAGGGTTGGCACAGAGCATCCTGGCTAACATGTCCGATGTAACCATCAGGTGGAAGGCGTGTCAGAGTCCGTGCACTGCTCCTTCCGCATCCTGCTGGAGATCCTCGACCTGGAGCAGCGTCGCTTCCCAGAGACGGAGATGCGTCTGTACTCTTCCCTGCTGAGCTTTGTTGGTGCCCTGCCCTGGGAGGCAAAGGCCAAATACTTCCCCCTTTGTGCTCTTCTGCCGTATGTTGGCAGCGGCGTGGTGAGTAGAAGCTTTATGTGGCTTGAGTTGTGGATGTTGGTGAGAGATGATTGCTTTAGTTCCTCTCCCTTCCCTCCCTCAAGCATGTATCTTAACTCTCTGACACCTTTTGAGAAGCAGGAGCATGTTCTGAAATGCCTGCTCTGATGCGTGTTTGCTTCCTGGCTCTAGGTGTTTGAACGCTTCCCAGATCTTCCCCAGGATCTGCTGAAGTGCCTCTCCACCAATCACCTGTCTCCGAGTGCCTCGGAGACCTACAAGTCGCTGATTCAGCAGCAGAGGCGGGAGCTTAGTGCGGCTGTGGCCCCTGGGTCCTCCCCTTCAGAGCTGGAACTGGCAGAGATGTGGGCCCAGAGGTGGCGGCCTGCCCTTCTGGAGGCCCTGACCTCAGACATAATGCTTCTCCAGAGCAATGCCTCTAGTCACCTCCTGCCATGGACCCTGCGCACCTTCCCAGGAGCCTTTGAGATCCTCCAGGCTTCGCTTTCTGGTGCCAGCACTGGTCATCTTCGTGCCTGGGCCTGCCTTGTGTGCAGCTGGCGGGCGATGGGCAGATCCTGGTACCTAGAGGAAGGCCTGTCCCAGAAGACCCTTCAGCTGGCTCTGAGCTCCCTGGATGACAGTGTGCGTCTGGCTGCACTCGGCCTTCTGTGTGGGGGCCCCGGGACCCGACACCTCCCTTCGGCATTAGAGGTCGCTACCCTCAAGCAGTTCATCCCCCTCAACCTGAACAGCGAATCGTCCCCCTTCCGCCAGCAACTCCAGGCCACGGTGAAGAAGCTCCTGGTTCGTATCCGGGATGGCTGCCTGGCGTGCCTCCGGAAGGAGAGGAAAGGAGGTGGCAGAGACATTGGTCAGGAGAAGGAGACGGACTCCCTGCTGAAGCAAGGAGTAGGTGAGACCAGGAACATATTTTTTATAATGAAATTTTTATGAATCAATGAAGTGTGGGTCGATTTTTAGGCACATCATATATATTTAAGATGGTAGTTTTTGCAGGATTATGCCCATCTGTGGAGATTGGATCTTCGGCAGAATCTCTTTAGGACTTTATCTGATAGCCTCTGGGTTATATATATTTCCCGTAACGCAAACTGCTGTACAGCAATCTCTTGATCAGATGTCTACATCCATGGGAGGCTGGAGTGGATGGACTGACTGTTGATGTGGACTCTAATAATAAACATGATCAATTTCTGTGTAGTTGTATTTGCACTGTGTGTCCACAAGCAGGTGTGGATGCCCTGGCTGTTTAGTCTGTGCTGATCTCCCTCATGGCTGAATGATCTGAGTACGCGAGCCAGTTTACATGCCCCAAAAAGGACGTTTATTGTCTCCTTCAGAACTTCAATGTAGGAGCATGCTGAGGGCTGGATCAGCTCAGAACATCAGTGTTTCTGACTCTCTTTCAGACCTTGTGGACTGGCTGGCTCGCCTCGCCTTCACATCCGTGGCACCGGGCCTCAGTTACCAGAGGAAAAAGACTGCCTTGCTGTTCCTCTCTGCAGTCCTAGACACCTGCACAGACACCTGGAGCCCAGACAAAAAGAAGGGCCAACCTCCAGGTGGGGGAGGGTGCAGGAGTGATCCATTTAGAGCCGGGGGGGAGGGGGGGGGGGCAAAGGATGCCCTCATGATGAGGTAGGAGCTCGATTTGTGCA
>JAODJX010000042.1:37288894-37307004 GCA_026776945.1 Isichthys henryi
CCCCCCCCCCCCCCCCCCCCCCCCCCCCCCCCCCCCCCCCCCCCCCCCCCCCCCCCCCTCAAAGAGCGGTGATGCAATCCTGATATTAGATAAGGTTACACTTCCATTGCTTACTGCTTAGAATGGGGGCTGCAAATGGTATCTTCCCATTGCCTGAAACTGTAAATGCATTAATACAAACTTTCATTAACTTTAGCCCCAGAAAATCCACTTCTTGTGCAGTTTGTGTTACAGAGCAGTTTGATTGATCAGACAAAATGGGGGGTGGGGGGGTTTGGCTGATTTCTGACCGTATTTGACATTTGGAGATGATTCACTCGTACGGATGCGGTCTACTTAATGTACTTACCAGTCCCCTAGTACCTGACTAATTAACTGAACAATTCAAGTAATCTTTATCAGATTAAATGTTTTTGTAGCATTGTCCATGGCTGACCTCTGACTTCCCATTTCCACAGGGGTCGCGACCTGCAGCGGCAGCGCGAACAGCGTGCCTACGAGAGGGAGATGCAGCGGATCACCTTGCCCCTGTCTGCGTTCTCCAACCCGGCCTGCGAAGTGACTGAGGAGAATGCTGTTGTCATTGTCAGTGGCGACCAACAGACGCCCTGCCAAGATGGTGGGGCAGCTGAGGGCGGGACCCCTCTCATAGGCCAGGCAGGCACCCCAGGGGCATGAGTGACAGCTCCAAAACTGACTGGAACTGGTGACAATGGATCGTGGGGGGGCGGTTAAAACCTCCCCCCACAGTCCCAATTCTATTTGAAGACCCCTGAAGAGGACTGCGATGCAACCAAGATGATCAAAGACACACACTCCAATCAACTTTGTTTTCCTGATACCAATGCCGGTGTCTGAACTGAAGTGATTAAGGGTCAGGGCACGAAATGGAACTACTCCAGCAGAGATTTACTCAAGAGCAGATGAGTAATAAGTAATCATTTCAAAAGTGCATGTCAGGATGCTTGACAATGATGACAGTTATGGCTTTCAGTTTCTTTACGGCGAACTAAACCCTTTATGCGATAGAGATTTCAATGAAAAGAAAGACTCTTTAAAGGAAAATCGCTTCTGGATTTTCATTGTGTTTTCATTTGAGAAGGTGTAGAAAAGCTAGTGCACGCAGTACGACACAATGGGTGAGGAAGACAGAGCAGAGCTGTATGCTGTTTGCAGTGATGTCAGACACCATCAGCATTCAGTCGGTGCCATTTTATACCAGAGCTGGACACTTTGGCTGAAAGGAAACAGGTTCCCCAAACTGTCTAGTCATCCTGCAAGACTAGTTAAGTCTGGGGTAGAGGGAGAACGAGCTCTATTTTTCTTCTTTTTTCTGTTCAATAAATATTTCCTTTTACATTTTTTAAGGTTGTGTATTTTAGCCATGGTTTGCAGCTTGTTGAATTTCTTCAGGGAAAGGCTGCACTCTGGGTCAGAGAAGAATCAGCAGTACCATTTAGTCAAAGGACAAAGGTCATTTTTTTAACCCCTAAGATGCAATGGAAGCATCAAGGTTGGTTAGAAGTCATTTTTGGCACGTGGAAATAGCCACGACTGCACATTTAGCTGAGTGACCTTGGGTAATTTTGCCTTTGCAAAGCCTTGCCAAGGTGGTCTAGCTCCTTTGCCCCCCCCCTCGTAAATCCTGCAACAGCCCATAAATGCCTGAATCCTTGAGACAGCTGTGTAGTGTGGTACTATTGGTCTAAGGTAGTAAGGAAGATAACACCCCAGGTCACAGCCTGTAACTAATGAAACTGCTACACCTAATGCTCTATGGGGCATATAGATCATAGTCGTGTGGTGAATATCAGATTCTAAGGAGCAATAATAATGTCTCAAAATGAAATCATCTTATACCACAACCTGACTTGTCTCTCTGAAAATGACAGTGGTTTGGTCATTATAAGAGTGGATTTGATTTTTTTCCCTCATAATCCATGGCTGTTCTGTGTCTCTTCTAAAACACTGCATTAAACCTCAGTTTGTTTTTTGGTTTATTTCTGTTCGACTTTTCATAAAACGTGTCATGAAAATGTCATGAAAAGCTGTTTCGGACTGGTATTGAAAGGTATTCGGTCAGAATATGTGCATTGTAGATTTTTGTTATACGTATTTGTTTGTCTGACTTTGTACACTGCTGACAAATATAATATGTAAAATTATCTTGTTTTTTTCCCCAGGTTCTTTGTGGTCCATTCTGTAACGAAGTTAAATTTAACGGCCATAAATGTACATCATGCAGTGAGTTGCTGTCGGCTGATTCAAGGTCATAAATTTCTTTTACCATTAAAAGAGATCTAGCAGCGTAGCACTTCTCACATCTGTTTGTCTCACTGCGAATCTGGAGCATTCTAAGCCTCACTTTCATTCAGTTACAGATGGGGGTGTCTCCTGTATGGATTCAGGTTAACACCAGTTTGGAGGACCAGCCATAAATCTTTTGGTTTTGAGTCAGTGCCCTCAATAGCTGTCCTGCCTGCCCGCTGCTGCTATCACTAACACTGGGAATGATGGCAGCACGGCTGAAAATGCTGACACATTATCGCTTTTCTTTCGGATCATCGCACCAACCTTGTCATACGAGTTATGGCCAGTGTGACTGACAGAAGAAATAGAGTATCTCATCTGCACTGGAAACCCTTAATACAAGAGCTTTTAAAAGGCCTCACTGATTATTGCCTGAGCATATTCACAGATATCGGAGCTACCAACATAAAAAAAAAAAATGTTATGTAGCAGCAGTCGGTGCAAGTCAACCCATTAGGCGAAACGGGCATCTGCCTCGGACACGATCTTCTGAGAGGGTGCCAACCATGTTACAAACTGCAGAAATGATCAGGGGCTAAGGCAAGTTTACCCGGTGCTTGTCTTCTTTGAGGGCATAAGATACTCAGGTCGGCGCCATGGATGTCATTGGGAATTTTACCGTCTTGGACTTGGAGGTGGAGTGGGGGGGCACTGGCGGGGAAGCTTGCCTAGGGTGCTACTTGTGCTTCTACAAGTACTGGCCGAAGTTGTAAAATTGTGCATACTGGGAGACAAGCATATAATTAATTATGGCCAATACAGAACCTTTAAGGTGATTTGACTTTTTGTTTTAAAGAGGTGTCATTTTTTTATCATGTTAGGACTGATATACAGCAAATACAAACAAGCATATATTTCAGCCAGTTTATTCGAAATATTTACATAGGACAACTTCAGGGTGAACGCGGTAACTAAGAAACGAAAACATGACAACCAATCGCGAAACTGAAGTGTGAAAAGAGCGACACCTAGTGGTAAAACCACACCAAATATCAAAGACTGCGAACAGAATCGCTAAAAAAAAAATACCTACTGTAGTATGAAGACAAATCAAGCAGCATTGTTTTTCATTAAACTGCAGATGAAGCGGACTTGCATTAATTTGGAACAGTTTAAATTATAATGATTTTGCACTGCATTCAGTACGACCCACTCAACAACCTCATATTCAAGTTCAAATTGACGTACAGATTTTTTTTTTTTTAATTTTCATTTTGAAACACCAAGGAACAAATGATTTCAATACAAGACATGCAAAAGGGAAACATTTTCACACCTTTAATGTTATGGTTTGTTCCTTTTTTTAATGAAGCATCCTACTTGGACAGAACATTTTGATACACAGGATAGTGGTTACAATTTGTACCGCAGAAACAAGGGTAGCAACTATACAAAAAAATTATTCAGAGGTGTTCATACATGATATCCCATCTGAATGATTACTCCGGAAATCAATACACCCAGTTTCCTCTTGAAGCCCCTATACATAAAAAAAAAAATCTGTATATTTCATACAATTTGCTTTATCAAAAAACAAGTCCAGTTTTATTCAAATCAGAACCACTTGGATTTACTGAAGTCCGTTAAAAAGAAAAAAAAACAATAAGACAGTGATTTTCTATGGCACAGGAGATCAGGTAGTGTGGAAAGTAACCCCAGGTGAGTTAAAACTGGACCACGTGTGCAAATTCTCCAAACTGCTCCAGTTGACTGTGGTGAGAGTAAAAAGTGGCTGTTCTGAAATTTTAATGTGGGTGGGTAGTTATGTGAGCCTTAATATTGAACATTCCTACAAAGAAACAATGAAATACTTATTATTTAAACCTGTGCCACCTAAAGTTCAAAGAACTTCATGCTAAAGGGTCCCTATTCTCTAACAATCACGTCAGTGCGTTCGTTTAAGATGGTCACACACTCGCCATGGCAACATCAATCGTCAACAAATGAGTGTCTAGTTTTCTGACGATGCCACCAGTAGCTACACTGGTCTTAGTCCAGAGTATGGACCATTGCGGATACCAGCAAGGTAGCCGACCTCACTTAGATAACAAAAAAAAAAATAAAAATTATATATATCTCACTCACTCACTCACTCACGAGGTTAATACAAAACAAAGTCAGTAAAAGTTCCCCAGCCTGGGCTCAAACTAAGAACCATTAAGTCAGAAACATTTAGACGGTGGCATTTTCACTGAAATAGTGGCACACAGCTTGAGGCATTAAATCTGGATTCCAGCATGAGATACATATATAAAAAAAACAAGTCCCATTATTAAGAGCAAGTAATTCCTGTTGAAATGCTTCTCTCCTCCCATCCTGTGTTTTTTTGGCCTGTTTCCTGAAGGCTTCATTGTCCTTACAACAGGAGGACCAGTCCCACTATGTAAACACATCAAAGTCCATCGTGCCCCACGGCATATTAGTGCATAAACAGACACGCGGTTCTAGTGTGTGTGAAGGGAGGGGGCTGGTGGGGGCTAGGTCTTACTATCACCTTCTGTAACCCTCAGTCCGGCTCCGTGGGGCTCGTGGAGGTGTGGCAGATTCTGGTGCAGCTCCTCCAGCTCGGCGGGCAGAGGGATGCCCATCTCCTGGTTGAGGGCCAGGGCCTCGAAGCAATCCTCCAGCTTCTCAAATGGCGGTCTGGAAGGGGAAAAGGGCAAAGCTTAGGCTGAACCTGGTGTTTATGGGTCATTAATATGTTAATTGATGTTAACTGGAGGTAAATTCCTGTCTTTTAATTATATTCTCAATAGACAAAATAAATACATGTTATCTTAGAGAATGTGATCCCCAGTGGAAGAGGTTAACACCAAGATCACAGACATGCAAACCAGTACCACTGACAGGTCCCACCCACCGGTTCTCGGGGATGAGGTCACAGCAAGTCACAGCCAATGGGAAGAAAGCAGGGGGGCTCTCATCTGGAAGGAATTTCTCCTGGAACTTGGCCACGTTCAGTCCAAAGTCCAAGGTTCTAGGTAGGCATTCTGGGTCTGCGTAAACCTGCCCAATAATCTGGGGAAAAGTTTTTTTTTGGTGTATTTTATGACTGCCTATTTTTGTTTCACTGGAACTCCTATACATGCGAGAAGGGCAGACAAGACTAGTTAGTCCCATGAAAGCTTATTTACATACCAAAATCATAAATGGGTGCTTTTAAAGACTAACAGAATTTATGATGGAATAGCATGTGTTAACAGTTCAGTGTAGAGAGAGAGAGAGAGAGAATAGAAAATGGCTGCCATACTGATAAAAGCCTCACAACACCAAGACCTCCTTTTTGGTTACTGGCCTATTCTTTTCAGTTTCCTTCTACAGTATGACCAGGAGCAGGATAAGGTTATCACCACCACACAGGCGTCACAGTTTACCACAGGTGCTTTACAGCCTTCGCAGCTGCTATGTGGGGGTGGGGAGGGGGGGTGTACAACACAGGGTAACTGAGGAGAGAAATGTCTGGGTTTTGGACAGGTCCTAAGAGGGGTTCTCACCTCACAGAGGACAATCCCAAATGAAAATATGTCCACCTTCTCGTCGTAGCGTTTGCCTGAAACACGAAGAGCTCTGCGTCAAGGGTAATTATTCTCATGGAGTGACTTTGATGTAACTAGGCTTAATTTGTCATTTACTATCTAGGAGAGTGAATATCCTTCCTATAGCATTTCATGAAATGATGGAACTACATTAAGATGACAAGATAATGAAGGTTAACTGTTAATTATTCAACAAACTAATGTGAGAATCAAAAGCTCATAGATCAGCCTTTTGATGGGACCACAGAGTATTGTTTGATATCGCAAGCTTTGATAGATCCTCGGGCTGGGAAGATGTGAGAAGCTGGAGAGATGGGGAGAAGGTGTTCACCTCACCGTTCAGCATTTCTGGAGCCATCCAGTATGGGTTCCCCACTACGGTGTATCGCTTCTTGCGGTCAATCCTCCGAAACGTTCTTTTCTTTGTGTTGGGCTTCTCCGGAGGGGGGTGTCGGACCTTCTCTTCCACAACCAAGCGGGAAAGCCCAAAGTCAGCCACCACCACAGTGTTGTCCTGGTAACAGGTGGACAAGTGAAATTAGGATATTTCCATGATTTTTTTGACATTGGTATCCAACTTTCGGCTACTCTGTGCCTAAATGATCAGCCACTGGCATTCATTAGTCTTCCGATAAAACACACATGCACACAACGCCATTTCCAAAATTTTAAATATCCTAAACCTAACATTTACAAAGACTACTGTGAATGTGCATCCTTTATTGCCATCAGGCTTTAGTCTACTTTGAAGCAGCCAGAAAAGACGTCTAAAGAAACTTCTCTCATACTCCTATGCCAAGCCTGCAAGTCTCATCTACTCCCCAGCAGATTAAAACAAATGTTCTGGATATCTAGCCTGCAAGCTAGAGACGGGTAAAAAACAAAACAGTGGAAGGACGTTCCAAGGAAATCCATATCTGTCTCAGATGTGATCAGAAAGGAAATAATAATTGCTGTCCTGTCTTCTCTTTTGGTGTCCGACTGATAAAACTCAGACTGGAGTGCCAGTTCCAGAATCTCACAAGAGAAAAAAAAATGTCTCATCAACAAAAATTGGTGTTCTGAAGAATTAGTTTATTCAGAACCCTTATGATGCACATCAAAATGTCCAAAATTAAAAAACCCAACCTTTCTGTTCCTTGAAGACTGTCAACTATAAAAGATTTCTTTAAACGTTTTGGACATCCATCCAAACAAACACTCGAAGGACACACTTATTAAAACAGTGATAATATGACAGGTAAAAACTGGTGCAATCTGACTGTTTCCAATCACCGTTCCCCTGACCGCCTCCAGGCCTTGTGGAGCTGTCTGGGAGGGGAACACGCCACATTGATGGCGGTAAACACACTCGTAACGGCGGCCGATTGGCTCATGGGGATCTTCCCACGCTACACCGTGGTGCATGCTAGTCAGACACAAACATCTCCTCCCTTGTGATCTGTTTTTTTTAAAGGGACCCAGACTATGTCAAAGGCTCAAAAGCAAGCTGAAGCCTGTGTAATTAGGGTGTAATTATGGTGTAATTAGAAGCTCAGAGCAGTGGAATTGAGAACTTTCTGGGGCTACAGTATTACATTATTCCTGGCGCTTTGCACAACAGTATTTTTCCTGAGATATTCTCGGTTTTATGCATTTTCCCATAATTTGCATCTAACCAGGACATTGTCACACGTACCAGTTTAACCAAGCAGTTGTGCGAGTTGAGATCTCGGTGGATGATATTCCTCGAATGCAGATAAGCCTGGGACAGACACACATAGACAAAACAGTAAACAAAAACTTTATGTAATGACCATAACGCCACAGAAGTTACAAACACATGGACAGATTTGACACAAACACACACTGCTTTCTCCACGGGTTGCCTTTCAACAGACTTGTATTTGTCAGTTCAGACTGATGCCACCCCCCCCCTCCCCCCCCACGCCTCCTGTCGCCATCCTCGTTCCCTCCAGTCTTTGTGCGAAACCTGAACCAAAGCTGCTTCGCTGTAGCAACAAAGCTGGTCTCCCTGGAGACCAGCAGGGACAGGAAGGAGGGGCATGTGAGCAACGTTAACCCTTCACTTGACCACTTGGGGGCACACTGGCTTTTATCATGGCAGTTTCCAAGTGGTTGACCAGCTCACCATTCCAGAAGCAATGCCTTTGGCAAAGCTGACTCTCTGTTGCCATGGAAAGGGATCCTGGGAAAAAAAAAAAGTAGCAGTGAGGCAAATGCTGCCTTGCATTTTAATCCAGCAGCATGAAAACATGACATATTTCCCCACCCACCAAAGTAAAGGCTGCATAAATAGCACAATAAAGCATTCTTAAACATATTTCTACAAAAAGGTGCCCAGTTTTGCAGGACTAACAAGCATTAGAGTTAAACCCTGCCTTTATCCCAACACAGTCAGCATAGCACCATGTGGACGAAGAGTGAATCCATTAGGGATGTAAATATGTTATGGGTATCGGAAATGATGGTATCGGAAATGAGCAGACTCCACCCTCCTTCCTAAACAAATGAATGAATTAATGAATAAATAAAATGAGCCTGTTTCTTCTCTTTTTTATGAATTCATGCATTACTGAGTCCAATTAGGTCAGATGAGGATGAACCCAATGTCCACCCCCCCCAATGTCAAACTCCTTCCACCGCCAGTGGTGTTAACACAATCGAGGTGGTACGCACCATGTCCCTGATGAAGTCCTTCAACGTTCCCCCCTCAATAAACTCCGTTATTAAATTCAGCTTCTTGTCCTTGTACAGCACACCAATAAACTTCAGGACGTGAGGGTGCTCCAGACTTCTCATGACCTTCACCTGATGAGGTGGAAGACAGACGTTCCACAGCATGTCTACAGCGTTTAGACGTTCCCAGAATAACCACATCACCCGCCTTGCTTTCAGTCCCAGATCCCACTCCACGACAAATGGCTAAAAAGCTTGTATGTTAGGATTACTCTTGTGTTCACGAAGCCTGAAGCGATCCATCTGTGAATGACATCCGACCCGCTTGTGATCCTGGACAATAACGTGTGCACGTGTAAAACCAACCAGCTACTTCGTGGAGTCACAATACTCTCCCCAGAGCAGAGGCTCTTACCTCCTTCAGGAAAGTCTTCTGTGTCTCCTCGTCACAGCGAATGAGCTCCTTCATGACCATTACCTCCCCTGTGGCCTTGTGGGTCACCTGTCACAGCATATTGAAGCTGGTCACCATCATCGCACACATTTCTGTTCATTTTAGCCCATTTAATATTTATCTAATTAAGATGAATGAAGAAGAAAAGGTTGAATGACCTTTAACTGCCTTTAAGTGAAACGGCTAGAACATACTTTTGCTCAGACAAAAATCAAGGAACGGCTGAATTGCCACAGAGCCACAGCAAGTACCTTGATGGCCTGGCCAAAGAAGCCCTTTCCCAGCACTTCACCATGGATCAAGTCACATGGCCGGAAGATGCGGTGAGAACAACTGCTCATGGAGCGCAGCGACTCCGAGCGCCCGATGTCCCCGGACAGAAGGGGGCGCTCCTTCGGTGATGTCGGCCCGGGGGACTTACAGATACTGTTACTGCGCCTGGTACCCAGCGGCAGCATTAACAGAAAGGCATAGCTCATGTTAATATTCATTTCATTTTCGAAGCTTTGCAATTTACTGAGAAAACAAATACTAATGTGAACCATTAACCAGTCACCTTACCGATGACCTTTACCATTACCGGGAATACTGAAAATCATGGGAATATCCTGCTTCATTAAACAAGTTTGTGGGATTTTTATGGGAATAAAGTATTAAAAGAATAAACGTGGCCACCTCCACTCATCCTCTCTGGCTGGTTTACCCAACATTCCAACTTCTAACCTTGTACGTTTCCCTGGATTTGTGTCGCAAACCCTTTCCGATAAAGATTTCTGGGACGTAAACCTGCAGCCTACTGCTTTACATGTTCACCTGTTATGCTACCTGCTGGTTAAGTATCACATCTCTTATTGTGACTTTGTCTTGTACCTTAATGACCTCCTGTTCAGGGTACAGTCGTCAACGTGGGTGCGCCTCTCAAGAACAGCATTGGTGGGTGATGAGAGGCGCATCCGGGAGGTGGCGGGCGCCCCTAGACTCGTGTGCGTGGACCCCAGGCGGAGTCTGTCCAGCCGCTGCCTGACAGGGTCGTACTCTATGAGCAGCTGCAGTGTCTGACTAGTCCGGTGGATCAGATCCTTCATCTGGGAGAGCCAATGAGAGCGGAGGGTCTTAAGAGTCCATCTCAGTGTCTCTCTGATTCTCTCTCTGTGTCACACACACACACACACACACACACACACCTGAACCTAATAACCCCTATTAAAAAAGTAGACCAGAATCACAAAGTAACAGGAAATAGTAATTTTGAACTCATGCATGTATAGGCGGCAGGGTACAATTTATAAAAGGCAAACTGACCAGATTATACATGCATCACATTATAATAAAGTCAAGGTGGCTTCACCTGTAAACAATTAGTACAATGTTTCTCAGGGTGAGCACAAGATGATTTTCAGCATTACCACTGCCTGACCAGCAGGTGTCAGTTCATCCAGGCAAGAGTTGCAAAGCCTACCCCCCCCCCACCCCCAAATCATTTCCTAATTCAACCTAAGTCCAGATGAATTGGCCTGTATTAAAAAAGGAAAAACAGCTGCTAAGAATTTAAACACCGACTTCAAGCAACTCATTGGTAACTTTTCTCAATTATGTGCATCTGACATTGCACCAAAAAAAACTTTATATTTACATAAAGTTGTATTGGATTTTTTTTTTTTTTTTTTTTACTCTTTTTAAAATCTGATTTTTTTTAAATGTGCATTCTGTGCTTAAAGTCACCTGCTTTTCCAAATGGGTGGAAGTTTACCGGACTGGACCTAGAACTGAGCTGTGGAGGACTAAAATTACTATGAATCTAAGTAACTATAAAATGACATCTTATTACATTTACTATAAATTACAATATTATGTATTATAGAAGGGAAAATGAAAGCATTCCATCTCAGTCTCCCAGATATAAACCCACCTTTGGTTAAAATCAGATTAACACTTAAGGGGATTTAGGGACTTTCATTGTAAACAGGAGAAACCTGACTTACGGTTTAGATCAGGAACTGCTGTGATTTATGAAACATGCAGATAAGAATCACATAAATGATAAACAGCTCAAAGCAATGCAGCCAACAGATTCTGGATGCCACTTTTACCAGTTTAAGTAGACATGAATAAAAGGAAAGGCATGAATAAAAGGAAAATCCCGTGGACATGCTCCTTGGGAATCCGGTAGTTACCAAACTGATAACACAAAATTATTTTTACCTTCTAATTTCCTGAAAAGAAATACATAAGAATCATGAAAATTCAGGACAGCATGATCACTAGCGGTACTACTACTCAGGTTTCAGCAACATAAATTAGCCTGCCATAATCACCCAAAAAAATCCTTTTAAGGAGACATCTCATTGGGTGAAGGAAATGGAATTCAGATGCTCACCTCATCCTCCATTAACGTAGCTACAGAGATGCCGTTGATCTCCAGAATCCGATCACCGGCATGGATGGCGTTCCTCACTTCCGGACTGATGTGCATCCCTCGAACCCTGAGGGGCGCAGAAGTGACATAACTTCACCGAAAGCACTAATAAAAAGCAACGGGGTCTTTTATGTTCCTAAACACTCAGTCACCATGCAGAACAGATTGACAAGCACACTGAGACTGAGCTGAATACTAACAAATTCTGCATTTTTTTGATCTACAGGTTCATTGGTTGTTCATTGGTTGTCGAGATACAGTTGATAGGAGAACGTGCTGTGAAGCCAGGTATGGCTGAAATGAGCACCAGTCTGCTTCTTGACCCGTGCGCTGGTGAAGAGAGCACACACTCACTCCTTGACTTGCACAGTAGCCTTGCCGCTGGCACAGTCCCGTACCACGGACACCGAGAAGCCCCGCTTGCCGTTGGCAGCGGCCGGCATGGAGATAAGGGTGACGGTGTGCGGCAGGGAGTCGAGCACAGAGTCGGCAGAGCGGTTCTCCAGCATGGGCGTCAGGACTATCTCCCGGTGACAGCTCCCGCTGACAGAGGTCAAAGGAATCGCAGGGGATCGCAGTGACAAACGAGAGAACTAGATCAGCTAGTACCTACTACAGCAAGCAAATGGAGTTTTTAATCCTGCTGAAATAAAAAAGCTCGGAAGACTGAGTAAATACAAATATAGAGGCTAGGTGATAAATTACGCCAGCTCACACACAAAAACGCCAGCTCATTACCCAGCATGCTTAGGGGCACTTACCAGTACAGCTTGGAACGTTCCACCAAGGCATAAGTGTCCCGTTCTTCTATGACCACCTTGCAGTTCAAACACACAAAGCATTCTGGGTGGTACTTGTACTCGCCTGCCACCTGGAAGTGGATCACAGAGACAGAACCCATCACGTATCGCCCGTCGTCTCCCGAGGCCTTACGACAGGGAATGCTGGCAGCTGCCCCCTCCTCCCCACTCCGGTATCCCTGCCGTCTATGTGACACTGGCAGAAAACCACATGGACGGCCAAGTAATCAGGTACGATGTTAGGTAGCACCCTGCAGCAGGCCACGCCTTCGCACCCTGCTCTCTTAACTCTCGCTTTCTTTTCCTCTTGCACAAACAAGCATTACAGCTTTCCCAAGTGCCATTCGGTTCTGTGTCATCACACCCTGGACAGTGTTTGAAAAATGCTGCATTAGAGGACTTTAATGCACCATGATTCTAAACTGGGTCCTCATCACTTGGTATGTGGGAAAGCCTTCACTGGTCTCTAGGAAGCCAGACCACATGCACTACTAGTTCCCCCCCCCCCTCAGGGAGCCACCATTCGCTCCTAACAATGTGGGATGACGGCAGACTTCAGAACAGAGACGAGTGCGCAGGAAAGCCACCTTTCTGAGGGAAAGAGCAGGTAAGCAGCCTGCGCTGTGATGAGGTCATGAATGGGAGACCCCTGGCAGCACGTCAAATGTGGTTCTCCAGCAACTTCTCCAGCTTATTGTCACCCTCCGACACACAACCACTTCAGCAGGAAAGAGCATAAGGAAAGCAAGCTGGGGGTGGGGGGGGAGGGGTGCCGTGGTTACATAACCAAGACACAAAGAGGCACAGGCTCATCTTCACTAAATAATAACAACAGAGGTGCCTGGAGACTTCTGCTGCAGAGGATAATCAGATGTTATCTTCGTAATGCTTCTCAAAATGTAATACGCTATAGATCCGACTCAAAGAAAGAACAGAAAGAGCCGAAACATGCAGAGACGACTCCTAAGTGAAACATTCATGGCTGTGCATTGCAGCCGCTCTAACGTAACAAGGTGAGCACCTTAAAGTGAAGCACTGAGTACCTCACTCACCTCATTACCACACAAAGGTCTGCTTCACTGTGTCTTCTGCTACGAGGTTGAGGCAGTCGTCAGCGCCGGCCACACAACCGACTCAGGAAACAAAATGACCCGAAATCTTTTCGCCGGACTGAGGCTCACAGCCGCCCGGAAGGCCCTTGCCAGAAGTACTTGGCAAGCTGGTGGCCTGGCAGTGCTACCAAGGCGGAATCGAAAGGCCTATTATTTGTCTTGATTATTGAGAGACCTTCTTGTACGAGTTCACTTCAGGATCCACATTTAATTAGTTGTAAAAAAAACAAAAAAAAAAAACAAAAACAAACATGATTTAGCTGCGGCTGGTTGCGACAGGAAGTTGTCCACTGGTCGGATACCCATGATCTCACAGAACCAGACCATCTGACCAACCAAGAGCCGCAAACCATCGGACCCCCAGTGACCCTGCTGAGGCTCCCGCACCCCAAATTTGAGATGCCTGAAAGCACATAGTGGCTGAGTAACCTCCGGATGGTCCCCGTGCCTGTGGTCTCTCCGTGACAGATTTTTGATCTCTCATGACATTAGGATCGCTGTGGCTACATTTCGATTTTATTCATTTATTTTTAAAGAAGGGGAAAGTTTCACCAAAATCTCTGAAAATAAACTCTTATGCTATGACGTGTCAGTGTTTGGGGGTTGGATATTGTACCCAACTATGCTGGAATCATGGGGAGGTTGGGGCAAGCTAAATTCCTATTCTATGACAATTGAAGCCAGTTTGTTATAACTAATTTTTACGGACCACCCCCTCTGAAAGTGCTGTCTGAAGATCTGCCTGCAAGAACAGCTTCTCAGGAGGACAAAGCAACAGGTATCGTTACCCATCTACCCCTGTGTGTGCTCATCCTGTAGAGGGTAACAAGGTACCGAGGATGGCGCACCAGTTCCTCGCAGCACACACACACACACACACACACACACACACACACACACACTATGGGCGAATTAGAAAGACTAATTAGCTTAACTGCATGCCTTTGGAGTGTGGGAAACCAAAGCACACCCATTATTCAATTTGGGGAAAACAAAATTATTCTCCGACCTCTTCAAAGGAGGTCTTAAGTAATCCATCCATCCATCTTGAAACCACTTCTCCAGCACAAGATTGCAGGGGAAAGGCCTGGAGCCTAACCCAGGCAGCATCGTAAAGCACAAGGCAAGGGAACACCCTGAAGCTCAGACACCAGAGGTCACACACAGGCACACTCACGCTCCCACTATCAGCAATTCAGAGATGCCAGTTCATGTAACTGCAAGTTCCTGGAGAGCAAGAGGAAACTACAGGACCTGCAGGTATCCCACACTATTTGGGGAAGAACGCAGGTGTGAGGATCAAAGTCCAGAATCCATTACCCCTCTTCTCAGGTCGGCAAGACCACCACACAAGAACTTTTATAACAACTCTGTAATAACTGAAGAATGATTCCAGTAGTGATCTGGACATGGTTGATACCACTTAACAGACCATCCAGTGTTGCCATGGCAATTCAATACAGTGAAAATGATTGGAAACCAGCAGATAACGTTCACAGGAAAATCCCCCCCAAGCATAGTACACTGAATAGGAAAGACAAGGGGGGGAAAAAAACAAACCATTAAGACATAGGACTGAATATTGAAAGGCTACTAAACCGTAGCCTTCCCCAACAAATATCTTCATTTGATAAAGACACATTAAGAAAAAAAAAATTCCCCACAAAATCACCCAAGTTACACATCTTTTCCTTTAGTTTTTTGTTATTGGTTTTTATTTGGAGCAAAACATTCTGTTTCATGGTTAGTGACTCCCCCCCCACAAACCTAGAGCTGCCTGCAGGACTGATAATTCAGAACGTGCTCCATGCCGGAGGTAACATCCATCTTTGAGAAAAACAAAACAAAATGAGACGGGGGCCCCGCATGCCAGGCGAAGGCGTGGATTCATCCTGTGACAAGGTGATAAATGGATACCTTTCTGAAGGAATTCCTCCACTTCTGACAGAAGTGAGGAGCACAGAGACAAGGATCAAGGATTGTTTACTGCCCGCCGTCTTCACATCCCATGTTAAAATCCACAACAGTTCCCTGCAGGAGAATACAGGACACACTCACCATAGCCGGCCCAGTCATGAGCAGAGAGCATCCGTGACACATCTCGCCAAACTTCTCCCAGTAATGGCTACGGCAGTACAGCTTGCCATCCTTCTCATAGTACCAGTTGGTCAGGTGGACGCAGCACTCCGAGCATCTGAACGGGGGCGGGGGCACAAAATGAGGCAGCTCTCATCACCAGTGCATCACTATCACTTACAGAGTTTTCCCACAACCAGTTCTTTCACATGCACATTTACTTACTTACTTGAGGCTTTACTATTAAGTGACAAACGTTGCAATTCATAGAATTAGTATTTACTGGACCTGATCAACATTTGTCTGGTTCTTTGGCAACTGGAACTAGCAACCTTTTGGTTAGCAGTCCAGATCCTAAACCACTATGCTACCTTTTCTAACCAAATGTCCCATCTTGTCATTTTTCCTTCAATCCAGCAGGCCTCCTGTTGTCCAAAAGTTAACATCCAAAACAATACATGACATTGTTATCCTTAATGTGTACATTTAATAATCTGATCTTTTTACAGGACCACTTTTTCCATGTGTCGACAGCAAGTTGTCATTGTGGACAGCTGTACGTTCAATGGCCATGCTGCCTGGTGGACTTGATTATATACACTGATTCAGAAGGTAGGGTGCAGAGATTAAACTAGGCTATTTATAGATCAGTGAAACCAGGAACTTTGAACTCCAGTATCATCAAGCTTTTTACTATAGACATCTTATTTTGGAGTGGAGACCTGACGTTACAAGAGGCAAAACTGGACCTCATTATAAAAACAAAATAAGCTGGCAGATAATGGAAAAGTCCGATGCAGATCTCATTGCGATGGCAGGTGAGGCATGAATTTTGGACTTCTGCCTAGAAGCATAATGGTTTCAATTTCACACTGTCTTCACTTCCTCGACACTGGAAGAGAATGGAGTCTGGCGTTCCAGTGAATTAAAGGGACATTATGGCAGAAAGGCACCTCTGAGGCACCAAGAGCTAATCAGCAAGATTAGTTCCAGAAACCGTGCCCAGGGGCGTGAACAAGGGCGTGCTCTAGATGCCGGCTCGGGCTGAATGATCACCTTTGTTTGTGGCCTCCTCCTCCTCCTGTTACCGGGGATAAAGCCCGTGTTTCTGGAACGTGTCACGACTCGCCACCCGCAGACCAAGAAGAGGTTGGAACACAAACTTCTGTACGAGCTATTTCTGGAATATGTTTACCTGAAGGTTGAGGCCCCCAAGACAGGCATTTTAAAAGAAGACTTCTAAAGAGAAAGACAGTTAAATTTCACTTGGCACTGACACCACAGCCCTGTACCTACGGGGAGGGTGAATCCTCAAGAGTGACAGTGTCACTCTCAAAAGGGAAAAATGGAACTTAAGCCTGGGCTTCAAGAAAGGATGACAGACAAAAGCTTTTATACCAGAAGTCATGGCAACACCTGGGCACAAGATCACAGGGAAGCATAAAAAAACATGGATAGGGAATAAGGAATATCACCATGGAAGGACAAAGGTCTAAAATAGTATGCAAAATCCAACTGGAAGTTAAAGTGAGAAAATGACACCTAAAGAGGGCAGGATTAGTGAGCCCCAATCAATCACTGTCTGATTTGACCCAATGGGAACAGCAGACAAAGCAACCAATGGGAAGTGGGTCAAACCGTCAGGTGACTAGCAGTGCCTTGTAAACCCACCAATTGCAAGCTTCAGAGACACATTTCTCACGTCACTTTTAGAAATAGTTTCCTATAAGCCACCGTACCATCCAAAAGACACTTTATCATATTAAAAAAAAGACTAAATCTGGCAAAAAGGCTCATCTGGAAGACATTTGCAACCTGGCAAGAATGAACTTTCCATTAAAACTATTTTTTAAATATTAAGTTTTTAAAGAGCAATAACGACAGATTGGGGTGCAGCTGTTACTTTATGCGATCAAAAATTCATAATAAAATACCAAATACAAGCATCACAGATTTTTTTTTTTTTTGAAAACCACAGGCTCATTCAGTCCATTCCAACTGGGCAAAACTGGCAAGCCTGGCAAACGGGACGGGTGTTTTCCAGTGAAGACGGAATGTTCTTTGCTCGGGATGCTCCGGATGCCGAAAGGAACACCTGTGTGATAAACTGCTACTTTCAACCCAGCAGACTTTGCCACGGGGTCCTATGGGGCCCTGTCCTTATGACATTCATTCTCTGTTGGCTGGTGGTACGAGCACTGGTTCCTCCCATGGGCACCTCCTACTGTTACCCAAAACTCATGACAGATATTCCCTCGTTGCCAACCAGTCTTGCCTTAAAACTCCTTACAGGTTTAGCTTTTACAACGGCCCGAGCAGGAACGCAAACCTCTGGTAGAAGTCTGGCATGTCTCGCCCTTCACAAATAGAACCGCTGTGGCTACGTAGGTCCTGGAAGCAGGAAGCTGCTCAACCTCTGCTGCAGCGGGACTCGGCGAAAAGGCCTCCTTGGTGCTGAAAGTCCGTCTGGATAAAAACGAGAGCGTGCTGTGGTCCGGGGAGCTGGCTGACTGCCCAGGCGCTGGGCGCCCTGCCGTGTCGGTGAGTCTGGGAGTGCCAGATGTACAACAAGACAAAACGAGCGTGGAAAAAGGCTGCAAAAAAAGCCCCCCCCCCCCCCCCCCCAAAAAAAAAAAACCCACAAAAGGAGGGGTGGAGTAGTGGGGGACAAAAACAGGAGAAAAAAAAGAGGAAGGGACAAAAAAATGTGAAAAAGGGTGGTGTTTT
>JAODJX010000042.1:37441652-37451673 GCA_026776945.1 Isichthys henryi
CCCGCCCAGTCCGAGTACAGATACAGATAATTCATATGGTTAACAGATACAGATAATGCTGTACTCGCTCATCCCTAGTTCGGAGTCATATAACATCCTTCAGCCCTCTCACCTTCGATGGGCACCAATTTGCTTACAGGGCGAATAGGTCTACTGAAGACGCTGTTGCTCTCCATGCTACCTTGTCCCATCTGGAGATCTAGGGGAGCTATGCACGTACCCTCTTTATTGATTTTAGCTCTGCTTTTAACACCATCCTCTCTCGCAGAAGCTGTTAGCCCTTTGACTTTCATATTCTACCTGTCTATGGATTAAGGACGGAACACACACAGAGGGTTAGGGTGGGCTCCCACATCTTCTCGGCCATCAAGTAACATGTTCGACTAAAACGTTATCTTCAAGATAAGTTGAATTATGGATTATTTTGATTAGCCATCTCGAGTTGTAGCATAATCATCATTCATCCAGGGAAGGCAAAGGCTGTCACCAATAATGATGTAGATGATGGGCTTGATACATCCGCTCATGGCTGCAAGTGCATTGCTAACAGGTACGATAATTGCGAAAATGGGAGAAATTTCTGTAGTTGAGTGGTGCTGCCAGGGTGGCAGACATAGACAAGGTAGCCAGCACAGGCAGTGGCCAATGACCAGGGCTTTTCTGATGCGATAATTCACAGATGACTTAATTCGGAAACTGTTCTTCCTCAAGATCAATAAGCAATAACAGATGGCTGCTGAAGCTACAGGAAGTATGATTCCAAAGATGAATCGCATGTACAGCACAGCGCTTTTTCTCTTTAGCCCCTCTGAGGTTACCAGCCCGGTGGTTCCATACTCATAATTGTCCATGCACATCTCCCCGTTCTTCCTGTACTGAACTACCCTGTACAGCAGGGATGGGCAGCTCAGGACAGCTGCAGCAAATAAAGAAATCAGTAACATATTTTTTGATGCATTAAACCTCCAGCTAATACAAGATAATCTGTTGAAGAACAGCTGCTCCAGGCTCATGAAGCTAAGAATTAAGGCCGTTGAATACATGGACATGAACGGCACAAAAGAATTCAGCTTGCACAGTATCCACCCAAACCTCCAGGTGAAGTTGTCCCAGGCAGAGACAATGCGAAACGGCAGGAACAGGCAGAAGATCAGGTCTGAGATGGCCATGCCCAAGAGCCAGATGGCAGCTTCATAACTTCCAATTCTACGGAAAAGAGTGATGATGACCAGGATATTTAACGGTACTCCCAAGAGAATGGTGATGCTGTACATCCCTGTGTACATGTACATTAATATTTTTATTTCTTGTTTTTCTGTAAGTAATTTATCCAAAACAGTAGATCCATTGTAGTCATAATCGAAGGTCTCAGTAAGGTTGGCCATGGTTTTCTTTTCCTAAAACAAAACAAAGTAACAAACTTATTATTTATTTTATTTAATTCATTGTCCAAAACCAAAATGAACTTTATAGATGTGTTTAAATTGTGTTGTGTATAACAACCAGAACAACAACAACAATAATATAAAAACACATACAATGCACATTATACATGGTATTACTATGGACGTAATATTTGCTGAGGTGAAATTCAAGCAAAACTAGCTAGCAAATTTTATTTATATAGCAGCATTCTCAGATGATTGGGCTCTATTTTCCACCGATGCTAAGCTTGATGCAAAGTAGTTTTTCTAGTTTCGTACCAGCGCATTGCTCATTTTCATGGCATGTGCGCACGTTGTCAAAATACCAAATGATTTTGTGCACGCTTTCCTCTCGTAGGAGTGGCGTTTTTTAAATGAGGCGTGGCCATTGTTGACCGTTTCAGTGTTGCCAACTTAGCGACTTTGTCGCTAGATTTAGCGACTTTTCTGACACCCTTGATGACTTTTTTTCAAAAAAGCGCCTAGCGACAAATCTAGCGACTTTTGGACAAACATTAGCAATTTTCCAAATGTTGCCAGTACTGTCCTGCAAGCGCGAGGTCTTGCTTTCCCGGTACAGTTACTCATCTCCCTGTGTCTGCTCTGATCAGTGAGCGCTACCTCCGGCTCAAAGGAGCAGCATATTCCCATGACCACACGGCAGCTGACATAGATGTGAATGAGCTGCGCATGTGTAAACGGTGTTGCCACAGACCAATCACTTACCTGTTTCTCCTTTGCTTGAAATAAAACTATTTAATTTGACCGTTTCTTATTTTTTCTTATTTATTTATTTTTTCTTCTGATGTACTTATATTACTCACTGTTACAGAGCTTAAGTTCATTCCAGTTTCTGAACTCGTCTGAGATCGTTTACTGAGCTACATCTGATTGACTGTACGTGATTCTACTTACTCATACACAACGATAAACTTCATTAAACTTATTAAACTAAATTAAATCCGGATTCCGGAATTATTTCATTGCAGAGGATGTAACTGCTGGTTAATAAGTTCCGTTGTGTTGTCTGACAGAAAATATGTAACGTAATTGATAACAGTTTTATATTGGACACGTGAGGAAGGATTAGGGAAAACGCGCATAATACAAATACGACGTAATTACGTCACCAATATGCAAATATACACATGACGTCATCTAGCGACATTTTACAGCAGACTTTAGCTACTTTCCATTGAAAATAGCTGGCAACCCTGGGAACAGAAGAGAGTGATATAGGAATCACAGTTTGCTGTAATACTTACCTTAGGTTGGATGTAGAAAAAAAAGAGGTTGAAATCTGTGATCGCAAGCACTAAAAAAAGGGAAGAGATTGATTATTTGCAACTTTAAGCCGTTACATAAAAGACTCTCAAGCTAAAACCTACGCAGGAAAATATGGCTGTAACTTAACTGAAGGGATTGTTTTTTTCCTTCCGTTTTTTTTTTATTTGCTTAAACTGTTTAGTGCATTTGTTAATGGCTAAATCCTCACACTTGGAACAAAAGTCAAGATGGCGAGCCTCCCAAACTGGAAAAACGACTTGGAGACGTACGGTTAATATGGACCTATGGATTTTGGTTGGATTTCCTTTTCTTCTTTAATCAGGATCTGAATACGTTTTTTTCGGAAAAAAGGAAAGACTGCTTAGGTCATGAAAATTAAAATAAAACAAATTGAACTAAACTCGTAAGAAGAGGGAAAATTTACCATTTGTTGTTTTTCATTACGTGGGTAGATATTACGTGGGTAGATATATGGGAAGAGAGGTTATTATGTTTAAGGGTTGATTATTTAATGTCAGAAAGGGTATATAGCATTTTTTATTTTGTTTTTAAATGTTGGGTGTTGAACTAAAATAATTTTAAGAAGCAAAAAAATTACCATCTATACGGAACTAAATATTTAAATAGTTACCTCATACGCAGTCAAATGGTAGACATAAATGAAACATTTAAAATAGTTTCCTTTTAACTAGGAGAGAATTAATTAGTGTTAAATTAGTAAATGATACTCTGACTGGACTATATAACTAAAATTCGTTTGGTTAACTTTAGTATTAACAGGAAAAAAACTAATCTAAGTTAGGAACCAGGATTCCACCGAAATACAACAAACTAACTAAATAGCCCAAACCATTCCAATTACTGGTTTTATCTCAGTTTGTTAATTTCTGTGATTAAGTATGTGACTAAGCTCTAGGATTGTATACATATTTATTTTGGGTTTTTTTCCTTATAAACTTCAGTTTAAATTCAAACCGTGTTGTTAATTACTGCCTCCCATTCAGTACCTAGAGTCTGGCCCATGGACTAGTGTGGCATTATTAGAAGGCAGATCCAAACAAGAGAGGTTTGGTCAAGCCTTGGTAGGCATGCGCCACACAGGTGTTACACATTTCTCCATAGACTTGTATGTTTATACACTGCAGGGTGAAATGAACCAAAATACAGTTAATTTTTTTTTTTTAATAATTGAACTATTAGCCCTGGTGTATCTGGCTGCTAACTAAATAGGTTGTGTCTGTTTCACATGAGAAGTAGTGAAATATTAAAACTAGTTAGTTTTTCTTTAAAAATCCTATTTTAAAATAATCTAACTAGCTGCAATAACAAAACACCTCTTTATTGTTTTAATATATTTGTCCCCCCCCCGGGGCCCAGATAGTTTTGACCGTTTCATTTTCTGGCCAGTTCAGTGATTGAGGAATGACGTATTATTCTGATATTTAATAGAGACCTGCAGGTGATTATCCCATCAATATATGTTGCCATTTCCACAGTGTAAATAACTGTAATGTCATGGAATGCAACCTTAGGTATTTCCTCAGATTTTTTTCATGTGCACTTTGACACACCCTAATTGAATGATGGCCCCTGTACTAACGAATGCACCGGGAAGAACTTACACAGTACTCAACAAGAAACCTCAGATTCTGACATGATACAGTATACAATGTCAGGCCATCTCACTGTGTTTGTACTTGTGATACTACAGATTTCTCACTGATATTAAGGTACATTACCTGCCTTTTGTCACGCCCTCCCTAGTGAGTGCTTCTGTTTCCTTCCCCAGTAAGCAGGTTTCCATCCAAGAGATTTTATGCAGAAAAACACTAACGCTAAAAAGCGGGTGATAGAAACATTGTTTAATGCTAAAATTTTCTAAATGTCGACACAAACTCTTTCCGTTTAGCTGTAGTGGATAAACACTTTGTTGACACTTGACATTTAGCAAAAAACTATGGTGGACACTGTCAGGGTCAGCGCCCATCTAACCCTGCCCTTCATGTCTCTTCCCCCTTCTGCCAGCAGGTGTTGCTGGCCATTCTGTTCCGTCCTGTGTTTTCGTGTTAGACCCTTGTGTGTTTTCCCTGCTCCCTAGATTGCCGTATGGCTTGAGCATGTCGCACAGAAGCTGTAACCCTCCTGTCATGAGTCTGAGGCTAGCCGTAAACCAGCCTTATCTATTTAACTTCTCATTTGCTTTTCTGTTCCCAGGTGTTTTGTTAAATTGACTTTTCTCTCCTAGGTTTGGCTCTCGTGAGGTTTTTGTACCATGTGAGGGTTTCTAACCATGATGCATTGCATCAGGAACAGAATGCATTGCTTTAAGCCAGCGCTGTATGTGGCTGTGTAGGTGCCCTGTCAGTGCCTTATGCGTGCCTGCTGTTAGCTAAGGTTAATTATAATTAGGTAGAAGCTAAATTACATAGCAAAGCTTAGCTTTACTTCTAATAAAATGTAAAGTGCAGCACAAACAACGTCAACACTTACACTTTACTCTTGTTGCCGGATGCAGTAAAAATTAATTAGTGGATAGTGAATATCCAGCCCCGCTGTTAGTGGTCCGTGACACTGACCTGTCAGTCAAAATTAGCCATATGGGGACGCGCCCCTGAAAAAACCCGCCCACCTGAGAAGTTTGTGTCAGAACTATAACAAAAAGTCAGACAGCGCAAGCAAAAGAGCACATTATCAAAAGAGCAATAATTTGTTTGCAAGTTATAGATTTGTTTTCAAGTTATAAATTTCACTTTTGAGATGACATTTCTTTTGCTTCAGTGAGAAGTTTTGCTTGATAGTATTGGCAGAAATCTGACTCCATACTTACATAGCGTAATGCATCGATTTCACTCAAGCCACTACCCAGCGAGCACAGTCAGCCTGATTTCAGCTGCATGTTGGCACTATCGGCTGAGGTCCTGTATCGCTTGAACCCGATTATGATTTGATGTCACCCGGCCATTGTTTGGCGCGTCTGGGCTGTTATGCGGCAAACTAGTGCAATACAGTATCTACCGATACTAATGGAAGGGACACAGATTGATGTCATGCCGATTCACGCCGAAAAATGAAGTAACACGATATACGATCATGTTAACAGTATCGATTAACATACGATACTGTTAAATAGCCATTGGCCCCCTACCTGTGGAACAGCCACAGACCGACTGTCATCCGTGACATGAAGCCAGGACGGCGCCAAACCACCGCTTTTTCCCCACACCGTCTGGTAAGTGACACTTCATTTTAATTTGTATTAATAAATTAATATTATTATTCTAATTGCACACAAAAATAATTTAAAAAAATGAACGATTGATAATTAAAACATGCTTGTATTTTCCAAATTATAAATTTAAAAAACCTCAACATGTGGTATGAGAACTCATTTGTTCCTGGTTGTATTTTGACAATTTGTAATGTTTCTTGACATCATTGGAAATGCAAATAAACTTTATATGTTCTATTGTGCATTGAAAAAGTATTACAAACATGGCTTTAAATGTTTCAAAGGCAAAATACATTATGGCCCCTGTGTATTATGCATTATAAATGCTTCATGAAGCTGTCGTCTGTTTTTTTGTTTTTCCAATTTGGTTTTGAAACGGAAAATTCAAAGAATGAACGATTATGTATGACACATATTATGTACGGATTCAAAACACTCCCATCCTACAACAACTCAGAAAGGGCATAGCTCACTAATGGGAATCATCACAACCCATAAGAAGAGTCTTTATTGTCATTGTCACTTGACAAAGAAGTTCTAATACTGTGTATGTAAATCTGTTACATTAGTACAAAAGTTAATATTTCACGTGAAATAACTTATTTTCAGCAAATACAATGGAGAGCATTTTTAGCTTGTTTATGGGTGTATCCAAACCCATTTTGCTATTTTGACAGCAAAAATGTTTTGACTTTGCACCAGTGCAGGGCAGAAACGGGTTGTCCTAAATCTTAATTTTTCAGAGGTATGTTTAGGCGTGGGGGCAGCATGGTGGTGCAAGTGGTTAGCACTGTTGCCTCACATCACATCACAATGTCCTCGTTTTCTGACATCACCAGACCATCTGCTCAGTGCTGAAAGCGGTACAATGATGTCAGAAGAAGCTCCCTGCTGAATCTGGTGTGTTTAAATATCCATGTGTTTGCAGACTCCAAACCATTCTATCATGGCAATCTCAGCAGCTGGACCCAGAGTCTCAGCTCTCCAGAGTGCAGGGCAAACTTAATGGTCTGCTTATGTGTAAGGCTGCATTACATGTTCACCGCCCCAGGACATGGTACTATGTTAATGGAGCAAAGCCTAGTAAGGTGTTAGCGCTCAAGCTCCATCAGGGTAACTCCTTTGCTACTATTTCATGTGTGAAATCCAAATATGGTACTATAACCAATAATACTTATGAAATCAATGACTACCAAAAATTAGGCTCCCAAGAATTCAAGCTGAAGTGTTGAATTGTCCTATTGGCCACTGTTAGCCCATCCTCAGTTTCGTATGCTGTCCTTGGTCATGAGGTCTTCTACTTCTACTACTCTATAAACTCTGTGATCATTTCTTTACTTTTAAAACATGGCAAGAGCCCTGCTGATTGTTCTAGCTATCGTCACCTGTCCTTAATGAATTCAGATGTGAAGCTGCTGGAGAAGGTGTTAGCTTACCTTTAATCGATAATAAATAAACTTATAAATCCCGAACAGGTCAGGTCAGGTTGGGGAGTGTGCGCTGATCCTGGCTGGCGACCCCCCCAGGCAGACATATGGTCCAGTCCCACCCTCTGGAGACGGCCATCCATCTGCCGCAGCCAGGCGTTACGTGGGCGTCCCCTCGGCCTGGTCCAGTCACTCAGGTCCTCAGCAATGAGGACTCCATGAGCCGGATCATCCTCAGGGAAACACCATAGTGCCGTAACTGACGCTCCATCACAATGCAGGTAATGTGCCTCATTCGGAACTCCTCTAGCAACCGCTCCTTCATCACAAAGTCAAACCAGTAATACCCAAGGATTCTCCAAAGAGACACAGTACCTTACATTGCAACAAGGAAGGAACAGAATTGGTCTCTCCAAGATTTTGAATAGAGCCCTAATTAAAAAAAAATTATGAAATCATATCGATATAAACTGTATAAACTTATGTCATTCTATATCTCATCTTGATGATATACTGATACTCCTTAAACTTTTAAGAATTGGTCCATCTTGTTTCATTGTCACCCGGAAACTTCACAATTGTTTTGAGAACAGATCTGCAGCACTTCTGCATGCATTATAACATATTTTAATTGCATGTAGAGTTTTGATTTGAACGTTCAAAGCAGCTCAGTTCAGCAGTTTTTCAGCCAGAGAAAGGACATGAAAGCCTTAGGCCAACATCCACATATCATACGTGTTTATGAAGTGTGTTTTAATATGTTTACATGTGTTTAAAGCATGTGGGAGGGGTATTTTAAGGCGTAAAGTATAAAAAAATATATTTATATCACCGATTGATGAGTCTGGAACGTAACTTCCACGATAGGCGGGAATCACTGTATATGGATAAGGGATGGATGGATGCATTTTTTTTTCATGTAATAAATCATGCTATATTATTGAGATACCCAGCAGAATAGAACAGAGATGCCTTATTCATCCTTGTCGGGAGGTTCTCTTTTCACCTACCCCATGATGCTCTCTATGAGACACAATGACACCCTGACCATGTCGGCCACCACTGGATCTGCTCCCATCCCTGTGGCAACCACCAGGGGTCAGCAGTGTTGGCAGCCCTGAATAGTGGTACTAACAAAGTACGATGGTTTTGGGAAACAGTCATATTTTTGATGTTAGTTTGAACTAACACAGCATTAAGGATGCATCATACTAACTTCCGTCATTGTAAGGGAAATGCACCCCTGGTTGAGTCCGCGTGGATCATCTCTGCTCTTTTGTCGTATTTGTCACGTTTGAGTGTTTCTGTCTTGGGCTGTAACAAGTGTCTGTGACAAAGGTAAAGGATTCTTTTGAATTCTTCCTGAATCTTGAGTCTAGTCTGGTAAGGCGGCCTGGCTCTTAATACTATGTGACAGAAGTGCTGCTGGCTAATAATAATTCCTTGCAATGCGAGTTTTAGTGTTTGTAGGTCATTCCATCCTATAACTGTTGCCACTTTCAATCTAAAGAAATACGGGACTTCCTTCACGATGAAATATAAAATATGTCCCATATTGGTGCAAGATGAAACACAGCATTTCAGCTTCACCTTTAAGCTGGTAGCTTAAACTCCACACATAATTACACCACTACGCCAAAACAACGGAGCATAAATAAGCCACTTTGTTAGTTAATAATTTATTAGTTATTTGGGGATCAATCGATCAAAACGGGACACAGCATTTTATTTATATTTTACTTTACTTACGACCTGCGACATGTTTATGATTCTTATGACATCTGGCCAGCAGATCGGTCTCTTGTTTTCCACTTTCAATCAAGCATCCCAGCAAATTTAGGCTACTAATGACAGATATAAGCCTTCATTCTGCATGATACAAAATAGAACACTGAACAATGTAAAAGAAGACACAACCAAAATCAACCAGTAGTTCAATATATTTGAGTTTGAGAGGTGAAGTGTAGAGAGCTACTGCGAAAGAGCATTTTTCAGGCTCTGAGGGTTTAGCCTCGGATGTCCTCCTCCCAAGTTTAGTAGGATCCTCTGAATGAAGTCAAAGGTCATCTTCAATTTTGTTGGATAATCAATATCAGTAGCATATCAGTCCAATTGTGAGACAAACTGCTTGGGGCAGGTTTTCAATACCATCCATGATGATGTTACCTTCCAGTATTATATCAGTGCCTGATGGTTGTAGGTGCAGTGGCATTTGGGCCCAGCTGCTCGCTGTTGTCGGGTATAACTGTCAATACCCCAACAGGAACCTGTGTGTGATCTGCAGTGACATCTGATTCCTGCAAACATGAAGGAGGGTTGAGACAATAATGTGAAAATTCCCCATGCAAAAAGCATCACTTGATAAATCCTTGCTATGTAATGGCTGCAATACTTACAAAACACACTTTGAAGAACTCGCTGCCATCATCACCCAGATGAACTGGAAGACAGTGCAGGACCGCTGTCCGAACTGCTGTGACATCAGAGGCCTCACATTAAGGAAAAGCAGTTGTTACCCTTAGGAGTCTACGGTATAACTGGTTGTTTTTGACTAATTTAGTTTTTTTCCTTGATTTTTCCCGGGCGGCATGGTGGTGCAGTGGTTAGCACTGTTGCCTCACACCTCTGGGACCCGGGTTCGAGTCTCCGCCTGG
>JAODJX010000042.1:37459595-37475383 GCA_026776945.1 Isichthys henryi
TTTTTGGACTGTGGGGGGAAACCGGAGTACCCGGAGGAAACCCCACAACGACATGGGGAGAACATGCAAACTCTGCATATGGTATGATTGGCAAGTCAGCTACTATCATGGATTATTTTGGTATTTTATTCTGGTATTTCTGACAGGTTTCATGTTTACATATTTACTTTCATATTCACTTCTCAATGTCCTAATTGATTCCTGGCCAGAAGACTCTCCCTTGCTCTCCTTTTATGTTTCTCCACTCCCTAATGACCTTCATGAATCCATTGTAGTGAATCCTGTCAAAAGCTTGTGGTTTAACAATTTTGTTTTGCTTTAACAACAGTCCATCCACTAAACTTAAATCCCCCATGAATATGATAATACAGTGAACATGAACCCACAGGCCAACCTTCATCCATATTCTCAATAACACATTGCAGCTCTGTGTCTTTAGCAGTTTCATCTGCAATTTGCTTTGATTCAAAATGTGGAAGGGAAGCAGAAACCATATTGGAATGAATGTCAACTGCCTCCTCAGTAGAACCTCCACCACCTTGAATAGGTGCTCTAGAGAGGGTATCCACAAACGCCAGATACTTTCCTGGTGTGTAAATCAAATTAAAATCATACCTCTGTAGCTTTATCATTAGCTGTTGAATTCTTGGAACATTTTATTTTGATTTTTCTTAATGAAGGCTAGCAATGAATGATAATCTGTCTCCACAGTAAATATATGAAGATAAATAAAACTCTGAATATACAGTAAATATAATTTTTTCCAGGGCAAACACTATAGCTAAACACTCCTCAATTTGAGCATACTGACATTCTAAGTCATTACCCTGGATGAATATGCAGTAGGTTTCCAGTGCTCACCCTCAGCCTGAAGCAACGCTAATCCCAACCCATCTTTGGAGGCATCTGTTGAAACCTTGATCCTTTTGTCCGGATCAAGAAATGCAAGTATAGGTGAGGTAGTAAAAGCACCTTTCAGCTCTTGCCACTCCCACTCAAGTGTAGCTTCCCACTCAAAACCATGTCTTATGTAAAAGATCTCTCTGGCAGGATGTTTTTGCAGACAAATTAGGAATAAATTTCCTTTGGAAGTTCATCATAGGTAACTTGTTAGATTTAAGGTACCACAGTTTAAATTAACTTCATATTCATTCACTTACATTTTGCCCAGATTACCTTAAATCCGACAAGTTACCCCGATAAGACAGTAACCCCGCTTCGTAATACAGACCCCGGTTAACTGTCTCACTTAGTTAAGCGGTGTCTCAAAGAACATCCGACGTGTGGAAACACATTCCCAAAAGATCGTTCCGTCGGACGAAATTCCGCGCTCTCACTACTCATGGTCATGTAATAAGTATAATAAAGCCTATAAAAAACGTCACAGCATGCCAATTTATTCCAAAATAATTCTAATAAAAGCGTACCAATATTACAAAGCTCAAACAAGAAATGCAAGGACTGAAATGGAAAAATTTAAATAATATGAAAAAGAAGATATTTTTATTTGTTTAGTCAGAGTCACTTTGAAAGTTTATTAGTAAAAAGCAAAGACAAGATACAGTTATTTGTGTAGAACATTTCACACAGATGTGATTGAAATTATATTATAGAGGTCAAATAATACAGAATAATGTTATATGGTAAGCATGACAGGTCAACTCAACCCAGAAGGTTCCCCGTTGATTATGGGGATCGAACCAGGACCTTTCACGTTGTAGGGTGACAGCATAAACCACTGTACCACTGAAGTGGGCACTTATCCCATTTACATAACTTACGCATTTAGTCTGTCAGCAATTCATTGCCAAACCAACTCCCTGGCTAGATTTATGGCCACAGTATTGCCTTTTTTAGCGATTACGTCTTTGTATTTTTCACGCAGCGGAAAAAAACACCGCTCTCGTTTTACACGCTTTCCGACTTTGATCAATCTATCGTTCATCCGTTCATTTGGGCTTTGTAAATATCTCAGGTGTGTACACTAAGTGAGAATATGCAAGGCTGTCTTGTAGGAGCCTCGATTAGTTAAAGCTGAACTGCGTTAGTGGAACGACATGAGGCTAAGTTTAGAGATAGGACTTTTTTGGGAAAGTCAGGCTTTCTTTAGCTACTTTCATGGAATACCCCTCATATGTGGCTCTGTGTTTGTTACTCTGCCTGGTTTCTAAGTTCTGTTCTCTGTATTACCTGATTCTGTTTGTAGGCCTTTTTGTGGTTCTGTTACTTGTGTTTTATCCCTGTTTAGTTTTAACCCCTTGTGGTCCTTTTCTTTTGTAGTTTACACCAATGTGTTTGGTGTCTTTAAACCCCTTTTTGTTTTTGAGTCGCCAATAGATAGTCACCTTTTTCCAGCTTGTGTCATGCCCTGCTGTAACACCTGCGAAGATATAGGAACCCTGCGTGCAGCATGCATCACTGACTTGACATTCTCTTTCTGGATTTTATACTCAAAGGGCAAGACTCCAAGATCTTTAAAAACATCAGAAAAACTTAATTGAATCAACATGCTCATTGACTATACTTATGATTGCTAAAGTCAATGCTCTGTAATCTGGGAGGACATACTGCACATTAAATATGTTGCAGTGTATACAAAATGCAGCACCTTGAATTGTCACCAGGAGCAGGAAGTTTGAACACATAACGCTTGCTCTTAGTTCCCTGCATTGGCTTCCTGTTAGGTTCAGGACTCTTCTGCTTACACATAAGGCATTTATAGGTCTGCATACCTAACAGAATAACTTTGTCCACAGAAAGTCACATTGTCCACATGGATCGCAGAATGCAGGTGCCCTAGTCGTTCCACATATACTTAAAGCGACAGTGGGCAGTAAAGCATTCTGCTCCAGTGCCCCTATATTATGGAATGTCTGTAAATCTCGACAGAAGACCTATTATTTCAGTTTAGCTTAGTCGCAACTTAACACATAACACACCGTAACAATGGCTGCTGGTGCTGCTGTACATGCCATTTTTTACCTACTGTGCTTGTCTATTAATGTGTCAATGCATATTCTGACCATCCATGATCTCTGCCTTCCCACATGTCCAGATGGTGGAACTGTAATATCATGGGTGCAGCCTTCAATCTGCCATCCTACACAGGTCAGCATGGAGAACAGACTCATGGATGGACTTCGACCTGAGCTTAATCACAGTTTACACCTTGCTTTTAACAGGGGACACTTCTTAAGGGAAACATAGTTGTCATTTCTGGCAGCTGTTAATACTTGTCAAGCAAATGAACTGACTCTTCAGGATGTGAAAACCTTTAATAAGCTAGTGACCGGAGCCATTGTTGATGCTGAGTGTAGGTGCCTTTACGATTAAGAAAGATGATCACCATACATGCCCGTAGTCTAGGAGAACAATTAGTATGGACACTATGTCTAAATGCAACAGTTGTGGCTCCCAACATAAGGTACGAATGTGTCCCACATATGGTAAACATTGTGTAACCAGGTAGGAAAGCAATCTTTATTTGATCCTGCATGCCACCCGTATCAGACATTTATTTGAGTGAACCACACACACTAACCAGGAAACCCAGGTCTCCCAAATAGCTCCACACACATAACTGACTTCATCAGATAATTGAGAATTAAAAACAATTACTTAATCACATCATTAATAATCACATCATTACAGACACTAGGGAAAAATAAACTAATAAATTAAACAAAAGATGAGGCTGTACTCAAGCACATCACTAAAGGTATACCAGCCTCCAAGTGAAACACTCAGCCTGGGGAGCCATATGGCAGGGCAGAGGCTAAGTAAAACATACAAGGGCAACACCAAACATGATGGTCAGCAGGAACTGCTGTCGAAATAGGGGAAAGGCACACAGCACAGGGCCAGATGGGCGCCGCATCACCAGACTTGTTAAACGCTCCTTGTGAAATACCTGAAGGTATTTTGTGATACCATACTGTTGACCAGAGCACATACTGTACTGTAAAACTAAAAGATCAAAAGAAGAACGGAAAAGAACAATAAACTAATCCAGTGCAGCCATTAGTCTTTTTCAATGCAGGTAAGACAGGGAGCATACACAGAAAATGTATCGGGTACCTAAGAATCAGCATGGAAAACTACACCACGCCACAGCGACTAAAGACACAAGAAGACAGATGGCCGAAAGCGAATTGGACTCTGCAAAACACCATATTTTTTCACAGACAGATATGGCTGACCACAAAAATATTTGTCTGTAAACCGTGGTGCTGCAGCGATATCTGGCTTTGGTCAGACAGGGTGATAATGAGACTGTGGATTTGAGACTAACACCACCACCCTCTGGTGGACCGTCACTGACCCCAGGTGTCAACAATGTAACGGCTGCAAGCGCAACTGCTGCCGATGTTATCATGGACGGAGTTATTAAAAATGTGTCAGGGCAGCAAAAAAAAGGTTGAACATATGATGGGTAAAATGCTTGAAAACCAACACGTCACTTTGTGGAACCCATGTGACGTTTGTTTTTAATGGTAAAATTATTGTGGGTCACATATGGTTGATTTACTTAAAGACATTAGCAGTCCTCGGAATGTGCCTGTTGCAAGAAGACCTGTGGGATCTCGACATGCCACACACTCATTCCCAACCACAAAGTCTGCCATCTGATACTGTTTATTAAACACAAAAGACCCTTTGAAATGCTACGAAACAGTACCTTACAGTCTCTGCAAACCTGGGCAACCCTTCTGAAATTTTTGAATCCTGACTGACTTTGATCTTCAAAAGTGTATATACTTATTAAACAATGTGATAAAACAATAAAACACGATATTTTGTCTGTCGTTTATTTGACACAGCTACACGTTTTTTTTCAATGCCTTACGACACCCATTTGCATGTTGATGAGCACATTATTCACACAATCGACATATTTAAATTGAGAAACAAATGACATACCATGGCATCATTCTTTATTAAATCATTGCTATAAAATGACAATATTACAAACAGAAAAAACTCCTGCAGTGATTGATCAAAAAAAAAATGCAATGCTGGCTGCATCTCACACTGAGATCGTCTAGAACCAGCTTTTTACTGTCAGTCGAAGTTCCTTGTCATAAAGGTCTTTATGGTTCTGAACTAGAGTGATTTGGGGGGTTTAAAACGAGTCGAAAAACTCTCCGATAGCGTTGTCATCGTCAGACCTCTGGCATTTGTTGACGATGAAGATTGCATGTAATTTATCAATTCATCACCAATCCATTGGGCCATTCATCACAAGCTACCACACAATAAAAGTGTCTCGCTGTCCACAGATTTGAACTGAGAATATCTGTCAGCTCCCTCGTATTACTGGCTAGTAGTAATTATACAAAATGTTTCTCCTTTGTGTCACGATCGCTGAACGCGGGTAAGGCGCACGGACAGGCAGGCAAGGATCAGGCAGGAAGCCGAAATACGGGAGGAAAACGGGGATTTATTCCGGGGCAGGACAGGACGGGACAGGAGCACGAGCATCTACAAACATCCATGAACATCAATGACAGACACTGAACTGAGGCAAGACATGGACTGAAATAGACAAGACAGAGCAAAACAACAAGACACAGCTGGGTACGATCAGGGAAGCACACGTGGATAATCAGGGGGGCGTGGCACACACGAGGATCGTACGAGACGGGCATGACACTTTGGTCAATGTCATTTATGCTGACAAATCAGTCATAAACTATCAGGTTCACAGTTCCGACTAGTGGCTGATGGAAACTCATCTCCAGCCATGTGTTTCTGCTCTTGGCCAGTGAGAGATGCTGCCTGCAACCAGATAAACGTGCACAAAGAGTAGCCATTGCATACTCATCTCTACATACAGAACACAGAACAAGATATAATTAATTAAGGTTTAGGCAGTGTTGGTAGCAATGCGTTACTGTAATTCCACTACTTTTGGCGGAAACAAGTAGTGTTACTAAAAAAGTACCTTTTCTAATAAAGTGATGCAATTAAGATTACTTACATTTAAATGGATTGGTTACTTGGTAATTTTGACTGACCTTACGGTGTTGCAATGAATGGGTCATATTAGGAACGGTGATGAAATTTAACAGTTACATTGTCTCACATCATGTCACAGTGTCACGCCCACACAGGCGGAGTCCGCCAGGTGCTCCGCATGAAGCCTAATTAGGGGAGACTTAAGCGCAGAGCACCGGCAATACACTGCGAAGTATTGAGCCATGCAAATGCGCCTTGCCGAGCAATCTTTTGTCTTGCGTTTACCTGCTTTCCCTTACCTTGTCTGTCGACCACGTGTGTTAACCCTTCCTGCTCCCTCTCCTCTCCCTAGACCCGCTCCCGAACCTGAACCATCTTCCCCGCTGAGACCGGCTTCTCTCGTTCCCCTTCCCTTGTGTTTTCGTGTCCCGTGTGCTGTTCCCGGACGGATCCCCTGGCTTTCGACTCCTGCTCCCGACCCACGACCATTCTTCTTGATCAATCCCTCCTGTACCTTTGCTTGGTTTACGACCATTAAAGCCCTGGTTGTGCGCACCTCTGGATTCCTGTTCTGGTCTGTCGGCGTGCATTACACACAGCAGTAACACTAAAATAATACAACTACCCAGAGAGAACACATACATTGCCGACAAATGCAGGGACATTGCTATTGAATATTGATTCTACATTCCCCTGATGTCTGTGCGATGTATTTCAGTAGCAGTATGATGTTAATGTGATCACTATGCAATGTTTATCTACTGTTATTTCTCCAGATATATAGGCTATATAACCCATAACTGGCTTATACTAGGGGTGTGACGATACTCTCAGTTCAGGAGATGAGACACATACATGATACATGATACTGGGTTCATGAAAATGAGGTGAGACAACATTTTAATAATTTTTAGAAATCTGCAAAGATGAAATACATGACTGGAAAAACAGCCTTTTATTTGAGTAAAAGTCACAAAATGCAAAACAATGCAAGCACATTTTTAAGTGTTTTAACTAATCATCTTGTAATGAATGTCAATTTTACTTTGAATTATTGAGCATGGATATGGCCACAAACTCAACTGACTGGCTTCTCTTTTGTATGATTCCGCATGTGTCTCTTCAGATCTTATAACTATGCATGAACTATATATGAGCTTCTAAATTCTATTTGAAGCTGCGTGTGACCTTCTAACTGAACCACAAATTGAACATAAAAACATAACATAAAAAACATAAATAACAAAAATAAAACTTTTCTTAGTCTTATTATTTGAAGTGCAAGCAATAAGTATAAACCATAATGGAAGTAGTACTCTATGAATGCTCAAAGCGTAAACAGAAATTGACAAAAGTTTCTTCAAGCATGATATATAGCTAAGAGATTATTACAATTACACCGGCCGCCCTAAGATACGGTCATTTTAATTTTCAACGATAAAATCATGTACACAGCAGTTGAGACCTTTGGGTGCTGAGTCTCCTACAGTTGAAAAGATTCGTTTGCTTGGGACCTGGGTAACAGGGATAGAATAGTATACTTTAGCAAGGGGAATCAGCAAAGGAAACTGAGTACATTTTTCATTCCACCACTAAGTGGGATAAAGGCCAATTTTCTATTGCGTTCAGTTTCCATCTAGATCTGTTCTGTATGAGGGGAAATACACTGAAAGACTTAAATGCACCCGCACACACTACTTGCACATATACACACATACACACACCCATGAAAGACTCGTGTGCTTGCACATACACACTACTTGCACATATGGAGTGTGAAAGACAGTGCAGGTACTGGTGTGTGTGTGCGACAGTCTTCAGTGTGCCTGGAAGTCATTTCATTGTAACAAGAAGGAGTGCTGATGCCGCATAAACTTCTCTCTGGGTCTGGTGGTTATTTAAATAAATAATGTGAAAACCATAATGGGGAACAGCAGTCAGCCTATAGCTGAGGTGGCCACACTGCTGCGTAATTTACTCTCTTCCCCTGTATTAATTAACTCCATTGCAAATTCATTTAAAAGGAGTGTTTCAGCACTTCTATGTACATCCAATGAAATTGAATTATAGCAGTTTTTTCCAACCTACATCGCAGAATATAAGGCAACGGAATACAGCAGCAAATCAGTGCAGCACACCGGCCGTACACACGCATCCCCAGCCGGCCACAGTGTTAGCTGTCCAGTCGCAGTCTGTATGCTTTCAGACACAACAGCTATACTGGAAGCGGGGATCAAAAGGAAAGCTCACACTGTAAAATGATTGTGAAAGTGCTTCAGATGTACTACTAACATTATTTAGCTGGCTAGTCAGTGAACTAGGTAGCAAAACCACCGGCCCCCTTCAAGTGCATGGTGGAGGAGCTCCGTGGAGGTTTTGGCATTTTCTCCGTGCCAATATGACAGTTTCTTACGTGCTAGCCAGCTAGCTAACTGTTTTTTGAATTGTCCAACAGTGTAGAAATGTAGAAACTGTAGCGCAGGTGTTTAGGCATGTCCCTACATGAAACTGTAGGTACCGGTAGGATAATTTGATAGTGTAAATAAGCTCAGAGCTCATAAGTACATCACTATGACTCTGTATAATAATACACTTGAAGTAAGGCTGAATTACCATTAAAAATAGAAACAGTATACTGTACTAATGACATACCCATTCATAGTAGGAGAGTTTTATGGGTGTGACAGATTGTTATAACACTGGTGTTAACTCTCAGACTTGTTCATCAAACCAAGGCCTTTATCTTACGAGTAATTTCAGACCTCCAACACCTTCCACAAGAATACAATAAAAGAAAAGGAGTATCAGTGTCAGGACCTGTTTATCCCAGTCTTTAGTCTCCTCCTTGTTTGGCCAGCAGGTGTCGCTGGCCATCCTGTCCTCCCCGTTGTTCATCTTTAGTGTTTCCCCTGTTTCCCTGACGGCCACATGGCTCAACGAGCTGAGCATGCGGCTACCTGTCAACCTCTCAGTCTGTGTTTAAATCCCACCTCCTCTGTTTTTGTACTTTTGTAGATTTTGTTCCCTAGTGTTTCATTTGTATCAGTTTTCTAGTTTCTGTGTTTTGATTTGTATTCGGTTTTGGTCTTTGCTTCGTGCCCATGGTTGTGTTTTTATCAGTCTATTATTCCCCTGTGTTAGTTAATTTCCCTGTTTCTATTAGTTTCTTAGGTTCCCTGTTTGATGCCCTAGTTCCCTGAGTTAATTATAAGTTTCACCTGTTGCCAGTCCTTGTGTCTTCAACCCTGATTGCTCATTGTCCTGTACCCTCCCCGATTGGTTTACTCTTCTCACCTGTCCTTCTTATTCCCCTTATTCTCATTTTCCCTCTTTACTTAAGTTCCTGCCTTAGTTCAGTTGTTGTAGTTGTTGATGGTGCTTGTTGACTGTGTTTGAGTTCTGATTTCCCCGCCTGTTCTTTAGTGTAACCAGTTCCCTTGTAGATCATTTTTGTTTTGTTAGTTTACTTACTACTCCTTTTTAGTTTAGAGATTACTGTATATCAAAACAGAAATATTTTGCATACATTTGAATTCGACAAGAAATGGGACTGAAATACAATTATCAACAAATTACAAGGAGCATTTAAGAGAAAAATACCCTGTGGTGTAAAGTAAACTTTTCTTGTCATAGTAAAATAATTTTATGAAAATTTAGTTTAGGCCTACTATATTTTTTTTTCTTCAATTTGTTACATGGTTTTAATTTTTCAGAATTTAAATCTTCATGTCTTGTGACAACAAGCTTGTTGCTCCAACATCATATGAAGACCAGCAACTAGATGCCAACATGGTCCAAAGGGTTTTCAACGGGGCCTGCTTGTATTTGAGAGCATCAGTATCTCTTCAGGTACGCAGGTATTACACTAACATCAAACTTCACCTAAACCAGTAGTAAGCCCAAGGTAATACCATAGATAGATGGATGGATGGATAGATGGATGGATAATGAACTGGAAGTAAATCACAACCAATACAGATGGTGTCGTTTCCCCCCATGTACTCCCACTCCGCGCTAAATACGCCTCCGCCTCAAATGACAGTTTCTCTTCTCCCTGTTAAACTACATTCCAAACCTTTACATCTATTATAAAAGATTTACATAGACGACTTAACGCAGAGAAGATTCAGTTTGGACCGCAACTTCATTTTCAGATTTTGGATAGCATAATAATTTCAACCAAATGATACAATATATATATAGCATATTTTACTTTATATTTTAAAGCGTTTGTTCGAAGGTAAGTTTCTTTTCAGATCGTTTAATGGAAACAGCTGTTTGTGTTATGCGTGTAATGTAAATATAAACATGTTTACAGAACTATTATAATGCAATATGAGGTTTGAAAGTTTTCTGTTTGGTGATCGTTTCATGCAAAACATTATCGGTTTTGGAAGATAATCCAGCAAAGTGCAATAAGGCCGGTTGTATAATACTCACACATCCACGAAAAAAGCCAGGAGATCGATTTTTTAAATCCCTGTTTTAGTGCACACGCACTGCCATGGTAGTATTGTACAGGACTCAAATTGCACTACGTGTTGTGTCTAGCTCAGATATTTTCTTATGTCGCTGCAGATGCAATTCGATTCTTCACAACATAAACTTATATATAAGTTAATTTCACAAATTTTCTACAGATTTCACAAGTGCCAAAGTAGAGGATATGGGTAGGTTTTGACCACAAGCGGAAATTTAGAATGCCCTACGTCGCGGACTGTCTGAATCCAAGCGAACGCGTTAATGCCGCTCCTGTTGTGTATTATTTTGCATTTTCACAATTTATTGGATGAAATAATTGAAAATCCAATTTGTGCATGTGATTTAACACACACGAATTTGTGAATGCGGAGATGTCTTGTTTTCCTAATGTTTTAATAGAGTAAATACAAAAAATATGTGCGAATTTCTGGCAAATATCGAGCCCACTGCTAACTTTACTCCGGTTACAGAGCGTATGCTTCACGGTTGCCAAGTTTGGTCAGTGAGATTTTTCAATTTGAGACAAGTCTGCACACACATTTATAAGTATGCAAGAGTTTGATTACCTTGTAAATAGTCTGTAGGGTTTGCAAACTGCTCCAAAGCTTTTGATGTATCTAATTTTAGATTTAGATATTAAAATAGATCTGAGATAAGATTTCTTGCGTGAGAGTCTGACAGCGTGTGTGTCACGCCAACAGTGGCGTCTTTGTTACAGAACGCCTGATGGTGCATAATGAACACTAACATGCACATTACTTGCACAGTGAATCCTAATACAAATGTACCTCATTAATTAAATCGCAAGCACGCATTAATGTAACAGGGGCAGCAGTAAAAAAAAAAGGGCGGAAGTTGAGACGGAGATATGAGAGGCATTAACAAGAACACCATATGAGCTCACTGAACTGGCATATTACCTTCTTTTACCATATCGAATTACAAATTCAAGTTTAAGCATAACTCATCCAAAGGAATATTTTAGAGCAGGGTAATCCAGTTGTTTAAGAATCTTCATTTACAGTCAAACCAACCATGCAATAATGTAAAATAGACTCACCAGTGACGTTCACTGCTTGAAAAGAAAAGTTACATGACGATCTTTCATTGGACAAATTTTTATCTTATTTTTATTTTTTTGCTAATGGCAAACTGCTAAATCTAACTTTGAATAATTTGTACACTCAAGTTATTTTATTACCCTGCTAGTGGTGGCTTAATATCACATGCAGCTAAAGTTATTCTAAGGGGTTAGAAGATTAGAAGCTAAAGTAAAGAGGTATATTAATGAAGATCGGTTTGGCTTCCTGAGAGGTAAAAGGACGAGGGAGGCAATTGGAGTGATGAGGGTATTAACAGAACGGGATATTGAATTTAAGAAAGATGTTTTGCCTGCTTTATAGACTTTGAACTGTTCAATGCCCTAAATGTATGGAAATATTAAAGGATATTGGTATAAACTGGAAAGATAAGTGCCTCGTTTTAAACTTGTATCTAAATCAGATTGCTCAAGTAAGCATGGCTGAAGGAAATTCAGACTAGGCAGTGATAGGAAAGGGAGTAAGACAGGGTTGTGCTTTATCTCCAGCACTTTTTAATATATATAATAATATATATTATATATATATATGCTGAAGAAATGGTAACACAAGTATAGGAAGAAATTAATGAAGGGGTGAAGATGATAGTCAGTCAGTTTTGCAGATGATAAAGCTCTTGTAAGCGACTCAGAAAAAAAAACGTTTACAGATGTTAGTTCTTTAAATGGTGAAGCAGGGGAGTTTGGGATGCAAATGAACATAAAAAAGACTACGATTTACTAAAAGTTAAAAGTAAATGTAAGGATGGAAGGGGAAACAGGTGGAGCAGTTTCCTTATTTGGGAGGTGTTCTAACTTGGGATGGAAGACGTATGAAAGAACTAGGATAGCATTATCAAAGGAGGCTTTCATGAAACGAGGGGAATCGATGACAAGGGGCCTTGATAAAGATATTAGAAACAGGGTGGTTAAAACTTTGGTTTGGACTGTTCTCTTGTATGGCTGTGAATCTTGGAGTTTAAGAGGTGGAGATATAAAAAAAAGGAAGCTTTTGAGATGTGGGTTTGGCGTAGATTAGAAAAAGTAAGTTGGATGAATAGGACAAATGAGGAAGTGTTAAATATGGTAGGGGATGAAAGAGTATTGATCAATGAAATAAAGAAGAGGTGGAGGGATTGCTGAAAGATGGGATAGAGGGAAGAAAGTTTTGAAAAAGAAAACGGAAGGCAGAAAAAAAATTATTGGATGAAATTAAGGAAGGGAACAGTTATCAGGAAGTGAATGAATGCCGTAAGGTAGAATACTGTGATAATGAGGGGAGGCTAACGTAACATCGATGTTGGTTGAAAAGACCAATGACAACATCTTGACACAAGTCAGATCGATTAGCTTCACAGTTTACTGCCTATTATCAGCAGAGGGGGCATCCTGATCAAGCCCCACAGCGCATTGAACTTATGCATACAGTTGTCAGATGCTCACTTGCTTAAACAAACACTGCTGGAACGGCCCCATGTACACCAAAGGAAGACTATTAAGAGCAGTCCTGACTATCATGCAACAGATATAGCAAGATATTTGGAGTGAATGACAATGCTGCGTCTTATGTAATAAATGCACAACAATATTACTTCGTTGTGAAGAAAAATACATAGTTAGACTGAATTGCTGATCATGTTGTGCACTGCTCAACACCGCCCTACCGCCTCCTAATGTTGAGATGACACTGCACGCCAGATGGGTGACACCTGGCAGCCCTGATCCTTCTTACCCTGAAGGAAAGGGCTTTAATTACAGTTTCTCTTCTTGTTAAACTGCATTCCCAAAACTGGATTTCTTTTGTGGCTTTTTTTTTTAAATGATTAATAAAAAAGATTTAACACAGAGAAAATTCAGCTCAGAACTCTTGGAACGCTAAGTGTGGTTGACAACTGAAAAGACCCTATAATTATAAGTTATGAAATACAGTAACCCCTTGGCATTTGGCATTTACTGTTTTGACAGTGAAAAAATAGAGTGAAACACAACATCTACTCAGCATAATTTACAAGATGGATTCCCATTCCTTATATGATTAACACTATTGTTGAGACTGGATTAAACTGGAATATTTTTGCAGCTTGCTGAAAGAGCGCAAGGACATGTAAACCAAAAACCTGATTCAGATTTCTTAAAATCATGTAATATGTAAATATTAGTGATACATAATATTTGTTAGTGTAGGTACATACTATATCTTTAATATTAATAGTTAATGCTTGGGTACTCTGCCCATCTTTCTCTTAGCAAGCAGCCTCACTCATGTGTAGCTACCTTAATTTGAGACGATGGAATGTCACGTTTCTTGCAGTAACCTTCATACAGTGCCGCTAATTTTGCATTTTTAATAATAGGAACAAAATATAATGCTCGGGGTTGTGCATCGTGCATCTGGCGTGACATTCAGGCTTTCAGACTCTCATACTTACACAAGAAATCTGCAATCTCTACAGGCCATGTACAAGGTAATAAAACTCATATATTTGTAAATGTGTGTGCAGACGTGTCTTGAATTGAAAATCTCATACCAGCCAGCTAAGAAAGGTTGGAAACCCTGTAGAGCTACTAGTGGATACAGCAGCCACAGGGGCATAATTTAAAAGGTTTGTAGATGGTATAAAAAGAGCTTGATAGAAAATACTAAGGTAATTTATGAAGCAAGGTGTACAGTAGGCTACAGTACAGTAGTTTGTTTAGAAATTGGTAATAAATGGATTTTTATGTTGTTGTTAGGGTTAGCAGACTGAGGTTGTGTGTGGCCAAGTATTATTTGACAAATGGTCACATTTGTGTGAAGTGTGAAGGGCTTATTGTGAAACAAATACTGCAAATCATGATATTTTTAACCTGTTAGCTGATTAATCAAGTAACAATGATTCCCTTGCCCCTCTATCAACTTCACCATGAGATGCTAACTTACAGTAATTGTTTGGTTTTAGCTGTGGATTCTGTGTGACATCATAACCAAAGCCCTGGCATAATTTACAACCAGGAAGGAATAGTATTGATTTCTATTAATCATCTTTAATAAAGCACTAAGCACAATAAAAGTGTATCAGGTATTGTGTTGTCCTACTGTATATCACATTTCAAAATATATGTACTCAATATACCGCCCAGCCCTAGGCAAGGATATGATTGGGGGGGGGGGGGGGGGTTGTGGTGAAGCACTGAATGGCCCACAGTCCCACCCCTGGCATTGGCAGGTCAGCTCATCTGTTTTAGAATTAATGCCTTTATTAAAGAATAAAATTGTAATGCAATAAAAGATAGTGTCCTTAGGGGCTTAGGGGCTTTTGCTAGGAGAATATAATCGTTCATTTAGGGGGTCATGACCTGACCCTGCCCAAAAGGTCTCTCCAGGAGATGCAGGAAATGACGCACATGCGTGCAGGCACAGGAAAGCAGAGATACACATTGACACTGACAAGAGTAAACCATAAGTTTACATTTGAAGATTTATTTTTTACAGTATAACCCCTTTCATCTAATCTTTGTAATACAATCCCTTCCCCTGAGACAGACCCTCTTTGTTTCATCTCTCACAGTGATGGTAATTCTCAGTTGGTACCAGGTCAGCTATATTATTGCATGTGACCATGGTCACCTCACTGTCACCTCCACTGTTAGTGGAAGTGGCTGTCATGTCAAATGGAGTGAGGCTTAGATCTGCAGCTGGCTAAATCTAACTCCACACTCTGTAAGGACCTTCACAAGCCTTGGTTAACATGGCTGAAAAAAATATTTCTCCTCGATATCTGAGGATGACTTATTATAATGACAAGGGCCCCTGCAGCTAAGGTCATATTGCATATCTTTGTATGTTTCTTTTTGTCTGCTCATACCTAGATTTAAGCTTTTCTTATAGCTCATTTTCTTGCTAATTTGAGCTCCTACCCCAGCTTTGCTGGCACCTGTTTGAAGATGAAAAAAGTGCTTGTGTAATTTCGGTGTGTGAAATAACTTGTCTTCCACGTAGCTTCCTGCAGTGCTTGGAAGGCATTTTCAGCTTCTGCTGACCAATTCCATCTGTTGTTCTTTCTTTTTAATGGCCTCACACTTACTGTGGTCTGAGCTGATGCCTTCTACAGACACCAGGCAGCCAAGAAACTACAGCATCTAGTAGTAGGGACATGGAAGCATCAACATACACACCAAGGTCTTTTTCATGATCAGCTACCTTTATTTCAGTAGGACCCATAAAATACCTGTACTTTATATTTCTGCTCCCTACATGGAGTACCTTACATTTGTCTATGTTAAATTTCAT
>JAODJX010000042.1:37486468-37497664 GCA_026776945.1 Isichthys henryi
TTCGCAATTATCGTACCTGTTAGCAATGCACTTGCAGCCATGAGCGGATGTATCAAGCCCATCATCTACATCATTATCAGTGACAGCTTTTGCCTTCCCTGGATGAATGATGATTATGCTACAACCGAAACGGAGCTAACAGAGATGGCCGATAAAAATGATCCATAATTCAATACAGAAACATTTGGATACTGTGAGGGTAAGTATTACAATCTCTTAACCTTTTTTAAAAAATACATTATCGATATGTGGATTATAGACCTGCTGTTGTGGATGGTAAATTGGTAGTTCTATTAACCCTATATTAATAGTGAACAAAAACAATAAAATGGCTTCTTTATAACTATTAATTATAGCAAGGATAAATGTTTAATAAAAATAAATATCTAATTTAAATATTACTTAGTAATAGACCAATGGAAATATTTGATGTGATAATTAAAAATATTGAAATCCATTTCAAGGGTGTCATGGTGGCGCAGTGGTGTCATGGTGGCGCAGTGGTTAGCACTGTTGCTTCACATATCTGTTTGTTCTCCCTGTATCGTTGTGGGGTTCCCTCTGGTTACCCTGATTTACACCCACATTCCAAGGTTAATTGGAGTTGCTAAATTACCCATAGGTGTGCTTATGTGTGTGAATAGTGTGTGAGTGTGCCTTGCAATAGGTTGGTGCCCCATCCTGGGTTGTTCCCTGCCTTGTGCCCGTAGACTCCAGAATAGTCTCTGGACCTCCGACACTCTGAATAGGATAGCAGAAGATGGATGGATGGACATCAGTTTCACACAAAGCAAACCAATGAAGAAACCAATATGATACTGATAAGAGATAAATATAGTCTCTGCGGAAACGCGATTCACCAAATCAAAGACAACGTCTTCTCAGCCACTAGGTCAACAGGATGGAACTAAGTATTCAACTGAAGTGAGATGCCTGAACTGATCAGCTGTACAACTAAAGTAAGAAAGATACATTATTTTGCCAAAAGTATTGGGACACCTACCTTAACGCACACATGAACTTTATCCATCCGTCCATCTTCTACAGCTTTTCCGGATCGGGTCGCTGGGGCAACAGTCTAAGCAGGGAAACCCAGACTTTCCTTTCCCTGGCCACTTCATCCAGCTCCTCCGAGAGAATCTCGAGGTGTTCCCAAGCCAGCCGAGAGACATAGTCTCTCCAGCGTGTCCTGGGTCTTCCACGGGGTCACTACCTCACCAGGTAGGCATCCAGGAGGCACCCTAATCAGATGCCCGAGCCACCTCATCTGGCTCCTCTTGATGCGGAGGAGCAGTGGCTCTACTCTGAGTCCCTCCCGAATGACTGAGCTCCTCACCCTATCTCTAAGGGAGAGCCCAGCCACCCTGTAGAGGAAACTCATTTCGGCTACTTGCACTCGCCATCTCGTTCTTTCGGTCACTACCCATAGCCATGACCATAGGTGAGGGTAGGAACGTAGATTGACTGGTAAATCGAAAGCTTTGCCTTTTGGCTCAGCTCCTTTGTCACCATGACAGACCGATGCAGCGCCCACATCACTGCTGATGCTGCACTGATCTGCCTGTCAATCTCCCGCTCCATCCTTCCCTCACTAGTGAACAAGACTCCAAGATACTTAAAATCCTCCACTTGGGCAGGGACCCCTATCCGGAGAGAACACTGTACCCTTTTCCGGCTGAGGACCATGATTTTGGATTTGGAGGTGCTGATTTTCATCCCAGCCGCTTCACACTCGGCTGCGCGAACTGCTCCAGTGAGAGCTGAAGGTCACGGTCTGATGAGGCCAACAGAACCACATCATCTGCAAAAAGCAGAGACCCAATCCTGAGGTCACCAAACCGGACACCCTCAACGCCCTGGCTACGCCTAGACATTCTGTCCATAAAAGTTATGAACAGAATCGGTGACAAAGGGCAGCCCTGGCGGAGTCCAATCCTCATTGGAGTCCGATTTACAATGTGGACCAAGCTCTGACATTGGTCGTACAGGGACCAAAAAGTCCTTATAAGGAAGCCTAGCACCCCATGTTCCCAGAGCACTCCCCATAGGACTCCCTGAGGGACAGTCGAATGCCTTCTCCAAGTCCACAAAGCACATGTAGACTAGTTGGGCAAACTCCTAAACAACCTCCAGGACCCTGCTGAGACTATACAGCTGGTCCACTGTTCCACAGCCAGGGCGAAGACCACACTGCTCCTCCTGAATCTGAGGTTCGACAATCCGATGGACACTCCTCTCTAGGACCCCAGAATAGACCTTATCAGGGAGGCTGAGGAGTGTGATCCCCCTATAGTTGGAACACACCCTCCTGTCTGCCTTTTTGAAGAGTGCGACCACCTGCCCAGTCTGTCAACCCAGAGGCACTGACCCCAATGTCCACGCGATGCTGCAGATGAATGTCAATGAGGACAGCCCTGCAACATCCAGAGCCTTGAGGAAATCCAGGCGGATCTCATCCACCCCCACGGCCCGGCCACCAAGGAGCTTTTTAACCATCTCAACGACCTCTGCTCCAGAGATACTGTAGGTGAGTCCACCCCCAAGACCCCCGACTCTGCTTCCACATTGGAAGGCGTGCGGTGGGATTGAGGAGGTTTTTGAAGTATTTCTTCCACCTTCCCACAACATCCTGAGCTGAGGTCAGCAGCGCCCCATCCCCACCATAAACAGTGTTGATGTTGCACTGCTTTCCCACCCTGAGCCGCCAGATGGTGGACCAGAATCTCCTCGAAGACGTCTGGAAGTCGTTCTCCATGGCCTCGCCAAACTACTCCCACACCCAAGTTTTTGCTTTAGCGACCACCAAAGCCACATTCTACTTGGCCCACTGGTAGTCATCAGCTGCCTCTGGAGTCCCACATGCCAAAAAGGCCCGATAGGACTCCTTCTTCAGCTTGACGGGATCTCTCATCGCCAATGTCCACCAGCAGGTTTGTTGATTGCCGCCACAACAAGCACCGACTACCTTACGACCACAACTCCGGCCAGCCGCCTCCACAATGGAGGCGTGGAACATGGCCCATTCGGACTCAATGTCCCCCGCCTCCCCCAGGACATGGGCGAAGTTCTGCCGGAGGTAGGTGCTGAAGCTCCTTCTGACAGGGGATTCCGCCAGACGTTCCCAGCAGACCTTCACTGTACAGTACACTTAGGCTTGCCAGGCCTGACCAGCTTCCTCCTGTACCAGTGGAGCCAACCCACCACCAGGTGGTGATCGGTTGACAGCTCCACCCCTCTCCTCACCTGAGTGTGCAATACATGTGGCCACAAGTCCGATGACATGACCACAAAGTCAGTCATTGAACTGCGGCCTAGGGTGTGCTGGTGCCAGGTGCACATACAGTATGGACACCCTTATTTTTGAACATGGTGTTCATCATGAACGACCTGTGACGAGCACAGAAGTCCAATAACAAAACACCACTTGTACCCTTGCGCACCAGCTCAGGCTCCTTCCCTGCCAGAGAGGTGACATTTCATGTCCCTAGAGCTATCTTTTGCAGACGAGGATCAGACCACCAAGGTCCCCACCTTTAGCCACTGCCTAACTCACACTACACCCGACCTCTTTGGCCCCTCCTACAGATGGTGAGCCCATTGGAGGCGGCACCCACATGCCCTCTTTGGGCTGTGCCCGACCAGGCCCCATGGGTGCAGGCCTGGCCACCAGGCACTCGCCATGAAGCCACACCCCCAGGTCTGGCTCCGGGGGGGCGGTGACCAGCGTGCAGCATTCTGTGCAGGCCTGAATGCTGCAGCATTCAGCATTAGTTGTAGCATTAGCTACAGCATTAGTTCCTTTCACTGGAACTAAGGGGCCAAACTCAACCCCTGAAAAACAATCCCACTCCATAATCCCCCCTCCACCAAACTTTACACTTGGCACAGTGCAGTCAGGCAAATACCATTCTCCTGGCAACCACCAAACCCAGACTCATCCATCGGATTGCCAAACAGTGAAGCGTGATTCGTCACTCCAGAGAACACGTCTTCATTGTTCTAGTGTCTAGTGGCAGCGTACATTATACTACTGTATCCAACGCTTTGCATTGCACTTGGTGATGTAAGGTTTGGATGCAGCTGCTTGGTCATGGAAACCCATTCCATGAAGTTCTCTACACACTGAGCTAATCTGAAGGCCACATGAAGTTTGGAGGTCTGTAGCTATTGACTCTGGAGACAGTTGGCAACTTCTGCACACTGTGCACCTCAGCATGTGTTGTCCCCACTTTGTGATTTTACGTGGCCTACCATTTCATGGCTGAGTTACTGTTGTTCCCAATTGCTTCCACTTTGTTATAAAACCATTAACGGTTTACTGTGCATTATTTATTAGTGAGGAAATTTCACGAATGGACTTATTGCACAGGTGGCATCTTATCACGGTATTACGCTTGAAATCACTGAGCTCCTGAGAGAGACCAGTTCTTTTGCAAATGTCTGAAGAAGCAGTCTGCATGCCTAGGCGCTTACCTTAATTCACCTGTGTTATGGAAGTGATTGGAGCACCTGAATTCAATGATTTGGAGGGATGTCCCAATACAGTACTTTTGGTAATATAGTATAATTAGCAAAATACTCAGGAGAACCATGAGAACACTCAGCTTTTGATTGGTCAACAGGAACATGGTATTTACTGCTGTCAGTATGAAAGTAGGGCAAAGGATGAAGCGCTTTTTTCCTTTTACATTTAACCCATATGTGACAATGTGACATAGCAGGGGGCAGCTAATTCAGCGCCCAGGAAACATTTCTTGGGGGCGGTACCTTGCTCGGGGTACCTCAGTGGTGCCTTGCTGGTCAGGGATTCGAACCAGTAATCTTTCAATTACAAGTGTGCTTCCCTACCCATTAAGACACTACTGCCCACAAGGCATATATTACCCTTTCAAGTAAGTGGCAGATTGTGAGGATGTAAATTGTAATAATTTAGAAATTTGTCATTTATTTTTTCAGGGAAAGCAGACAAAGCATTTCCTACAGTATGGAGCAGTTTGAATTGGAAAACTATTCCAGTGACTATGAAAATGACACCTCTGGAAACACAACATGGTTTATACTCACCACAGATCCTGCAGGAATTACCTTTCCTGCATAACTGTCATTCCTCCTGGGAATGGTGTTCTGGATCGCTGGGCTCAAAATGGACAAGACCATCAACACAACCTGGTATCTCAGCCTGGCGATCTCCAACTTCCTGTTCTGCCTTTTCCTCCCTGAGGCAAGAAGTTGAAGACTATTTACAGGGGGCAGTCATACTCCATGCTGATGCGACGATGTCTCTCAAGATGTGGTTTCACTGCATCAAAGGCACCAAAAGCAAGACAGACTCAGTCCATCCAAATTCAAAATGCATTTTCCACATGCAAGGCAGAAAAGGCTATGAAATAAATGTTTTTATATTCAAAAGTTTTGAGTTGATGTTCTTGGTGGTTGAAATTTAGGCTGGTAGATATTCCTATATTCTCTATTGAAGTATTCCTTCATGGTCTGACATGAATCCTTTGTGGATTTGCTTCTGATAACAAAAGGCTAGTTTTCCTTACAAACAATATTATTCTGTTGGGGAAACTCTTTATTCAGAGTTTCTAAAAATGATCCCATTCTTTGTCATTTTTCAGAAGGAGTTTTTATTGGTCTCAAGTATATGAGAATAAAGTATTCAAAATATTTCTTTACATTTTTTTAAATATTTTATTATAGATGAGTCACGTTCCTACTTTTTCCCACCAAACCTCTTCTCTCAATCTATTTTATGTGCCTTCTCTAGTGTACTTGTTATATAAGGCTGTCTTGTATGTTGTAGTAATTGTCACACTGCAGTGATGATTTTGGTTTGTAAAGCATAAAAAAAAGATTTTGTTTGGCGCAGGTCGGTGTGGAATGTTGTTCACGGGCTACATTCAGTGTATTTAAGCTTTATTGAGGATTGTTTATTCCAAGCATCGTTATCATTGTAAATTTGTATCGTACCACATATTAAGCTCATTTATGCTGTTTTTTTATAAGAACATTGTGCCTGATACCTGATTATTTGAGAGTGATATCTTTTAATGTGTTATCGGAGGTATTCATTTTTATAAAGAATGTAGCCGGTCATGCTTTTGTTGGTAAATCACCTTTAGGTATGCCACTGCATCTGGCTTGCTTTTCCACTGCGTTGTAAATGCAGTTCCCTGCTGTTTAAGGTATATTTTTTGTGTCCTTGAACAGCAATGTTTCATGCTTAGTGATGTATATCGATTTGCAGTTACAATGAAAGGGTGGAATGGATTATTAACTGGTTTTTGAATGGTATATTATGTTTTTATGATTTTCAGGGTCTGACCAGTGTGTTTCCCAACCCTTTGGTTATTATTTTAAATGGTTTTGTTGGTTTGCATTTCTTGTTCTGTTTTCTTCTTTTTTATTTTTCCTTTGCTCATTTTGGTGTTCATCACTGAGAAGTACCGCTGATCAATCTTTTTGCCCTTGATCCTGTGTTAGTATATCAGAATGATATACATTTTAACCACATACAAACCGGATTCCAAAAAAGTTGGGACACTATACAAATCGTGAATAAAAACTGAATGCAATGATGTGGAGATGCCAACTTCTAATATTTTATTCAGAATAGAACATAAATCACGGAACAAAAGTTTAAACTGAGAAAATGTATCATTTTAAAGGAAAAATATGTTGATTCAAAATTTCACGGTGTCAACAAATCCCAAAAAGTTGGGACAAGGCCATTTTCACCACTGTGTGGCATCTACCATTTAAATCCTCTGGATCTGCAACTTTAGCTTTCTGGAAAATTTCATTATGAAATATCTACATACTGTATAAGGTATGATGAAATATTGCTTCAGTAGTGTACAGGCCTTATGTTACATTAAAATAACTCATCATTTATATAGATGTAAGATACATTATATTTTTTCTAGTAACCCTGACACTTAAAGCTATTGTAACAACAAGTGACCCGTGGTTGGTTTTCACTCTCAAGAATGTTAATGAAACAGATATGAGTGAGAAATGTGATGTGTTAAATGTCTAAGAGAACAAACTTTGTGAATTTAATGTGAGTTCAACCAGCATGGAGTCGTTGTAAATGCTCTTGGTAAGTCTGCCTCAATGCACTTTTCCTTTTGGCTTTGTGATGAATAATAATAATTGTTCCGACTCACTATCTTATATTGTAATTATACTTTTTTTAATGATCATGCTGTCATACCCGGCTCGTACGATCCTCGTGTGTGCCACGCCCCCCTGATTATCCACGTGTGCTTCCCTGATCGTACCCAGCTGTGTCTTGTTCTTTTGATTGATCATGTCTTTTTAAGTCCATGTCTTACCTAAGTCCTGCATCCGTCATTGATGTTGTCAATGCCAGTGTTCCGTCCTGCCCTTACCTTCCCCAAATAAATCCCCGTTTTCCCCGATTACGCTTACCTTGTCTGTTTCCTGCCTGCCGACCTGCCTGTGCGCTTTACCCGCACCGTGGATCGTGACACATGTCTTAATTATTGGTGACATAGAATGAATATCTGACTTTACCCCAGCATAGTTGAACAAAGAGAGTTCGGTACATGGAACTGGCAAACCGTGAATCTCAAACACTTGTTCCCTCTTTAAAATATAAATCTCACATATGAAAAGACACCCTAGACAGTCTTAACTACGCCCCCAAACGTAACAAACACCTGCCCACACTAAAGCCCAATGGACCTGCAGAACCTGCAACACATACTTTCTCACTCAAGGGGCAGTTTCCACAAGCGAGGAAAAAAATATACGAGTACTGTATATATACAGAGAGTCATTCATGTAAGGTTATTTAATACTAGCGGGCTTAGAAGGTCAGTCCAATTTAGGGATACGTTTCCTAAATGCTCCCGTTCAGTTTCATGGTTCCATCTATGTAAATTCCTAACATTGTTAGCAACTGTGCTTTTGGGAAACATAACCCAGGTCATAACCCCTCAACTGCATGATGATTCTAGCACTGTAAAATCATTTTTTGATTGAAACACAAAATTACAATTTTATTCACAATGCTAAAAACAAAAGTTATGATTATGCTGTTGTAATCTTATTGGACGACAGTCTTAAGTCTGGTCTGTCATTAACCGAATCATAGTTATGTGGCACATAACTGTAGAGATGTTGTTTCTATGTGAGTCATTGCAGTGCAACACTGTAAACCAGCCAATCAGAGCAAAGCTCAGCGTATTGATCTGAAAAACCAAAAAAACAGCCTGTTCCATTCATGGGCCACAAAATAAGGTTGTAAGTCAGCCTGTAAAACCAGGTCTGGGCATTTTTTGACCAAAACAATTTTTCATACTTTCTATGTAGATACCAAAAAAACTACAAAAAATGCTGAAAAAATAGATTCTATGACACCTCTATGACACTTGATCATTTTAAAAAGCACAATCAGTGTCAGTTTTCTGTAATAATCTTTTTTAAGATGATCGATTTGTAAGTAACCTTTGTAACTCATTTATGTGGTTAAATAAAAATAAAAAGTGAATTTTAAATGTGTGGTGTGTGAGGAAACATGCACAAAGGTGGTGAGATCATGCCAATTTTATGCACACACAGAGACAGGGGGAGAGAATTAAACACACAGCCTTGGATGTGAGGCCAGAGTACTGCCCACCGTGCCTTATAAGCCTTTAAATGTGCTTGTTAATGTTGACGACACTCAGCTCATGCCTGTCCGCCAGACTGCTTAAGGTCACGCTGCAGAGATGACCGGATGGCAGACCATCCCTACTTACAATAGAATACCTGCTCTTTTCTTATTGCCCTCTGTTCATAGAGCCTTCTTGAAAGCACTGACATTCATCGTATTTTTTTGGAAATTCATAATCTGTACATCAGAAGTCTAAGTTAAACCATTAAGCAAATATTAAAATATGTATAATTCTCAGAAACTTGCAAATTTTTCTGAAAAAAAAAATGATGAAATACAATCTTAGTCTCCACCAAGGAACCATGTGCGTGTGGAGTTTGCATGTCCGCCCCGTGTCGTCGTGGGGTTTCCTCCGGGTACTCCAGTTTCCCCCACAGTCCAAAAACATGCTGAGGCTAATTGGAGATATCAAATTCCAACTGGCGTGCATGTGTGAGTGAATGGTGTGTGAGTGAATGGTGTGTGAGTGACTGGCGTGTGAGTGAATGGCGTGTGAGTGAATGGCGTGTGAGTGACTGGCGTGTGAGTGAATGGCGTGTGAGTGACTGGAAAGTGAGTGACTGGCGTGTGAGTGACTGGCGTGTGAGTGACTGGCGTGTGAGTGAATGGTGTGTGATGCTCTTGAACCCCCCCCCCCCGCAGCACGACCCTGAATAGTATAAGCAGTTACAGAAAACGGATGTATGCATACAGTCTTTGTTTTTTCTGTAGAGTAATTGACGTGACCTTAACTTTTCAGGTATCGTGGCGTTGGTGAGGCGAGCGCTGTCTGGCCTATTTGCATGTCACTTCACGACTGGACTCCTGTTTGGTCTGACCAGCAAATCCCGCCATAAGCTTCAATTACTTCAAAAGTCTGCTGCTTGTATTATTACTAAAACCCCTCTGTACATCATATCACCCATGTCCTGCAGTAGCTGCACTGAAGCGAATCGCCAATCTGGTGCTATTTTGGAGTCAAATTCACCCCAGTACTAAACATTATAGACTAGAATAATTTTCACATTGACTAATACACTCCACCTGTTTAACTATGAAGGGCCATCCTTTACATTACTCTGGGTAACTTTTCTTTACCATATAATGTCAGCAGAGGTCCTTCACTGCTGTAGATCTCCATAGAGACACGAGAACAGATGAAAACGTAAAATTTTTACCTAGAACTATATTTCTTTCCTGTGAGATTGACCCCAGAGATGAGGTAAGGGGTTTGTTAACCTGAAGGTGCTGATTATTCTTTTTTTTTAGTAAAATGTCAGACCATAGGCCGAGAAAGAAAAATTTTACCTTTGAAGAGGTCATAATTCTTACGGAATACAGAGAACATAAATTGTCATTTGAGTCCAAATTCAATAATTTTGTTACAAACAAAGGAAGCAGCAGATATGGGAGGACATTACTGAGGCTGTAAATGCAAAGGGAGTGGAGCAGAGGGACGTCAGAGAGGTTAGGAAGAAGTGTATATTAATAATGTCATAGTATGATAACTGAAATGATCCTCTGTTTACCATTTGCATAAGAACATTGGAATGCTTATCTTCACCTACTCCATCTTGCTCTCCATAAGACACACTGACACATATACAGGTGAGAGCAAGCTAGGGGGTCACAGTGCAGGATCAGCCAGCACGCAGTAGCCTTGGAACTTGGGGATAAGGTCCTTGCTCAAGGGGCCATAGACAAGTGATTATTCTGCTGAGGCTGGGGCTCGAACCATAACCATGTTTTATTTTGTGTCCTCATAATTAAATTAGTTAATAGTATTAATTGCAGAACAGAATTCAGGGGACTGTATGCTGTTTATTGTAGCAGGCCTAGGTCTGCCCTAATTATCCAAAGTAAGATGTAGTCAGGAGCTGCTGCCGCTTCGGCTGGTAGGTCAGTCTCATTGTGCTACTGATTTGATGGGCTAAGGTAAGGTGCCATTAACCATATTCTTAAGGGATATCCGGAGTCTCCCAGCAACCTTCCAGAATATCTTCCTGCTTCAAAGTCTGAACTACTGTAAGCCTAGACTGTCTGAGGATGTAACTGTCATGTTTCGAGCCTGGTCACTTCATCACGCAGTTTGTGATAATAAGGTCGGTATCACAGACAATTTGAGCGTTTATAGAGTGGTAGACCTTACTGTTGACATAGTAAGTTTCGTGGTCGCTGGGTGTTTTTATCTTAAAATGTGTGCCATCCACACATCCTGAAACATCTGGAAAACCGGCGATCTGAAAAAACTTCTGACGGGTTGTATTTTGTTGCACAGGCAGCAGGGGAAAGTGCACGCATGTGTTAATGTGTTTATTCAGTGACACTGCCAATGTTGTCACGGCTCTGCACACGGTGGACTTGTGTACATGCATCGAGTCACCCACAAGACTTTGAAAAGAGCCAGTGGCAAAATACCTAAGTGCCAGACACAGTGCCAGACATACTCGTAAAGCCGGTGTTATGCCGAAAAAGGCATCCCTGCCGTAGAATGCATGCCTGTCTCGGGAGCGCGCACCACTGAAAACAGC
>JAODJX010000042.1:37517131-37530170 GCA_026776945.1 Isichthys henryi
TCATCCACTGGCATCACCTCTCGTCTTCGGAAGTGTACAGGCATTATCTGTATGTATTATTTCATCCGTGTTGTCATGGCGGCAGGAGGTGGCGGCGTTCTACTCGTCAGAACAATGGAGGCCACGTTCAAGTCCCTGTGCCCATGAGGCGTGGAGGACCGAGGCGGAATGAAGATTTTGTCAGTTATTGGAAGGGAATCCATTCCTATAAGCTCAGTGAAGCACCTCCTCATGCAAGGGGAGGGAAGCACGCCCTGTCCCTGCGAAGACAGCCAAGCGATCTGCTCTAACGATGCTCCCTTTTGCTTTAATTATCAGTTTTATTGCGGTTTTATTTGCTTGCGTGTTTGTGCTGATTGCTCCATTTCCCAGATTAATGTAAAGTGTGTGTTCGTGGGCGGCAGGGGGAGGTTCATTCAAGGGCTAAGGAAAGACAGAATAGAGGTGTGCCTCATTCTTGAGGGGGGAGGGCAGGGGGTCAGGTGCAATTGAGCATGAATGACAGGGGGGCGTAGGCTGGGGGGTGTGGTGTATGGTGGCTGATCTCAATAAAAGTCCAACACATGAATTCTTAATTAAAACTGCCAACTACGAATTGTTCTCCACCCACGCACCCCCCCCCCCATAGGTCAGCTGTCAGTAGTGCCGGGTCTGAGGGGCGGATTCTCTGTCCCGGCATGAATGGAGGGAAGCCCTTTCCTTTCACTGGCCAGACCCCCAGGGTCCCGCCTACCCCAGCACTCCGCCCGGCTGACTCTTTCAGCTCCGGAATTCCATGGGGTCCAGCTGCATGCCTCGGGCCTTCCCCGGTGGTGGGAATGGCACCACGCCGGATTCGTGTGGGGTCCAGCTGGTGCTGAGAGTCGCATCCGTTTGTCGTCGCCATACCTTGGCATGCAAGTTTGCTGCGTAAAATGAGCCGTCGGTCAGGTACACGGTGGCCCCTCCATGACAGCCCCCACCCCCAGTCCGAAACTGGAGCATAGACCTGTGGCAGACAGAAGCTTTGTCAGGCAGTTAAAAATGTTTTGTAGGGGCACAATTTGGCCTCCGGGGGGGCGCTGGTTTTGGTGCCTTTATGAGGAATTCCCGATTCACATGCAAATGGCGTGTTTATCATCGGCGGGATCTGCGAGTAATGCGCAGCCTGGCACACAGGGCCCCAGCTCGCCACGCGGGGCCCAGCGGAAATGAGGCTGTCTTTCCTTGTTCATCCATTTCATTATCTGTGCCATTATTGGCCCAGAATGAACACACCCATTATCTAAATTTCCAAATGCAGCCATTTTATTGGATGGATACTGTCCCCTGTTTGTCTGTGGAACCCGGTCTAAGACGTCTCATCCCGTATATTACGAATGCCTCCCCAATGCGTTTACTCACGTCCCAACTCATTCTGGGGTTCTGATACCCATCTCTAATGGCAGTCACCAAGCTCGCAAGGCACGTCTAAGGTGATGTCATCATTCATGTTGTCTGCTGATTGGTTAAACAAAGTTATGAATATTTGAACAATATATAAATAATGAAAAACTTACCTGAACAAATAAGAAATTAAACCTCTTACAAATCATTTTCAACAACTTTACGAGCCTGGTTAATTAATCAAACCTGTGAACACTGAAACACTGCGTTGACTTTAAGTCTTGTCCTATTGCTGTTATGTTGCTGTATGTGGGGTTTTTTCTTCTTTGTTTGATTGTTTGTTCAATATATTAATTAGTGCTTTTTATTGTATGCATGTTGTAATTCTGCCCAGGAACAACAAATGAAAATTAGTTTCCATGAATGAACTCTGGCATAAACAGAATATTATGCACTAGAGAAATCTATCAGCAGTGCAGTACAACACTGCCACACCGACTAAGCATTACCACATCCCAGTAACCCAACCCCTGTCCCAATTAGCACCAGTTTACCCTTGCCTAAGTATGCCGGATCTAACCACCAACCAATTCCATACACTATTTTACCATACCCAAAATCTGCTCCCAGAAAAATAGCAGGCCGACAAAAAAAAAGAAAAACTGCTCCTAAAGAAGGTAGCTACAAAAAGAGAGAATTTAAATGACTTATAATCAGATATACTGTAGATGAGTGCTTGTGCCTTGTTTGTGTGCAGCAACCAGGCAAAACTGCATTTCTGATGATGATTCTGATTAATCAGACCTACACTAGAAGAAAAATGCAGGTGTAACTGGGCCTTTTGTGAAGTAAAAAACATCACACTTGCATTGGTCGTGATTTAATTTTTTTACAATATCCAGTGTGACATCTTACTCCACATTGTGACAACTAACCCACTGACAGGGTAAATTAATGCAAGCACACACTAGCTATTTAACTGCCTATACCATTGTTCTGAAATAAGATATGAAAATGTAATGAATACACGATATATCCTCGAGACTGTCTTATTTCATTTTGTATGTCATTTATATCATTATAATTTATTAATCCCAGGATACAGTCATGTGAAAAAGAAAGTACACCCTCTTTCAGGTCTGTGATTTTATATATGAGGACATAATAAAAACAATCTGGTGCTTACAGGTTAAAAAATGATTTAAATCTAACCGTAGGTCTTAAACAACATGCGACAGAATCCACCATATCATTATTATATGGTGGATTATTATGGTTATTAAACCAAAATGGAGACTCCATATGTGAAAAACTAAGTACACCCTATGATTCGATAGCTTGTAGAGCCACCTTTAGCAGCAATAACTTGAAGTAATCATTTTCTGTATGACTTTATGAGACTCTCACATCGCTGTGGAGGAATTTTAGCCCACTCTGCTTTACTGTGTTGCTTCAGTTCATTGTAGTTTGCAGGCATTCATTTATGCACAGTTCTCTTAATGTCCTACCACAGCATTGCAATCGGGTTGAGGGCTGAACATTTACTGGGTCATTGCAACACTTTGATTCTTTTCTTTTTGAGACATTCTGTTATACATTTGCTGCTGTGTTTGGCGTCATTGTCCTGTAGCATGACTTAGTTTTAGGCAAGTTTCAGCTGTTGGACAGATGGCCTCACATTTAAGTCTATAATATTTTAGTATAGAGAGGAATTCAAGGTCAACTCAATAACTGCAAAGTGCCCAGGTCATGTGCCTGCAAAACAAGCCCAAATCACCCCTCCACCACCATGCTTGACAGTTAGTAAGAGGTGTTTGTGCTGATATGCTGTGATTGGTTTTCGTCAGATGTGGCCCTGTGCATTATGGCCACACATCTCCACTTTGGTCTCGTCTGTCCAAAGGACATTGTTCCAGAAGTCTTGTGGTTTGTTCAAATGGTAACTTTGCAAACCTAATCCATGCTGCCATATTCCTTTTAGGGAGAAGAGGCTTTCTCCTGGCAACCCTTCCAAACAAACCATATTTGTTCAGTCTTTTTCTAATTGTACTGTCATTAATTTTAACATTTAACAATTTTTTTTTGCAATTTCTCTGAGCATTGCACGGTCTGACCTTGTGGTGAATTTGCTTCACTCCTGGGAAGATTGGCAATGGTCTGGAATGTTTTCCCTTTGTGAATTATCTTTCTCACTATAGAATGATGGACTTCAAATTGTTTGGAAACGGCCTTATAACCCTTCTCAGATTGATGAGAAGCAACAATTGCTTCTACTCACCTTCTTAATTCCTACGGCAGCAGTAAAGGTGCACTTCATTTTTCACATACTGCTTCTGGCTTAATTTTTAACTAAATAATGACATACATACATGTCATGTGTTCTTCTTCAACTGAGGTTATATAATTTTAAGACCTGTTAAGGACCAGATGTTTTTTTTTTTAATGTCCTGATACGTAAAGCCTTAGAATTGAAAAATGGTGTGATTTCTGAACAGGTTTCTGAAAAGTATACTTTCTGTTTCACATGATTGTATATGAAAACATGTGAAAAGCCTGATGATGCCCTAGTCTCGCCGATAGATCACAGCATGGAGCAAATGCATAGTTTTTAGTTTCTGCTTAAATTCACCCTCCAAGAAAAGCAATTTATCATTCTTCATAACACTGTAACATTTCAAACTTTCACACAACTTTTTTTAAATCATGCAGTGTGTTTGAGGTAGGAATTGATTTTGCTTGCAAACACAAACGGTACAGATTCTTTTATATATATATATATATATAGGCGCTGACAGCCATGGACATAATGCAAAAACAAACCAGGTGCTATTACAGGTGTGTCTATTATTCAGGGGAAGTACAGTGGGACCTGACCAGGTGTGGCTAGATGGGTCCTGGCCGGGTGCCAGCATGACGTAAGTCTGTTGTCATGCCCTGCTTCCCTGCCCCTTTCGTTCTACTTGTTAGGTCTTATGTCTCGTTACAGCCCTCCTGTGGATAACCCCAGCAGCCTTTTGTCTGTTCCCTCACATGATCTGTATAAAGCCTCCTTCAGTCTTGCACTCCCCAGTTCTGTCATTGAGGTCACCCTGGTGCTGTTTGCCTTTTGTTTGACCCCACGTCTGCCTTTTGTTTCACCCCATGCGGTCTACCTTTTGTTTGCCCTGTTCCTATGTATTCAATAAAATCCTTAGTGTTTTGACCTCACGCCTGCTTCTGCCTCCGTCATTGTTGGAATGTGACATCTGTGATTGCAATTTTATATTTTCACTACCCTAAATACGTTTTCCCAAGCCAACTCCCTGCAAACCATCAGTTTCAACAGAATAACATTCTTTAATGATTAGAATAAAACGATAAAATATAGGCATAAGAGCCAGGGCAGTAAATTCTTGGATTTATTGTGAGGTAAAGTGTGTATATGTGAAATAGATTCTTTTACTCCCTCCTGTCCATCATAACTGAATGAGGTGCTCTCTGATCACTAGTTAAGTTCCAAGAACAGGCCTCTTTCCTGAAACTCTTTAGCTGGGAACCTCACCTGCCTTCTGGGAAATTAACATCTTCTGCTTTTGGAATACAAAGACACTGAAAAATGCAGTTCACTGAGAGATAGGCTGCAATGACAAACACCCTACATAAGGGCTTAGGAGCTCCAGGGTTTAAAACTGTTACCCCCAAAGTAACGCAAGGAAATGCTTTTCATGTATCTCCTGATTCACCTGGATCATAGGGTGCAGGAGTAGATTATCAGATGATGAAGTACACATGCACAATATACAGTAAGAAGGTAGGCACACCGTACAGCAGGAAAACAAAAAGCAATCAGAATGGACATATGAATGTATTCAGAATTAAGTCAGCAGGGTGGCATAAAATCTTACACTGTAGCCTCCCACCTCCAGCGTTTTTTTTTTTGGGGAGGGGGGATACTCTGGTTTCTTTCTACAGGCTAAAACATGCAGTTAGGTGACCTACGATGAACTGGCCTTCCAGGCAGGGTAAATGGAATATTATTTAGCACTACATGACACAAAGAGAATGTAATCATTAGGATTCTATTAAGAAGCTGATGTAAACCGTGCAGAGAGTGACTATGTAACCTTCATAGAACGCAGACCAATCACTGCTGTGCACAATGTGACGGAAAACAAGTATGAATTAGCATCTTGTGTTGGCTTAGAAGTTTCTGCATCTGTTAGCTATTTTGTTAGCATTTGATGTATGAATCTGTACTATATTTGTACTGCAGCTTATCACTATTTTGAAGGACAAATATATTATTAACCCTCTAGCCACACAATGTGCAACAAGCAGAAGCTGCCAAGGTTTGCTACAGAAGGAAGGGATTCGCCTGAGTTCACCAAAAGTTCACTGCTGGGTATTTAAAAAAAACTATTATCTAAGGGTTTGGATCAAGGGAGAAAACAACGATGGTGAACGGTTGAAGAAATGATGATGCTTAAGTGACGAGATATTGTCACAACATGAGAAAATGTATAAAATTAGTGTAAAACAGTATTGGACACACTCCAGCAGGGTGTCCAGGCCTTAGCTGTAACCTTACTGTTCCAATAAAGACTGAATCTGAAGATCTACACAAGCGGCTCCTGACTCCTGATTGGCAGAGGAAGAAAAAACCACAAGAAGTATCGCACTGGCTTGTGTTTATTGTGATAGGCACCAGCTTCAACCTGATCCCATACAAGATATTTAGATATTTAAGGTTTTAACCATTATATGCAGCAAAGTCTATAATATTAGTTTTTGATCTGGACTAAATTTCTATAAATGTTTCCTGAATTTGTTCTTGGTGTCAAACCCTTTGGAAGTATTCAGACTTCCAGACACTTATCTACAGTTATGTGAAAAAATTAGGACAACCCATTAAATATTTATTTCTTTATTAAGAAATATCAGCATATAAATAGTAAATCTTCTTTCAGAATTATATCTGTAGATAAAAGTAATGTAATTGCAAGAAACAAATTCACTTATTTAAAAAGGAAATTAACTACTGTAAGATGCTATTTCCTACTAAGGAAAAAGTTAGGACACCCTGTGCCCTAATAGCTGGTATTTCCCGCTTTGGCCAAAATAACCTCAATGAGACGTTTCCTACTGCATAATCATTTATCAATCTCTGACATGAACTGGCAGGAAGTTTTCCCCACTCTCCAGTGCAGAACTCCTTAAGCTGTGTGATGTTTGAAGGGTGCACTTCCGCACTTCACCCCACAGCATCTCAATAGGATTGAGATCTGGGCTTTGACTTGGACCATTCCATAAATCTCCATTTCTTTCTTATAAGCCATTTCTTGGTAGATTTACAGGACTGCGGAATGTTTTGGGTCATTGTCATTTGCATGGTCCACCCCCACTTCAGCTACAACTTCTGGACAGATGATCTCACATTGTCCTAAAGCACCCTCTGATACGATGAAGAATTCATAGTGGATTCTATGATGGTGAGCTGGCCAGGTTCTGCTGCAGCAAAGCTGCCCAAACCATGACATTTCCACCCCCAAGCTTCACAGCTGGTATTAGATTCCTTTGCTCAAAACATGTCCTTTGTTACTGTGTCCAAATAATTCAATTTTAGATTGATTTGGCCAAAACACATTGTTCCAAAAGTTGCTCCATCATCCAAAAGGTCTTTCTCTAGATGGTCTCTGGCAAACTTTAGTCTTGCCCTGAATTTATTGACAGCATGGGTTTCCTCCTTTCACAGCTCCCATGTAAATCAAACTTGTGTCGCCTCTTTCTGATGGTAGATGCATGTACCTTGACATCAGCTGTGGCAAGAGCTTCCTGTATGTCCCATGATGACTTTTCAAGATTTTTGGAGACATCTTTCAGTATCTGCCCTTGGGCTGAACTTGCTAGGACAGCCTGACCTGGTCATGTTGGCAATTGTTTTAAATGTTCTCCACTTGTAAATTGTGTTTTGGACAGTGGAATGGCCGACTCCAAACTCTCTTGATATCCTTTTATATCCTTCCCAGACTCATATGCATCTACAAGTTTCTTTCTGAAGGCCTCAGAGAGGTCTTTGTCTTCCATCATCTTCATCACAGTCCCTGCGAGGTTCCTGTTCTGTTACCCGGGGTTTCTGCGCTTCTGCTCTGCCTCTCTTGGTTCCTGGCCCCTGGACCCCAGCTCCCCTGATCCCAGACACATTAGCTGCAGCCCCCTTGGTTTCTAATCACTTGGCCCCGATACCCCTGGTCTCTGACCCTATGGCCTCAGTCCCCCTGGCTCTTGACTCTCCAGTCTCAGTTCCCCCAGTTCTTGTTCCCCACATTACAGACCCTCCAGTTCCAGTCTCCCCGGTTCTTGTTTCCCTTGCTCCAGACCCCGCTCCCATGTCCACAGCTTTCATAGCCCCGGTCCCTGTTCCTGAGGAGGTCCCTGACGACCTGACCACTGCTCCTCCCTCCTTGATGGAGCTGGAGGAGGAGCTTGATGGAAACCCTTAGGGATTACCCTGACTGCCCCAGTGGACCCTTCCTGTAGGTCACCTCAGCCACCGCCCCCTCATTGCGGCAGATTCCGGCTGGGTTCCCATCTCTCGGTCTCCCAGAGAGGGAGGGGACACCGGCGTCGGGATCAACTCCCTGGCCTACCTTGGCTCCCATAGGTTTCGGCTCCACAATTGCACCTCCGCCTGCTGTGGCAATGGTTCTCTCCTCTTCTTCGCCACAGTCCCCTTCGCCTCCCTCCTTGCCTTCTCCACCAGCCCCTTTGCCTTCCTCCTCACCGCCTTCAGTGTCCCCTTCAACCCCTGCTCCAGCCTCACGGTCGCCTGCTGCTCCAGCGGCCTCCGCCTCACACCAGCCGAGGGTCCCTCCAGCTCCTTGGTTCCCCTTGCACTTTGGTTGTTTGCCCCCCACGTTTACTCTCCGTCCTGCGCCGTCGTTGTTCCCTTCTGGTCCCTTTGTGCCTCCTGTGTTTCCCCCTCATCCTTCAGTGCCTTGTGGTTCCTCTGTGCCCCCTGTGTTTCCTTCCTGTCCCTCTGTGTCTTCATTCCCTGCTGGTTCCTCTGTAGGTGTGCCTCCTGGTGTGGTTCCTCCATTGTCCCCTTTAGTGTCCGCGGATCCCATGTTTCCTTTTTTGTTGCCCCTGTGCATGTCTGCGTTCCCTGTGGTTTGTCGTCTGTTGTCCGAGTTGGTCTCCATGTGTTTGTTCTGTGTGTCTGTGCTGTTTCCTGTGCCCAGTTGAAGTTGTTGCTTTTGTCTCCCCAGGTGCTGTTGTGTCCCCGGTCCCCATCGCCTTGCTCCCCTTAGGTGTGCCCAGAGTGCACGCCTTTGCAGGGGGGGGGGAGTCCTGTCCTGCCCCGATCGCCCACTCCTTCTGTGTGCCACGCCCCCCTCATTAACCTCATGTGGAATCCTCGTGTCATCAGCTGTTTCTGGTTGTTGTCATTAGTCTTATATATTTAGTCCACGTTTCAGTTTGTTTCAGTTGGTCATTGTATTGTCTGTCTGCGTTTTGCCTGCCGTACTTGTAATTAAACCCCGCCTTTCCTGATTTTCCGTCTACTCGTGCTTCCCTGGTTTAATGCATGACAGGAATATTATAATCTCTGCAATTCACTCCAAAGGGCTGATCTTTTCCCTCAGCAGCTCAGCCCGTAACCCAGGTGTCATCTTATATACAAGCCTCTCATTTAAATCACATGTAAATGCAGTATCGAAGGCGTGATTCATACAACTATGCCAAATCACAACGATTTCTTACTCTTCAAGACAGAGAGAAATTGATGCATGCTTTTGTATACAGTAGGTTAAACTACTGTAATGCTCTGTTATCTGGGAACACACACTGCAATTTTAATACCTTGCAGTGTATTCAAAATGCAGCAGCTCGAATTGTCACGCGGAGCAGGAAGTTTGAACATATAACCCTGTTCTTAGTTCACTGCATTGGCTTCCCATAAAGTTTAGAGCTGATTTCAAAATTCTCCTACTTACATATATGGCACTTAAAGGTCTAGTTCCTGCCTACCTGACAGAATTACTTCAAGTTTACAAGCTGCGTCGTCCACTCTGGTCACAGAATGCAGGTTTCCTTGTTGTTCCATATATGAATAAAGTGAGAGCGGGTGGTAAAGCATTCTGCTGTAGGGCCCCTACAGTATATTGTGGGATGGTTCACGAGCCTATGCTCGGGATGCCGATTTGGTCTTGGTCTTTAAATCTCTCACAACCAAAGACAACATAACTATGGCTGTTGGTGCTGCTGTACATGTCATTTTTATCTACTATGCTTGTCTGTTTATGCGTCAATGCATGTTCTGACCATCCATGCTCTCTGCCTTCCCACATGTTGGGATGGGCACCATATGAGCTGGAGACCAGGTTCAGTCCTTTGGAGGGGTGTCATTGCAAATGGATCACACATGATGTCATCATGGGTGCAGCCTTCTGTGCCACCCGACACAGCCCAATGTGGATAAAAGACTTTGGCTACCCTACACAGGCCAACATTCTCAATCACAGCTTATACAGTACCTCCCTTTTAGCAAGCATGTCCACTCTTTTCTGTTTTCAGTAATGTTAGTGCCCTTGGGGGGTGGGCAGCTGGTTGGCCTTGGACCCCCAGAGGTTCTTTTCCTCCCTTCTTGGGAAGTTCCTACAGATGTGGCTATAATTCTTGATTCTTTGGGGATATTGGTCAGTGGAGCAGTAGCCCTGGTGAATCGAAGGAAACTGGGAAAGCACACAGGCATTCGGGTAAGAAAAGAGGAATAAGCTCATTACTACCAGGAATTATCCTTGGGAACCTGCGATTTTCTTTTTCAATAAAGTGGATGAGTTATGAATATTGATCAACACGGAGAAGGACTTTTGTTTTCTGTTTAACAGAAACCTGGTTATCACCATCAACACCTGATGATGCTGTTGATCTCAGCGCCTTCCAGTTACATAGCAGCAACGACCCCACTCTTCTCAGGTAAAAGGAAGGGGGGGGGGGTCTAACAGGCTCCCTGTTAGACCCTCTGCAGTTTGTGTATAGCACAGTAACTCTCCAGAAACGCCTGACCTAGAGTCTCCTGGAACCTATGCCAGGATTCTGTTTATCGAGTATAGTTCTGCCTTCAATACTATAATCCCATCTCTGTTACAAACTAAACTTACACAGTTGTCTGTTCCTGATGCCACATGCCATTGGGTTACTGACTCTCTGTCTGACAGGAAACAGCATGTGAAGTCGGGGATGATCACTTTGGACTCTGACCCCCAGCACCAGTGCAGCATATGGGTGTGTTGTCTCCATTACTCTACTCACTAAATACAAATGACTGTACTTCTGGAGACACATCTGTAAAGCTTCTGAAGTGTGCAGATAACACAACACTAATTTGTCTGATAGATGATGGAAATGAGTCAGCGTACAGATGTGGTCCAGCAAACCTGAAGCTTAACACTCTTAAGACTGTGGAGATGGTTGTGAACTTTAGGAGACAAACTACTTCCCCTCATCATTACTGGCACAGAGGTAATCCAAGTTCTGTAGAATCATTCAAATTCTATGTGATTACAATCCCACAAAACCTGAAATGGGAGGTCAACACTGTCTCCATCATCAAAAAGGCACAGAAGAGGAAATTCAAGCTGCCATAAACCTGAGTTTTATACTGCTATCACAGAGTCTGTCCTTACATCCTCTAGGACTGTCTGGTTTGGATCATGCACTGCAAGGGAAAAAGCAAAACTTCAGTGCATCATCTGCCCAACAGAAAAGACCATTAGAGGCAACCTCTCACCCCTGCAGAAGCACAACAATAAGAGAGCAGGCGAGAGGCAGCTGGGGTAATCCACACAAGGGATACAACGAAAAGTAAGATTAAACAAGTGGCAGGTGTGACTAGTTAGAGCCACATGAGGGAGAGAACGAGGGAGGACGAATGCAGGGCATGACACTAATCTCCTAAAACAGGATAAGAGCATTGATATTGTTGAAGGTACTTCAAGTACTGTGTATATTGCTAATCTTGATACACAATGTACACTGCATAACATTCAGAAATCCCTTCAGGTAATGCATTTTAATGTAAAAAGTCTGCCTCAAACAGACAGTGAAATTGCGATTCATAGCTTGGAATGTCTGAATACTGTACTCAACAATTTTTTTGTTACATGCTGAACGTTACACAACTATTTAGAAATCTCTAAACTATTTTACGCACTTTGGTTACAACTAGTTTGTAGAGACATCTAGAGTATATATATCTGTCATACACTCGCTGAAGGCAAGATGGGGAGACAAGTGCAGGAGTTCAGGAATATAGGTAAACTTGGAGTTTATTAAAGGGACGACACAATCAGGAGCACAGGAAACACTGGCGACATTAAGACGTTAATGACCGGACTGGGGAAACATACTGTAATGCGGATTTAAATACACAGGACTACTTAACACAGCAAGAAACAGCTGGGAACACAGGAATTCTGCACAAAGTAGCGAGGGGGGCATGGCACACAGGAGGATTGGCACGAGCAGGGCATGATATATCTACTATTTGCAGTATTGCAGTAGGGTTTTTAAAATAACCTCATACCTGTATTTTCTTTTTATGTTTGCTTTAATTATTTAATGTTTACTGTCTTGTTCGTATTGGGGCAAAACATCAAGTCAAATTCCTTGTAAGTGCCACTTTACTTGGGCAATAAAACCGATTTTGATTCTGATGTGCCAATGGTCATAAATCACATAGATTGTAAATCTGGGACAGTCTGTACATATATAAACATTGGAACATGGTACCTCATTGTGATATGCAGTTTCCTGGTACATATGATTAAGTACCATCTAGGTGTAATGACAGATCTGGGGTTACAGACTCAGACGTGGACATGATACACAGGATTAAACAAGCAAAACAGGAAACATCTGGTTACAATTGGTGTTTCACACCAATGACATATGTACTCATTGTTAATGTTATCAATGACTATCATAGGTGGAAACGGCTGTTTTTAAATGGAATATTTACATAGCTGTACAGAGGCCCATTATCGGCAACAATTAGTCCTGTGTTCCAGTGGAATGTTGTGTTTGCTAATGGAAGTTTATCATTTTAAAAGGTTAATTGTTCATTAGAAAACCCTTTTGTAATAATGCTAGCACAAAATTGTGGTGATTAAAGGAGCAATAAAACTGGCCTTTCTCCGGCCTAGTTCAGTATCTGGAGCATCAGCAGTTGTGGGTTTGATTACAAGCTCAAAATGGTTAGAAACAAAGAACTTTCTTCTGAAACTCATCAGTCTATTCTTGTTCTGAGAAATGAAAGCTATTACATGTTAGAAATTGCCAGAAAACTGAAGATCTCATACTGTACAATGCTGTGTCTAACCAAAAACTGGGCCTGACCACAATAGAAAGAGGAGAGGGAGGCCCCAGTGCATAACTGAGTGAGAGAATAAATATATTTGATATTAATTAATTTATTTATTTATAATATATAACTCATATGGGAGGTGGCATGGTGGTGCAGTGGTTAGCACTGTTGCCACACATCTGGGTCCCAGGTCTGAGTCTCCACCTGGGTTACATGTGTGTGGAGTTTGCATGTTCTCCCCATGTTGTCGTGCGGTTTCCTCCGGGTACTCCGGTTTCCCCCCACAGTCCAAAAACATGCTGAGGCTAATTGGACTTGCTAAATTGCCCG
>JAODJX010000042.1:37568689-37588225 GCA_026776945.1 Isichthys henryi
GAGGGGGTCCTCACCTTGTTCCGCTGCTCCTGGAGTCTGGCCAGTCGGGTCTCTGTCTTCTGCACCGCTATGTCCCAATCCTCCAGGGTGCCTGAGGGCAGAGAGAGGGGAATCATCATCATCATCATCATCATCATCATCATCACCACCACCACCACCACCACCATCACCACACACACACACTGGCTAACTCACCCTCCACCCTCTCAAATGTGAGCAGAACCTCGCACACGTGCTCAGGGTAGTCTGCTGTGCACTGGACTGCCCGGTGCAAAGCCTTCCTGCAGTGAACCACGTCACCGTAAGACCTGCCGTTGAGACATGCATTAGTTCCAGACTCCGCTGTGTACCCCCCCTCCCCCACCCCCGCCAGCAGGCTTCCCAGGAGCCACTCTTACCGCTCCAGGTTGTAATACTCCAGCCACATGTTAGCGTATTTGGCGTTCCCTTTCGTCATGATGGTGTCCCACAGTTCCCGGGCTTTCTGCATGTTCCGGCAGTGCAAGGCCTGGTAACAGCAGATTGCACCAGTCTACCCATTAAGCTACCCATAATGCCATGCATCACAGGCTGCTGATATATCAAACAATTCAGATTCTGCTCCAGCTCCCAGAGCTACAAGTCCAGATTACCCATCAATCAGCAAGAATCTCACATTTTCATTCTATTTTACTGCTTCAATCACCAACTTATTTTGCCAGCAACATCAATGTGACTCACAATCCATCACTTTTAACATCCACACCGAGGCACTACTGGTCCCCACAGTCATCACTGAACCTGTGCTAAATTTAAAAACCAACAAACCACTACCCAGCTTGGGAGGCACAAACAATCCAATGTCTTTCCCTAACCAAATCAGTAAATTCCTCCTTGAGCCTCAAGGGGGCACACTCACCTCTATCCGTGCCCAGATCTGCATTATGGTACAGGAGGGGTCCCCACTTTCACTAAACCCTGGGAAAGGAATTGAGGGGGGAGCATTTTTTGTTCACAACGACATTCAAGACGACAAAAGCACATTACGTCTAAGACAGAATAAATAGTAAAATCAGACAATGTAAGTTATCCACAGGTTTAACCCACTTCTCACTGACTACTTTGCATGCCACCCATCTATGTGATTTTATCAAAAGAACATTTTGCTTGGTCCTCTAAGGATGTGGCCTTAGAAGAAAATCACTCACGCTCTTCCACGTCCTGCTTCATGTAGTCCAGAGCTCGACTGAAGGCTGTTCGCAGCTCTTCCAGCTCTTTGCTGGATTCTAAAACAGAACAGCTCAAGTGAACAAGCACACCAAAGCGTGACACGTCCCCCAGTTGCTCTGTAGCAGTGTGGACCTTCCTCACCTTTAGCGAAATCCACACGCCTTCTCAGGTAATCCAGGTACGCCTGCCAGATGTCCACGTAATCGGTCGCCTGAATGAACCCTGCATTCAGGGCCTTCTCAAAGACCTCTGGGGAAGGGGGGAAAAAAAATAAGGGTTCCAGAAGGAAATATGACAGCGACAGGATGGGCATTCCATTGAGTGGTCACATACAGACACAGTAAACACCTGTTATAGCGTTATTTCAGATACTGACAAAGAGGCCAATGTTATACAAGAAGCAGAAAGGGGCGTAAAAATTATTTCCCCAACCTTGTACACGCACACACAGACACACAGAACACCATTCACAACTCTGACATGGCTGTTTGGGTGCTCAGGCCTGTTTTCAGACCCTGTCCAACTTGCCGGCAGACTTGGCAGAGCCTAAATCCAGCAGCACCTGCCAGAGCAAACGCTAACGATGCAGTGCTTCGGGCATTTACAGCGCAGGATTCAGCAGCCCCGTCATTTATTTTCTGCCTTTTCCCTGGGTCGGCTGACAGTACACCGCCCCCCTCCCCCTATCGCCAAGGGCCCCCACTCTGCGGTCCTTTCTGTTCCTGCAGAGTCCTTAACTAAATGGAGCCTTGATTGAAATCTTCATTAAATTCGACCTAGAAGTTTACGGATCAGGACATCAACTTCCTCATCTAGTAGTCTCAGGAGATGGCTAAATTAATTTAATAATAGTTTATTCACTGTGGAAAAATAAGATGGGGCAATTACTTTAGATGAAGTACGATTTAGGCAACTAAATGATTGGAATGAAGTGTCTCAGCCTGTCGAATCAAAATCTACAGAGGAACAGCGATTAAAGGGAGTTAACACATGAGGCATTAAGAGTTCGAGATCCAGGGCAGACTGAACTAATGAGGGTTAGCATACATGACAGTCTCCATGGAGACTAGGATTGGAAAACCCTGACACACGTGCGATTTGTATTACTGAGGGAAACATGCAAATCTCTCTCCAGCATGCTCTGACTGCATAGAGATATTAGCAATGTTTTTGAACACAAAACCACTAATCAGGTCCCCATGAAGTCTCTTTTGTATCCTGAACTTAGAGTTTAGCACCAACGGTGCTTTACTCTCCAGAGAGTTGACATATCCCATAATGCAACAGTACCTCAATCCTAAAGTTTCCCCACCATCAATGGGCCACTGAATAATCTATCCATCTTCCTATCCAGGTCAAGATTATGCAGGGCCGAGAGCCTGAGCCAGGAGGCATAGGGCATGAGGCTGAGGTACACCTTAGATGGGATAGCAGGGGGTGTACGCACTCACATGCACACCCTCACACACTATCTACCCAAGGCAGCTTTGTCCACCTGTACCCATACTGTCATTTGCTGAAGTCGCTATAATATGAGGCTGCTCAAGCTCAATTTCCCCTAGACCCTCATCTCTTCGCAAACTCTGCCCCCCCCTCCCCGGCTTGTGCTCACCTTCCACAGTCTGATGCTCCGCTCCATGCCTCTCCAGGGCGAGCAGGTAGTTTTTCCACAGGCTCATAGTCCAGGGACAGTTCCGGACCGCCCGCTCGTGACACGACAGAACCATGCTGCGTATTTTTAACTGTCGATCCTGTGGCGGGGAATACAACACCTTAGCCATTACGGAAGATACACCAGTCCCCTACCCATCCCGTCTGCCCCACAGGAAGTCGACAGCATCTCTTCAGTCTGGTCTCACAGCAGCATCCTGGGAGCAAAGCCAAGCTGGTCGGCATTATATAAGGAAATCTTCCCTGCTGTGCTGCTTCTTATACCGGGAGGGACAGAGCAGAAAACTTTCCAGACAGAGAAGTTCCCTTTTTACTTTAGAACAGGAGGAGAGTAGAGCATCACCTTTGGAGAACATTACCTGGGAAGGAAGGTCTCACTGATTCTACAAATGAGGCCCAAAGAAATGATTTCCAGATTCCATGATCTCCCCCCAACCCAGACAGCACAGAGTCTCAACTCTGACATCCCAGGTTCAAATTCATTCACCTTTCATTTCAGATTTAACACCAACAAACTTGAATGGTGTCAGCTGTTGCACTGAAAAGTACGGGGATCACATTTGAAAAGCGAGCGCTACTATACAGACACGGCCGTTCTGCCACTTTCCCACGGATCCGGTCGCATGAGCGGGATGGCACTCACCAGGTACCGGGTGTATTTGGCCCACATGTCGGGTACCAGGCAGTTCTCGGCTAATGCCCGCTCAAAGATGACCTGAATGCGGGCTGGGTCCCCCTCCTTCAGCTCAAAGTCTATGTAGGCCTGGTACTCAGCCAGTTTAGGGGTCTCTGCCACCAGCTGCACCGAGACAAAGATTCAGTTAAAGAACAGAGGAAGACTAAGACCCTGACACTGGGGAGGGGCAAAAATCAAACAGTCTCCCCCCCCTCACCCATTCCAAAGAAGGCAAAAATGGGGCTTTGAAACTATTTCTTTGTGCCCTTAATTACAGCCTTATTTATCAGATTGCTCACTGGGTATGTTAATAATTCATTTAGATCAAATGAAGTTAATCCAGCCATAAACTGACAGCACACTGTAGACTTAATCCCTGAGGGAAAGTTATCTGCCACTGGCAGATAAATAAAACCCATCTTTAAAAATACAGAGGTATTTAAACCCCACTACGCCCATTACAGGGTTAATATTTTTAAAATGCATTACAAACACACACACACACGACAGAACTAAGTGCTAACAAATACACATGGACCCATTCCAACAAGGGTATTAATCTTGTATAAAAGACTCCCCAATTACATACATCAGAACCAGATTAAGCATTCATGGTGTTGCATCAATCAACCGGCATCTGGGCAAAGGGCTACCCCAGCCTGGTACTCTGTCCTGCCTGGGATAGACTCCAGGGCCCCATGACTCTGAGCAGGATAAATCAGTCCAAAGATAGATGGATTTTCCTTTCATTAATATCACATTGGCACAGTAACTGTGTACAGTTATCAGCTTCTGGCTATAATGCATTTTAAAGTCCAAAAGTGAAAATTAGGAAATATGGTGCTGTCAGCCACATCAGCAATGGGAGACTTCAGCAGAAGGATCTACCAGAGCTTCCTCGAAGGACCGGTTCTTCTCCATCTGCTGGACAGCCTTCTTGTATTGGTACGTAACCTCTTCCGGGACACCTCTGTCAGACCAGTCTTCGTATTCTGCATATGTAGCCTCCATGTCTGGAGTGAGGTTTGGGAGGATGGGGGTGACAGGCAGAGGTCAGACTCAGTCCTATCATCTTCAGAGACAGGTAAGCTTTCCAAGACCAAGGTAGGAACAGTGATTTACTTTCATGACAATGTTAATTACAGCCAATTAAACAGAGCATTTAAGGGAAAACTTCGAGCAAAATCAGGTGGGTCCTGAAGTGTGAAGCACAAGAAAAATTAAATTAATAAAAAAAAAATTTTTTAAATCACAGAGCTCTGGTCACCAGAAGGGTCTCACGCTCAATCCAGCACAAGCCTTCGGTGTGCTGTTCTCATGCCAGCCAGTTTCACTAATCGCTAATTTAACATGTGGCATTTATTAGCCCAAGGGTTGCAGAGGGGTAGAAAATTTCTGGAAACTTTCCATAAAAACTTTCCATTCAATGGGAAGTTAAGCTGGGGAATCCTGGAAATATTCCAAGTTGGAAACTTTCCATGGGAATTAATGGAAATATATGGGAATTAATGGGAAAACTCCCAGAAATTTGCAACCCTAATTAGTCCACAGAAACTGCATAATTAAGAGAAGAGGCTGACATACCAAACATCCACATAACTCTCTGCAGACTGGGGACCCTGGTTGGCGCACTGTTCTGTCATGTAACTTCTTTTTTTAATATATATTAAAAATGCAATGCAATATTATTTTATATATATATATATATAAATAAAAATAAAAATAAAAAGTTCCCTTCCATGCCGAAAATGTGTTTGGCAACCTCAGCTAAGTCTCAAGTAGAAAATAAACAGCCTCCAGAGCTTCACACACAAGGCCACACCATCTGTTTGTATCCATGCCAGGCTCTTCTGAAGGGCGGAGCTGGCCAGGCACTTCGTGAAAGGCCTGGCAGCCTACACCCCCACTCCACCTGTAACCAACCAAAGGGGTGCTCCAGGAAGTCCCGTGAGAATCCAACAGCACTCTAGCCCCATTCGAAACAAGCATAGCAAATAAAGCTCACCCATTAAAGGAATGGCCAGCTGGCGACGGAACAGTGTGTGGATTCGCTCAAGCTGAACATTCAGCAGCTCCTGCTGCTCACGAGTGGGAACACTGCCTGGGGGTGGCTGTGGAGGCAGGAGAGAAGATTTTGGGGGGGGCCTACACACTGGCCAAGACCCTGAGGCAGAGTGAAAAAGGTAACGTCTCCCCGGTGGCATTTGTATCCCCGCCGGAAGGGAAAAGGGACACATTTCAGCGTCACCTGCAGACACAGCAGATGCACACTGTGGACATGCTAGATTGCCACCCATGCATGACACCATGCCGACCTCAGTACTTACCTCATTTCAATAACACTGTCTTTAATGATAAAATCAGTGATCAATGCAAGAGATTCAGGGTTACAAGCAAGACAACTCACTCATCCTCTGTACGCAGATTATGTAGCTTCCATTAACACATTTGTATGACAGGTTTTAATAGGATATTTCCCACGATACACTGGAAACCCCACAGATGACAGCAGAAACACACTACCTGCACTGTTGCCAGGATGGCATTCTCAAATTCCCGGTAGGCCTCCCACAAAGCAACTCCTTTGGTTATGTGCAGGCCAACTGATGTCAGGGCTCGCTCAAAGATGGACCGCACCTGATCAATCCCACCAGATGAGCCCATCCCCCCAATGGAGTACTGGGCATACTCCAGCCAGATCTCAGGACCTGAGTGAGGAGGAAGATGCACCATTTTTATGGCACCTGTCTCTCAGAAGGTTATTTTCCACCCAATAGCCATGCCCATACTCACAGATGTAGTCTTTCACAGCTTTCTCAAACAGGTCATACACACTCTCACGGTTGGGCTCCCCCTCTATCATCCGTATCTCATCCTTGAGCCAATCCAGCCAGATCTCTGCAGAAGACGAGCAAGATTTAAAAACAGACCTTAAGATCTGCCTGCACACATCACACTAACCACGTAAATGAATAATTAAAACACAAAACATCTCTACCGACCACAAACAGCCAGGTCATAGGAATGACAGAAAGTGCCACAAGGGCTGGGTCTAACCTTCTGTCAAAGGGAAAAGCTCACTCATCTTCTGCCTTGCCCTGCGCAATCTGAGCAGCTCACCCTCCTGCCTCAGCAGCTTGATCAGGTCCACGTGGCAGTTGTAGTCGAATACATTGATGGATAGCTGCAAATCAGTGAACAAACACGTCCGTATAGACAGCGGAAGAAAGTTCAACAGGCAAGAGGTGACAATGCGCTAATGACATAGGGAAATGATACCATAGAAGCATACAAATTAACAAGCCAGGAGCAATTATGGAACCTATCGAGCGACTCTTTGGGTGGAATGATGGAGCAGGTGAGTGTTTTGGCCATCACGTCCACACTATAATGGAATGCAATGCGCTCCCCCCACGAAACTGGGAAAGTCGTGAGTACTCTGTTTACAACGGGGAAGACTGCAGGGTTTTACAACCGCGACAGGCAAAACTTTAACGATGTAACGCTTACAAAATGTTTTTTTTTTTTACCGACAAAATAAATCTAACGATTAACCCGGAAAATTGAAGACACTCACATGCATTGAAAATATGCGTCATTGCCAGCATGATAAACCGCGTTGTTACTTAATTACGCGCAGATCATAACGCAGTCATTTAAATCCCAGTCTACTTAATGGAATGGGTTCACTTACATACGGATCGCCCGCATGCCGTTAAATTTAATGCTAATATGCACGTACGTAACATGTATCCTGGGCAATCAATAACTGCCTGTATTCTTAACATATCAGATATTCAGCCAGAAACCAGTGTTCAGCCAGTGTTTTAAGTCAATAAACGGGGCTTTGACAACACATTCATTCATTCATTTTTTAACCATACCTGTTCTTCTAAACGCTGAATTTCAGCCTCGTTTTCTTTCTCATCCTCAGAAGAACCATCTTCATCATCAGAAGAATCTTCCACCCCCATTCCTTCTTCCTGATCAGACTCCATTTCTCTTTCCAATCCAGCTGTCGTCTCCTCCTCCATCTCTTGAAACTGCGTCTTCTCTTCGCTTCCCTTTGCCGCCATGTTGGGACTCGATCTGCCTGGTAACAGTGAAATGTTGTCCAACCTCAAGCCTGATTTTAATGACCCCAATAAACAAAACGTAGTGCTGCGTTGTCTGAACACCAGATTAATAATATATTCTACTTTTATATTTATTAAGATGTCACATTTCTGTCGCGTTTAGTTCACGTTTTATTGAAATTGTCAGGGGCAATTCTTCAGGCGTTTTAAAGACGGATTGATGATGCGTCACATTTAATAAAATCACGTGGTTATTTAGTCACTGCAATCAGCGCCATCTTGGTGCGGTGTTGAAAATCATACAGGCGCACGCTGAAAATAACTGCATGGTTACTTCCAGTATTATTTTTAGTTTTCTGAAATAATATTACGTTTGACAAACTCCTGTAACTAGTATTATGTAACTTATGTGTTATGGGATTAAATTCTAATTCGCAATTATAAAGTGTATTTTTCTAACGTTTTCTGCAATTTAATGTAATATAGGAATTTATAATATTGAATATAATGTTGACATTTCTCACATTCAGTAACTAATGTTTCAGACGAACGCGTTCGGTTTTCTTTGACTTTCCAGTTTAAGTATTTTTGTATAGATTTTTTTTATTTGTACTTTGTCCGAAAATGCAGCCCCCCGAAACTCGGTGGACCGATTTAATGTACTATAACTTTATGGGTTTTTTTATTGTAACTGGAGGTAGATATGTTGTTTCTTGCTATATAATAATGAATCAATGTACTGGCAGGCAACATTACAAGTCCGCTCATCAACTGAAACTCATTACTAATGGCGACGCTGAATGCTCTCTAAAGCAATTGAAATGACCTAATATATCATACAGTATATGCCAGCTTAGTTGTCCAAAATTAATCGCGACAACAAAATTTTTCATTTTTTTGGGGGGGTGGGATATTCTCTGACGATTGATTGCGCAGTATCGAATTGTCCTCGCTGTGTGATGAAGTGCCATTCCCCTTAGCACATCCGAAGTATAGAAGCTTTATTTATGTATGATTCTAAAATAATTTGTAGTGTTTTTCTCAGCATAACGACATCCCTCGTCCCAGTATTTTTAAGGAAGTTTCACAAAATGTGTATAATGTTGAAATTGTAAAGAAAGTATTAGGCCTACATATAGTAAACTAACAAACGAGAACAATTAATTTTTAATCAATATCCGTGACATCTAATCCCTTAAGTGAATCTCCTTGCATTAGTTAATTGTGAAACATGACCTGTTCAATTTGCCACTTGAGTTTACTCTAGTCATAAACCATCACCTAAGATTGTCTTGGAGGCCTGCTTGTTCCATTTTCTGCTACAGGAATATGTATGGATAGATGAATGGACAGACGTACAGCAGATCACAGGGTGGATTACAACAATATTCTGCTCTTTCCAGTGAAAGTACAAATTGAAGAATTTCTTTAAATAATTAATGAAGTTTATATGAGCCAAAATATTCAGGGTAAGATTTTTTTTTCTGAAATTAATTCACCTGGAGGAACAATGACTCGTTGAGTTTCACTGTGGCCTCACACTTCGACGATTGTGTTGCTCCTGGTTCAAGTTTGCCTTGACCCTGTACTGGATGAACAATTATGGAAGATGGATGGATACGTCAGATTGGGTTCCTTGCAGAATCTGTCTTACATAATAGCTAGAAATAATTCAACAGACCAATAAAATAAAACCTTTCTCAGCAAGTAGCTGGTAGATTTGCTCAAGCTCAGTTTACAGCATGGACAGCAATTTCCAAGTCCATCCATCCATCCATTCATTTTCCAAACTGCTTATCCTTACTGGGTCTGGAGCCTATCCTGGAGGCAATGAGCACGAGGCAGGGAACAACCCAGGATGGGGGGCCAGCCCATCGCAGGGCACACTCACACACCAGTCACTCACACATGCAGTCCTATGGGCAATTTAGCAAGTCCAATTATCCTCAGCATGTTTTTGGACTCGAACCCGGGTTCCAAAGGTGTGAGGCAACAGTGCTAACCACTGCACCACCATGCCGCCCCCAATTTCCAAGTCTTTCCATAGATTTCCAGTGATATTAGAGCCAGTTTTGTGGCTCAATGGATTAGGGTGCTGTGCTTCTGATCGTAAGGTTGATGATTCAAATCCCATCATAAACATAGTGATTTCACTGTTGGACCTTTGAGCAAGGCCTTTAACCCCCCAGTTACTGTAGGGGATGTCTGACCCTAGTTTCTGAAGAATGTATAATCTTTGGATAAAAATGTATGCTTAAAATTTTGTTATGTTAAATTTATGGCCAATTGGGCCCTTTGACACCCATCTTCATTCACATTGTTATTACTCTTTGGCCTTATCAGACTTTGGTCTCTGCACCTACAGAGTACAGTATCTGGATAGAAAGAATCAAAGGATTGCTGGAGAGTAATATTCATAATTAAGGTGCCTCTGACAGTATGTTTTATTCAATATCAAGGTTATCATTGTTCTGCCAGTTGCACCATGGAGGGCTGCGTGTTACTAGTAGTAATATGTCTGTCCAGATCTGGGAAATAAAAGTGATTTAGAAGGATATTGAAGAACATGGAAATATACAATTGCACTAAAGTAAGCCATGATTGGACAAAGCCGGCATGAATATCAGACAGGAGTTAGAGTATTATTCTATTGTCATGATTTTGTCATGCGTGCTGCAGAAGAAATAGCAACGGCAAAGTAATATTATGCTCTTTTGGCACTTCAGTGTTGGAGCTGGCTGTCTGCTTTCATAAAGACAAGGTCTTGTTTTCAAAATATTTAATAGAAACTACACACAGTTGCAATTAAAAGCAATTGAAACAGAAATGCTGCATGACTTGTCTGTGGTGGTTCTGCTACCATTTCAGAACTCCTCACTTCTCATTGTGATATCCATTCTAATTCATTGATGTGTCTCAAAAAGTCATATCAAGTTGTTAAATGTTTGTGATGAACAGCAATAGTTCTCTGTTATTTTGCAATTCTGTTATTTTTGTTAGCTGGGTGACTCTGGAGTATTTTCAGAGTCAAGAGTTCTGTATGGGGGCCACTCTCTGGTTCCTCCGCAAGACCTTCCGCAGGAGAAGCAAAAGTAGGAGCAGAACCAGGATGACCAGCACACACAAAGTGGCCAGCATAGCCACAATTGCATTGGAGTCCTGCAGTCTCGCAGGCCAGATGGGGGTAATGGGCTGTGGGCCGGCCTTGTCCGTAGGGGGGGCAGGACTGGCAGGCCCTGTGGTGGTGCTGTCAGCACCTCTATAGTGACCCATAGTATTCTCTGTGCATGAGGTGTCTTTGTGGGCCATGGAGCTGTCCACGTGGAAGGCAGGTAGTGGGGTTGAGTTCAATGACAAGCAATCCTTGTAGCTCAGCTCTTCCAACACGTAGCTTTCGACCGGGAGATGGGCAGCCATGAGGTCTTGACGAATGTGCCAGGTGTGGTCATCAGTCATAGCTGGTGTCTCTGAAGCTTTGGCTGTTTGTCTAAAGGGCGCCCAGAATGGCCTGGTTGTTGTGGATACAGACATACTGTCAGTCCCAGGTAGAGCTGCATGACTGTTCAGTGGTTTATAGAGCATCCTAGTATCTGGGGGAACCCTGGTGTCATTTGGCTTCAGTACCCAGGGGCAGATGACTGTGATGGACAAAGTGAGGAGCAAACGGCGGGCCAAGTGGACAGGGGAGGCACAAACCAGGTCTGTGGCCATCCTTAACCTGCCATCTAGGAGCCACCTATACAGGTAGAGGATGCTGCATTCGCATACCCAGAGGTTGTCAGCCAAGCCAATGGTCCGGAGGCGGGGCAGTCCGTCAAAGGCACCCACAGGCACTGACTTCAGGCAGTTGCTATTGACCTTCAGCACCTGCAGGTTCACAAGGGGGGCCAGGGATGTGAGATCCAGAGATGAGACACAGTTGGCAGACAGGTCGAGGTGGGCCAGAGAGGGGGGGAGGGAGTGTGGAAATTCCAACAGGCGGTTCCCCTTCAGGCTCAGAACCCGCAGCTTTGTCAGTCGCAGAAGTGCACCAGGTTGGATGAAACGGATGCGGTTGTCCTCCAGGTCTAGCCTGGTTAGGTTTCCCAACTGTCGCAGTCCACCTGCTGTCAGGTATGTGATGTGGTTCTCCCTCAGCTGCAGAGACTGAAGGCTGGGGGGCAGGCCCCGGGGGAAGCGGGGCAGCCGGTTGTGGCCGAGGCTCAGCTCCCGGAGGTCGGAGAAAGCTCGAAGCACGTGGTCCACATTGCACAGCCGGTTATTGGCCATGGAGAGGACAGATGTGCTGAGGGGAATGGCACGTGGCAGGTTCTGAAGTCCCAGGGATTCACAGAGAACCAAAGACCTTGGGTGTGGGCAGCAACATCCTGGAGGGCAGATGGAAGCCACCCGGGAAACTAGAGGAGTCATCACAAGGACCAGAAGCAGAACATATAGGCACCTGGGCATGGCTTACTGTCAAGGGACAGAGCCAGGCCATTGAGGACTCAGAGGTACCCATTCCCAGTCTGCAGTAAGCTGACATCCGCTGAGGCTTGTAGATGATTGTAGAAAGGAACCAACTCCATTTTATTTTCAATTTTCTTTAGAACATGTGATCTTGTCCTTAAACACCTTGAAAATCCTGAAACCTAAAATATGCAACTTTTTATAAAAAAGTACCTTTGAGAAAATACACCTTGAAATTATATTTCTCCTTTTCAAAAGCATCTAGGTTTTGAGTAGTAAAATGACATAATACAGTTGCACTTACCATCTTCTCCAGTTGTGGTTAGAATTTTTTTGACCCCAGGGTGTAAAAATTGCACACAGGAGATGCTCTGCAACACAGAAATGAAATGGTCTCAGCAAATCTAAAGCAGGCATCAAAGTTTAATGGAACCTAAAAGTATTCCGTTACTAGTTGTATGTCTTCTTCACCAATTGATGCCATGTCTTCTTCCTGATTAGATCTCTGGTAAGATGTTTGCTGATGGTTAAAAAACATTTTGAATTGTAATTGTAATTGCTTCAAGCTGATCAACAATTACAACATAATCGTAGGAAGATTCAGCTTTTTAGCAATGTGGCAAATAAAGGTATCTGCTTTAGTGTCAATCAGAAAATAAAGATGATTTGATCAACTATTCAGGACATGGATTGTCCGAAAGTGAGCAGATTGCCGTCAAAATGTGTAGGATGTGTACTCCCAAATTATTTAGCACCTCCTCAACAAAAGGAGAGGAAAGCTGATCCTGAGGCAAGCCGCCTTCCAGGACTCGCCTTTCAGCTGCTGGCTGCCCCTTTGAGCTGTAGACTTTTCACTTTCCATCTTTGACGTCTGCATTTCAAACCGTATCACTGACCTGGCCCTCTGCCGCGATCAGACAAACACCCATCTTCCTGCAAACTACATGCAAGGTCCATTTCTCACAAAAAGCAAGCGTGAAATACAGTAAATTTCAACAACCACAACAAGATGTACAAACTATTTGTTATGTGTCTTTTATTTGTGATTTCTATGTTGCATGCATAAACACAGCATATCTTTCAAACACATTCCAGACTTTGCTATTTAAGACATTTTAATAAAGTCAAACATTTCACATTGATAACCTTTGATTTTTTTTTTAGGATTTTCATTGTAGAACATTAACTTCAGAACTTACCATGTGTTCGTAGCTGATAGTTTTTCCAAAGCAGCACGTGAATGACTCTCAAACTGCGCCATCAATTAAAAACTAGCTTCCCGGCGTGCCCAACTGTCACCAGTGAAAAATAACCGGCACAAAAATGACTTTAGTTGACGAACTAAATATAATCCAAAAATTTCAAAAGTAACCAAGTATTCCCCTGATAAGACAAAACGGGCAACCAGAGGCATGATAAGTATCCAGCGATATTGTCTAGGAGTCCTGGTGTGACAGGTGCAGATAATACTATGTCATTCCCAACATTGCCAAAAGGTGGCACACTTTCAATCGATTACAATGCTTGCAATGCTGCATTGACGTACATACGTGTAAATGTTAGAGAATTTCATGTAGTCTCATTTTCCATTTTCTTGTGTTAATGCACTTGGCAACTTGCATGAAGACATGGACTAATAAAATGTGAAGCACTGAAAAAGCTAGGCCTATATACTAAAACCATGTTTTTCTTACTGTTTGGAGAAAGCCACTGCCAGATACTAGCTACTAGCAAAATTTATCCAGAGAATGAAAAATTCAAGAAAAATTCATTTTTCACCAGGGATGCACAATATAGAATTTTTGCCTATATTAGATATGCCAATATTTTCAAAATCAATTTAGCCAAAACCGATATATACACATTATTTTTTATTTCATTGAAGAGAACACGAAGTGTGTCTTGTACTAGAAATAACCTTTTACTCTTATTGTTATGGCCAACTTGTTGTAGACAGAGACATACAGTAAAACAAGACCAACCACATTTCATCCCTAAATGTATCATTTTATAAATGTATACATAAAAAAAAAAAAAAAAAGTTTTTTTCGGCTGATAGCGATATTGTGCTGATATCATCATCTATCCCTAGTTCTTAGTCAGAAGCAGACAAAACTAGTTTGTTTACTTTGCCCATGATAACAGCAGGCTGCACCAAAAAAAAACACAAACTCAAATTTCAGTGAGTACCGTGTCATTTAACTCGCTGCTGAAATACTGACCAAAAATTGTAAGCCCAACAAGGAGAGAAAAAGTGCTTCTCATTACAGGATCTTGGGGCACAAAATGCCCTTATTTGCCTGCACGACATTTATAGACAGTCTTATTTAAGTAAAGTCCAACATTACTGGTTTTTTTTTACACTGGCCACAAAATATTCAAATAACAGGTTGCAGGGACAGCGATGGGTAGATGAGAAAGCGCCCTGCAGCCCGATAAAGGCGAAGTCGACTCGCAGTCAGTGCTGATTAAAGCCATATTGGGTTTAAGTTCATTAGCTCAACTAGACCCCAAAACACACTGTAAATATACTATTTGTTTGTGCAAAGACATACTACAGTGTCACAGACAGACATAAGTATAACAGTCTCATTTTTTGACAAAATAAACAAAGGGACAATATTTGGTGCATCTGTCAGTAACTTGACACAAGCATGCTGCTAGGTAAGTCTTATCAATTTATTCCTTTTAGTGCTGAAATTCACCCACAGTCTGCTAAGTCTCCTCCCATTTATTTGTACTGAGCTGGTGCTGAAATTTCAGTGAGATTATGGATGCTTATGCCAGCATTTTTGAATGTTAGGCCTATGTCAGATTTCTAATTTAGGGCATACTTTGTTTTTGTTTCAGATTCGTAAATGTTATGTCTCTGTCTCGTGGTAAAAGTAGTGCAGTAGCTCTAACGTGAAGGATGCACCATTGTCCTGTTTTCCATGTTCACTCCATATTAGGACCATGTTAGGCCTACATGTGGCATGAAATGGAATCCACCCATCTTCCAACCACATCTACTGGTCAGGGTCATAGGGGGGCTGGATCCTACCCCATTCTTGGGTACACCCTGTGCGGAATGCCAGTGGAATTTAAAAGTCTTTTAATAAATATTTGAGAGGTTCTGGCATTGAAACCTAAATCACAAGTGTCCTTGCAAACAAGCCCTCTCAATGTGAATCAACCTAACCTGGCATCTGAAGGAGACCAAATTCGGTCCGCAGCGGCGAGTTGGCACACGTACTTCCCCCTAGGAATGCTGCCGTTAAATATTTATATAAAACATATCTACAGAGATGTTCTCATCACGCAAACTGCTCTCTTCAATATATGTCATAGAACTATTTCAGTCTGCTGTTAATGGTAATAAAACTATTCAGACAGTGTACGTTGAAGTCCATATACAATACAATTTCTAATCTGACCATGTTTGTGGGTATTTTTGTATTTTTTTTTATTAGTTTGGGGCAAATGTGACAAGTGTTTTAATAAAAACATACCTTATGAAATGTTTCCGTTGGCCAGCTTGCAGAACGTGTTTAAATCATATTAGTACTAGGCCTACTAGGCCTGTAAAGAATGTATGTTATAAAAAGGAATGGAGGCGTTTTATATGCTGTTTGTGTTTCACCAACGTACAGTAGGACTCTGAGCCACTGGAAAACAAAGCCACAAAAGGAATAAATGTAATTGTAATAGAATGCATTAATAACATAACAGTCTAGACAATGTTTATAACCACTAACAAAACTGATGACCCCAGCATTACGTTAACATAAACTAACACATGAAACTGGATTATTTTATTACTACGTTTATTTGTGGCGGTTATATTAGCTGACATAAGCATTTAGGAACTCGGAAAACCACGTCATATGATAAAGTGGCAAGAAACTCATCATTATTGACATCTTTTTTGCACAGCTTTCCTGTTTTTCCGTCCACAGGTATTTTTAATTTTCAATTTTTAAATTTCACATCAAAATTCATCATTCAGAAAAATAACCTCAGTGAAACATAAACAGCATTAACAGACACATACACGATTTCCCCTTTTGTATAGATAAAGTTAAATGAATGTTATATGCCTCTAAACAGACTCACAAAAACAGAGTAACAGAAAATATAATGCGCGCATATTATCATTAGACAAGTATCCTGACTTCAAAGAGCATTTATACATTAAAACACAGAATGCAATCTCCTAGTCTAGTACCAGACATATTTTGGCAGGAAACTGTGTAATATTCTTTAAGTGGTACAATAAAGGGACGTAATGTCTACCAATTTTTTTGCAAGATTGGTTACATATGAACAAGAAAAATACAACTATATTTACTTTCTTTTACCATTATGCTGGAGACAAAGGAGTCAGTGTGGGCGTCATAGCTGACAAGATTATATGAGAAGGATATTAAGTTTAAAAATAATTTTATTTCAGGGGGATTTTTGAACAAGACAAAAAATGTAACCATAGTGCTCCAAGAAGATTAGTGGTGATGCTGTAAAACTACAGCAACCAATCCGAGGGAACACACATTAATTGGAAGTTTCTTTGGATAAAAGCATCAGATAAATGAATAAATGTAAATTTTGAAATGATTGATTTCTTGTGTCTACCAGGTTGCTACAATGAAAAGTTGACCTTAAAAAAAGGCCAATGTTTAATAAAGTACTTTGAAGCTCTCTTAGAGATGCAGTGAATGACAAGAGGTAAGCACAGGTCACTCAGAACTAAAAACATTTAAAGATAATTAACGCAATAGCTGCATGCTACTTAAAAAAGAAAAAAAATCTGTGATATCGGTTTTTACACATGATTAAATTCTTCCCTTCCTGTCTAAAATATAGGCACTGAGGGGGACACTGCACAGGTATATCACTGCAGATAGAAATGGCTTACAACCTCAGTGCCTTGGCAATGGTACCACAAGAGGTATTTTCATAGATTGTCTCTTCCAAAAATATGCAACAATGAATACAGAACTATGATAAAATAGCAGTGTTGTTTATACTAAATAGGTTGTGTCTGGCACTGCCAGAACCTTGCTTTAAATGAGTGGAAAATCAGACATGTCTCTCATAAAATAAAATAAAAATCAAGGAACTATTTTTCATGGTTTTTGGCTCATACTTTTGAACCTAAAACAAGTTTCATGCAGCGCACCAGAAGTCACAGAAGTCATCCATATTCGGTTTCTGTGCATTAATGATGACAGAACAATAATTTTAAATAAATCAGTTGGAAAAATAATACAGCTCTGCCTTTGATTCTTTTGATTTTAATTTTCCACCATCTCAAACAAAATAGCAAAAAAATACTTCAGGATAGTGTGACAGACATGCTGTGTTGAAGGCATCAGACCAGCCATACACAGTGCCAAGTCATCGCTCCTCCTCACTCCTTACACCACTTCCACAACAACTCCCTGAACCTTTGCTACATTCCCATCTCTCTTGGCCACTCGATCTTCTAGGCCAGATGAATTCTGGGACGCATTTGGCTGGTTGCCATTTCTCAAGTGACACAGACAAACCAAGGGGGGCTGGCTGGTGCTTGGGGTTTGTTTAGGTTCCTCCTGCTTGGCAACCTGGGTGGTCACCTCTGGCCTCCTATCTTCCTTGTTGGTTTCAATTTCACGGGGTTTCAGTTTGGACTCCTTGCCCTCCTTCTCTCCCACCAGGGCGTTTGAAGGAGTCCTCAGGTTCTTGGTGATCATTTTGTTGTCAGTTTGTGGTTGTATGTCAGGTTCCAGTGGTCGAGCCTGCTGGGTGCTAGGTAGCTTGCCTGGAACTTCATTGAACGTCCTGACACCCCCAGATTTATCCTTGTGATCCACGTACTTCTTTGTGGGAAAGGATGATGGGTAGTAGGCATTGAGCTTGCGTTTGTGGCTCATGACAGAGGCACAGCAGACAATGAAGATGAGGATGATGACCAGTGAAGAGACAACGATGATGAGGAGCAGATTCTCACGCAGGAAGTCCACCACCTGATTGAAGATGAAGTGCTTGATGCGAATGGCAGTGGTGATCCTGGGTGTTGGAGACACATGGCCTGGGCTGTGAGTGGTAAAGGAGGCAGGTTCTATGACCTCTGGGTCACTCTCCCCACTGCCTTCTGCGGACATGTTGAATGGGAAGGGTGTGGCATCACAGCTGCAGTTCCACAGGAGAATCGTGGACACACAGGCCAAAGAAAGGAACAAAGAGATCTTCATGGTCATTCAGAGAACCTGGGTAAAAGAAGTTAGGAAAGTTAGCTTATTATGCCGCATGCCAGTTTTGTTTTATTTTTTAGGCAAAATGAATAGAACCTTGAAAAGAACCTTGGATCAAAAGTTCTTTGTGATTTGTGACTTTTTAATGAAGTTATGTCTGTTACCTCATACAATAAGATTCAAGCTGCTTTTTCAAGTTGGACAAACCCAACTCCTGACAAGTCTTGAAACAAACTGCTAGATTTTGAAAACAAATAAATATATGACTTAATAAATGAATGAGTGGCCTGTGAGGACAATGGAAATGATATTTATCAGCTGGCACTAGGGGGTGGGTGATATGAACTTAAAATTTTATCACGATATTTTCTTATATTTATTGTGATAACGATATAAATGACAATAAAAATATTACAATTCAATACTGTTTTCTTGGAGTGACAACATGTCTTCAGCCAAGCAAACTGCCACTGCCTCTGTCAATTCCTTCCATCGTATACTTTGCTCGTCATAAGGAATGCAACAAGAAAATGTGTCGGCAATTCTCGGCTGAGTAGGAATTTTCTTAACTGTAACATTACTCGACCTTGCCGTCTCCTCCTCACGCATCTTCTGGCTTTCCTCATACTCTGGTTTGTGTTTGAGGTGGTGGAACAAACTGGATGTGTTACCATCCTTTGTAAACACCGTTTTTGTTTTTGCAAACTTTGCATATTACAGTTGTTTGTTCCACGTCAGGTTCTCTGTATCCAAACCAGTTCCAGATGATTGAGGTAGATCCTTTTTTAGCAATGAACTCCTCCTCGGTTTCTCTTTCACCTTCTGCTATGCTTGTTGCAGCGGGCCGGACTGTGAGTGCATCGCACACACATATATGTTATCAATTAGAGTTTATCTTTATTATTACAGGATGACTAATTATTATCGTGGGGAATTGTATATCGCAAACGATTCAATATTGCCCATCCCTAGTTTAAACAATGATGGCAATAAAGATAGCCCAGGAAACCCCTTCACTTTAACAAATACATACCACTCTGTTAAGGGTTTTGAACACAAGAGGTGCTGCTTCTACTACTCCCACACCGAAATCTGGTGGAAAATCTGCAGTGAACTCAGTTATGAGCTGTGTGACTCAGACCTTAGCTAAAGAAAATGTGAAGGGACATCACAGGGCACACTCACACACCAGTCACTCACACATGCACACCTACGGGCAATTTAGCAACTCCAATTAGCCTCA
>JAODJX010000042.1:37615757-37647356 GCA_026776945.1 Isichthys henryi
GGCCCCCCGCCCGTCCGCCGGATCGGCCCCGGGCACCGCCCAAACCCACACAACCCTCGGGCAACCGTGTGTCGCCTTCCCCCCCCCCCCCCCACTGCGGCTTGATCATGCTTCCCTAGGCGCCGACATACAGTTTGTGTTTAAATGGCACCGGATGGACGTACAGCAATCGTAAGCAAGCCCTAGCACAGTGAGACACAACGGTAGAAGACCTCGCCACACTTACCTTGTGTAGGGGGAGCACCAGGAAGGCCCCTCCCCCGCTGGCCTCCACAATGATGGCCACGAACTTGGGGTTGACGGCACAGAAGGAGCTGTCCCAGGTAACACGCGAAACGCGGATGTCATCGTAGCACTGGTCGTTCTTCACGGCCTGGCCAAAGACGTGACGAAACTTGCTCTGCCGCACGACGCGCCGGAACATGTCTACAGGGGTGGGGGAGGAGGGGGGCACTGTTAGGAGCGAGGGAGTATAGCCCACGGCTGGGAATAACCACCCCAACCTATGAGAGTTTAAATCAACACCACAGCAAGACAGACGCACCTCTTTCACTCACTTCCCAGGCTGTCCCTGCCTACCTTCTATCTGTGGTCTTGCATTTCCCTGCTCTTTAACTGCGTAAGGTCTTTAGTCCACCCAACCAGGAAGCTGCATGATCGCCTCTTGTCAGACACCATCACAGAAAGTGCTCACTTTTAATATCTCTTTCATCGCTTAATCTACACTAGCCAACATGCCAGTGGATTATCTAGCCAGGTAACCTACTTTTGGGAAGTTCATTATATAAAGAATGTACAGACCCAAAGATTACTGCTGTTCTTCCTCCTGTTAGCAAAGTGACATGAATCTGTTATAGGAATGCTATGTTTAATTGAGCAGATTTGGGGAGTAAACGTTTTGATAACATTTCGTAGAGATAAAGCCTCATGACGTCAAGTTTCCACCTACATCAGAGAAGTATAAAAATATAGATTCCTTGTACCTGACTGCATACCAACTGTCAAAAGAATGGCATTCCACATGTTTTCATTTGGGGGCTGGGGAATCGTCTACATCAGTAATCAGAATCAGAATCAAATTCTCTATCGTCCAGGTAGAACTGCACGTACTAGGAATTTGCTTTGGCAGTACTGGTACTTACATTCACAGATAAATTATGTTATTTGTTCCTCCAAGTTACAAAAATAAAATTAAATAATAGAATGAAGGAATAAAACACCTCAGATCAGTACAAGTTGTGCAATATACTAACAATTATAAGGACATCAAAGGGAACAGATGATATATAAAAGTATGAAGATATATGATGTCCAGTGACTGAGGCACGAACTGTGTAAGTGGGGGTTAGGAGGCTTGTTGAGTTCAGCTGCTGAAGGGAAAACATAGAAATCATCTGAACAGTGGCTGAGAAAGGGGACCTAAAGACAGACAGCCCCCTGGTAGCAAAGACAGACAGACTTTGGGAATTTGCACACAAGTCAGAAAAATAATACAATATATAAGAAAAATAATTATACACTAAAAATATAGTAAAATATTACATACTGACACTGAGCCGACGAACCATGAAAACCACAACATGTTTTCACAAGCATCACAACGTAGTGTGTGAGGACATTATTATGAAGGATTGCGTGTAACCCGAATTAATAAAATACACTTTACGGTACGGGTGTCCGTAAGTCAGGGGACTGCTTGTACACTTCAAAATGAGTTATTGTAGCTAATTACGGACCTAAAAAACAGTGGACCTAAAAAAGACAGCGGCAAAGAGAAATCGAAGTACTGTGATGCATCAAAATTTGGAGCTTCACCCAACAGTAAATAGTTGCTACAAAACAAAAAAAACAAAAAAAACTCACCTTCTCCATGTAAACTAAACCCCAAATGAAAGCCTTAAGACACAACTGCACCTGCCCTCGAGGAAACACCAGCATTACAAAACGCACACACTGTTTTCTGAACTTGGGACAAGGTGATTTGATGACAAACTCCAGTGCATCTTCTCTACCACTCAGACTACGCACGACTCACGGTGTGGGTTAATAGAAGCGATGACTAAAGGCAAATATAACGACGTATACAAAGGCTCATGCGCCTGACCAAGACAGACAGTGAACTCCAATAGCTTACGGTAGACTGAAGACTGAGAAGTTATGGTGGATTCCAAGAAAGGCAGGAGCCAGTAAACCTTCCCAACGAATTCAGCCAAACCACTGATCTTTATAAGTATGAAAGTGAAAAACACGAGCCATGAGAGATCCATTCAGGACTGCCCATTACACCCAGTATAAGTCATAGAAAATATTTTAACACCAGTTTAAGGAACATTATGACAGGAACTTTGAAGGACAAGTACCACCGTAAAAAAAATAACTCAATTAAGTGAAAACCAATTTAAAGCTGACATCTGGAAGTCAATGCTTCATATCACACAAACACACATGTGCAAAAAAAGGTTTTTTAAAGACTTTGTTATGAAAAATTCCACTGGCATTCTCAACACAAACACGAAATGTCCAAACCCGACAAAGGGGTTCCTTTGTAGCCTCCACAGCTGACAATTCCGCATAGTAAAACTGTCTGCTGCATTAGGTGCTTCATAAAATGTGATTTAGGATCTAACAGCGGCTGGCTTCCCATACGGTGCCCAGACCTTAGAGAAACAGCAGCCAGCAGCAGGCAGACCAGCCTCATCTGACAGTAATCAAAGCAGACGTCACTGGTAACCAGTATAAATCAAATCACCAGAGGGATTTCTTCAGCTTGCCACCATCCTAAGCCCATTCAGGGCACATTCATGAATGTCAATGATACCTGCCAGGGAACACACTCACAGACAAGTGCCAGAACCAAGCCCACACCTTCATGACCCAACAACTCTGTAAGGACAGAATGTCAGGGCAACGGGTAGCATCTCTTTCTCTCTCGCACGTGCTTTTCCACAAAAGCTTCTACAGAAAAAATGTGCACCGAAAAATGGGAAATAAATAAATAAATAAATAAATAAAAAATGTGAATAGGAAAGATCTCAGTAAAAGTGAATAATACTGACCGGGCTGTGTTTTGGTTCTCTCTCACACACATGATTTTAGGAGTCATCCAAGGTTCAAGGGGAAGTAACTTTTCAGTAAAAACAAGAACAACATTAGGGCAAAAAATCCATTTCAAGATCTCAGGGGACATGAGAGCTGATCTAGCGATGAAAGAATCGAAGCACTTTCCTCCCCATAAACACCACACCATCTCCTTTCTGTTTCCGTCACTTGAGGATAGCTAGAAACATTCATCCAGGGTGACGTACCTCCGGATCTGCCGGTTGAAACCTCTCTGGCTTCTCAGGTTGCACCTTGGCACCAACCATAGTTCACGGGGATCATTCTTCGTTTTTGAGAGGAAAGACGCCAACATCTGCCTGACATAACTTGGCCGTGTCCTTCACAGGACTTCATTTCACTCTGACCAGAATTTATCAAGGAGGATAAGGAACCAAAGCGAGATGCTCCTCAAAAGCCAAACAGCAGGAGCAAAAACATGTGGATTAATGCTGGATTTACACCTGCAGCAGTAGGGATTAGATAGAAAAATAGGTCTGCTTCTCCTGTAGAGCCTAGATTTGTCCAAGAAGTGTCTGAAATGTTTAGACCAAGAGATAGCAGCCTTGTGAGATGGGGGGTACAATATACGTTACCCCTTCCCGAAAAAAAAGAGAAAGGGAGGATCAATGAAATCCCAGAACAATGTTCAATGGGGTTCCAAAGCCAACTCGCTATAGGTCTTTGTCTTCTGGCTTGCAAGTCGTCGATCTTTTAGACAAATCGGCACATTGTTTCTCATGTACACTGCCATCCATCGGGGCATAATTAACCCTCACCACCTGATTGTTCACACTCAGTTCCAGGTTCACCAGAGTTCACAAGTGGCCATTTCAATACATGCAAAAGAATATCCATGGAAACCATTTTCTCTCATCATGCAGCCTGTCACACAGAGTGCTTGCAAGTTAAAACTGGGTCATCCATTTCCATAATTTCTCTCCTGCATTTTCTGCCTATACCGTGACAGCCAAAAATAAAAATCCCTCCACATAATAGCATGTTAGAAAGAGCTTGAATTTATCACCTTAGAAAGGAAAGAGGAATAAGCCACATAAAGGAAAATGTCGAGTTAGTCCAAGAGAGGCATCTGTCTTCTACTAGGCAAACAAAAATACTACTTAATGCATTAATGTTTTGGCCTAATGCATTACAATTCCGAAGAGCTGGTCTATTCCAGGTGCTCTCAAGGCACACTCAAGCTCTCATGTGCCTGTAACCTGGCCTCCTACAGATCAGGTAAAAGACCCACCCAGTGAAATTTTCCGCGTGTGCCATCTCCAAGCAGAACTGCCGTGTTAGAATCTGGACTTCAGATCCATCTCTTCATAGAAATCTCTTTTACCATCAGCAATGAGAGCACTCTGCTATTCTTAAATGAATAACAAACAAATGCAGAAAGGAAGTTCCCTCTTCGGTGGTGGTCTCCTTGGTTTCCAAATGCCTGTAAGCTGCATGCATCACCTTCTCTATTGCACAAGCGTGGAAACCATTTCCAGGAACCCAAACGCACTGATCAGTCACATTCATCTTCCAGAGACTGGAAGGTAGGCAGAAGTTAACCCAGGGAATGCTTAGTACCTGCAGGGCATTAAGTATCTTGGATTTAATTAGTCTTGTTGGAGCTCATCTGCCAAGTCATACATTCACAACACAAACCTAGTGACTTTCAATTTCAAATTTTTATAAGATATTTCTTAATGACATGACAAACACCTGACCTTATTTGAGGGAGATTGGCCAATGATAATGCCAGTAATAAAACAATGTAATAATGATACTAATTATATAAAACTGGGCATACTGGAAATGGCTCTCATATGCTACCTATGCACACATGCACATACTGACATAACCAAGACAATGGGCTGCTGATTAGCAGTGCAACTTCTACTGATCCTGTAGCATTTAGCAGGCTATGCATGTTCTTGCAATAACTGTCTGTTGTGATGTGTGTTTGGTGGGTATTTGGACACTAAGCCTTCAGTTTACAAAGCATCTAATCGTTCGAATTCTGCTACCCCTACAATCTTGTTTTTCTCTCTACGCTAAAACGTGTAACAAATGTTAGTTACATAGGAAAGGGACTGAAGGGACATTCGACCACCTTGCTTGCGGTTCCGCACACCTAAAAGTGTGCTGCATGTATAACAGTCACTCCCTCCCACACTACACTGAACCAACTGCACGGCCTGATCCGACCCAAACCTACAGGAAGCCACAGTTGAGGAAGATCTAACAACCAGGAAAGGAAAATGCAACTCTACAGGAAAAAAATTTATCCATGTGGCATAAACTTAGGAAATGATAGTTTGCATATATTTCCTTATTCCACAAGCCACAGAGACAGAAGTATTTGAGGTTTAAGTTCAAGAGAATTATTTAGCACTAAATCATAACTGTAAAAAGGTCAGGCTGTTCTGTTTCTCCTTCTCCGAAAACCCAAACTCAAACAGACCTCCAAGGGAAGCAAGCAAATGCGATGGCTTTACTGTAAACATGAATATATTACACCCAAACTGCAAACCCAGGGCAGAACACAGAGCCAGCGATCTCCATTCACACCGAAAGGGTGACCATTTTCTGTATCTTCCTCTCTAACCCTAAACCCCAAACTGTTAAATTTGACCTCTGATTCTAGCAGATAAACGGAGAAAATGTAAAACCACTGGGTAGGATTCAAACCCCAATGGTGTTCTTCCATTGTCTACTAAAGATGCACATATTTCTAGTTTGTCTTACAGCTTTGTGAAAATGTTAATGATTTTACACTAAACATTTAGCATGCTGCTAAGCAGACTGTCTGCACAGCCCTGTCCGGTCATTACAATGCACTACTGTGCTGGAAATATAGTGATAGGGAGACATTCTAGACATCTGAACAATCCAACAACTGTCTATCCAAGCACATTTAAGAAACAAACAACCCATACAACAGCAGGTGGGGCAGAGCAGTAAGTAGGTAAGTAAGTAGGGGGCAGTATAACTACCAAGAATCCTAAGCACTGCTAAAACAGATGTGAATGATACATGTCCGAGTCCTTTTTCGCAAGGCTTACATGCTGAATTTCATATCATCCTCGAATTGCCCTTTGGCATCACTTGTCCTCAGCACACAGTGTGGAATAGATAACTCATAATTAAATAAACAAACAATTAAATACCATAATGAACGCTCAAGTCAGAAGACTTCCAAGACCCAGAGGCAGGTCTGTTGAAGTGATGGGAATTTTAAGAATTTGTCCCTCGCCATTCTCCCCATGTGAATAATTAAGCATTCTGGGCTAATTAAGAGAGGCATGCCATACTTCTTCAGAACACTCAATTAGACAGAGATCCCTGTCCCCAGCACTATGGGGGGGTGACACCATATGCTCCCTCTGCATGGACCATCCCAATACTGGCACAGTACAGAGTCAGCCAGTTACTAGGAACTAGTTATCGCTCTGTAGCTGGGCGACGTGACACAGGCAGACGCTCAGGTATGTCACCAAGAAGGCCAACGTAAGACTCATCCAAAACACCAATCGCCAACTATGGCACGAGGAGCTGACTTTCTGAAAGGCATACAGTATATCAACTGTGACCAATACGCAAACAAACGAAATTGAAACGCACAAATGATAAATGTCTCTGGACAGCCTCTCGGACGTCTCTGTGACCGACACAGTGTTTGTTATGCATTCTCCTCTTCCCCCATGCACCAGGAAGTCGCGCTGAGGTGAGATGGATGCCCCCTCCCGCCCGATAGCATGCATCGCAGATGGGGGCTACGGCGCCGCTCGGGTCAGTCAGAGGCCATCCTGCCAGCCCGGCACAGAGAAACACATCAAACAGCCTTCCCAGCTGACCAGTTTCAGTCAGAGTTTAGCCTCAATCAGGCTAATCAGCCCTCGATATCGACGGCCCACCACTGGGAACTCGAGCTCAGCGATTCGAAAAGGAGGAAGTGCACTTGAGCAGCGGTTCCCTTTAAGACTGCCTTCCTATTTTGAAAGTTCCAACTACGGAGCACCTCTTGGAGGAAGAAGGAGGGTATTTAGTGAAGTCCTGCAGTGATTACACTTCTACACTTCTCTCCCAAGCATAAAGCACAATATTTTACTGAAGCAATATGCTGTGGATACTTCTACTTTGTTGCTGAATACTGAAGTTTCGTGTGTGTGTGTGTCTGCTTCAATCAGTGTATTCCTGGTCCAGCGCATCTTAAAATAGTCTAAATAAAATTCCCACTGGAAGAGTACACATGAATGTTTGGGATTTTATGTTATTGCAAAGGTATCACGAATTAAAAAGAGCCCAATGAGACCGCTTGTCAATTAACTTTTTAACTAAAAAACAGCTCTGTTAGATCTATAACGTGGGTTTCAGTTTACTACTACTGTACTCTGATGTTTTACTTAAAACTACTGGCTGTTTCTAATGCGAACCAACCAAAAAATCAGCAATATTTTCACTGAATTAAGCAAGTGACCCAAACCTTCCTGTGAGCTCTGTAAACATAACTAATGCTGCACTTTTAAAACAAACTGCTGGGGCTGTGTGTGTCCTGATAAGGGCCACCAGCCGTTCCAAAGCAGGAACATTCACACATGCAGGCAAAAGGGCTGATGGTGCCAGGAGGACTGCAAACACCTGATGTGGGTCTGACAAGCCAAAGGGACAGAGCTGTCAGCATCATTTACAAACACTGAAGTGTCATTTGGCAACAGCAACCAAGTCAGACGAACACACACAGAAGCGGACAGAGATGATGGATTCCACACTAGAAATGCAGGGAGTACCTTCCCCCAAAATGTACAACAGAACAACTGCCTGGCATCAGTCTGGCTTAAGTGAGCCAAACGGTGGGGGGCAGTGGTCTGCCACGCCAGATGTTTTAGGACCGGTTTATACTCAGTGCTTGCAATGCACGCGCTTACGTGCACTGTCGCCATGCAAGGGGTGTTGCTGCTCAGAATTCTGTGCACAGTTTGTGTCAGTCTGATTATACTGCTTCCGGGTGGATACTAAAAAAAAAATAAAAAATCAGACATATAAACATGGACGGACGGACGGATGGACAGTCCGTCTGACAGAAAGACAGACAGACAGAGACATGTATTTTCTCACAACCCTGTGCATGAGTGATTGGTTCAGAGATCGCATGCAGATCTCATTGTAAAGTGGCACCAAAAATGAAAGTTGCTGCTACTGTTGCATAAGGCTACCCTTATAAAGTGATTATGAATGTTTTATAAGCAGGTTATTAATTAGGCTGTAACACTTTTTAAAAATTACTAGATAATTATAAACAACTTATACCACAGTTTTCTTCTTATTAATCAGGTACTACCATTTATAAGTGGCAAAGGGTAGCCTTACTGTAAAGTGGCAGCTATTTTTTTAGCAGATAGTAGGTTCTTAAGAAGAAACAGCAATTAAAATTGCAAAGCTTGCCGAGTTGTTTCCCAAGATGTTTCCTTACGAGTATAAATGTTTTAGCAGAACCTCTTCATGCTGAGCAGATTTTTCACCAGAATTCTAAATACCAGAACTGTATTGATGTGGTTTATGAAAATACCTTGTGCCTCGTCATGTCAGTACAGAATGAAGGTATGCCAAAGCCTGATCGTGAGAACTGCATGTGCCTGGCGTGATGTGGATATTAACATGGCCAAGTCTTACGTAGTATTTTTTGTACTGTGATGTTGCAGTGTCCTGTTAATTGTCTGTAGTCTGTACGGAAGGCATTTCAAGTAAGAGCTTCATTGTACTTTGTAAACATGACACTGCTTTCTTAGCTCAGACTGAATTGGGAAGAGAAGAAACTTTAACTGGCATTAAATTTTGAAGATGTTGTACACAGTCGCACACAGTGTTCTGAATATTTTTTCCTCATGCATAAAGATGCTACTTTATATATGGTACGGTTAGAATTAAACACATCGTCCCGTAACAAAAGGTGCCCATACTGCCTCTAAGAATTTTGTTGGTTCTGCATCTCGCATGCACGTAAAGATAGCTCCATGTGCAGCTTATATTCATAATGAACATAAATACAAGTCACATGTCCCTCCACAATATTGGCAGTTTATACGTGGGACAGTGAACCTGTAATCCGGCTGATTATATTTATCGAGACACGGTGCAGGATGACATGAGTGTCGTAGGGAGTCCAATACCCGTGTCTGGATGGCAAGCGCAGATGTCATGGGGTTCTGTAATGCTTGCCACACAATACAACGATGCTCTCCTGGTATGGTCTGTCTTGGGAGACTGGAACCTTCACGACGTGTGGGTGCCCTCACGTGCCCACTGGTTCCAGCATTGGGCGACTGACATCTATATGCCCCACATACCGGGCAACTGCACAATATGACCACCCAGCCTCATGCGAACCCACAATGGGACCCCTATCAAACTCCGTCAAGTGCTGGTAATGCTGTCTAATGCGTCTACGAGGCATCCTCTGTGTCTGGTGACTAGACGTGGCAGCTCCTTAGAATAATTTACGCAACCATCGCTGGTCTGCACATGTACCATATTACATCTAAAATCAGAGGATCACCTCAGGGTGCTGAACTTTGTCACGAAATGAACTAAAACTATTCATAATCAGACTGTTCACAAGAAAAGAGAATAATACTCACTGATTTCATAAGCTGACACAATATGTTTAGCTATTTGGCAACAAGAAATTATTGCAATCTTTTCCAAAACACTGTACACCTTTCTTATTTATACTTTTTGGCCGATAGACAACCAGAGATTAAGCCATTATCAAACAGTACAGAGGTTTATCAAACTAGCTGCCGGTTCGTTTTGGATTAACAGCCAGGAATACTAATCACATACCCCAAACTTAACTAACAAAAGTAGCTATTCTTAACACTTAACATTTTATAGATGAAAGATCTCACAGGAACCAAAGACTAACAGAAAAATCACAGCATTCATCATTTGTTGAACAAGTAACATTATGTCCCTGTGATCTTGAAAAGCCAACAAGTAGAGGTCAGCTTCCCGGACAGGCTCCGACTACAATGACCAAAAGCCAACGCTAGAACCTCCAGGACACCATGATGGAGTTAGCAGAGATAGAGAGCTGAGCAGGACAGAGAGCTCCACCAGAAGACCAGGAAGCCAGAACAGCTGACAATGGATAGCTCCTTAAAGTCACAAACCATTTCCTTCTCTTTCCTTTGTGCTTGACATGGCTGCATCTGCATTTCAGCTTTTATCTTTCCAAGCTCTGTCTCTCTCAGGGGCTCATTCTACTTAACGGCCACGGGACAAGGTGACAGTGTTGGAGAAACCGCACAGTAAACATCCAAAAGAACAGACGGAATCAGGTTGTCACGGAAGAGATGGTTGTGTAACGATGAAGCAAAGGTAGGTCAAACGAACAGGCATGGTACAACGATCCAGGTCCAGGAAGTCAAACGCATGACCATGCAGATTTCACATTTATGGAGCAGATTTCAAAACAGCGTTATGGAACAGCGACTATGTGGAATGGAAGCCATTTCATATTTGGACGGCAAGGAAGGAATTCTGCTATACCATTTTCCAAACCGAACCTTAAAAGTACTGCAAAGTTCCCATGGGCACTGCAGTAAAAAGGGACTCACTTCCTCTGATTATTTTGTATTCTCCTTTAAAACCCTAAACCGCAGAATAATTTACCACAACACATCATGGAATCTAGGGCTGTGTGATATAACCAAAAAGTCATATCCTGATGTCATTTCATATCCCGATAACGATACACATCAAGGCTGCCCCTCATATTTAGGGATTTTTTCTATATATCAGCCAAAGGTAGGAACTGGAAAAAATCCACAAATAAAAAGCAGCAAATGTCACAAATGTAACGCGATCCACAAATATTTCAGGCGTACAAATTGCGACGTATTTTTGCGATTTTACACAGAACAAATAAAAATACATGTTTCTGGACAGCGATGCATTTCTTATTTTTTTCTAAAGAGCTGCAACATACAGAAGCCCCTAAGAGGTCTGGAAGGGAAAATACCTTTTGAAATAGTTCCCTCACAATATATTTTTCTTTTACTAATAACTATTAGTTCATTAATTCTAACCTAAACAATACAGACATGCCCAGTTAAGTGTGCTTTAAGCATTAAACTATAGGGTACAATGCACACTGTATTTTCTTATGAGTGTTTTTATACGTATTTATTGATAATTGCACTGTGTCCATTCACATCCAGGGACTGTACAAGACAGCTGGGCCATTGAATGTAAAGTGCATAGATGAACATTGAAATATTAATTAAAATTCACCCATAAAGAAATCTGGAAAATCAAGATGTGTTGCTTGCTTTTGTTGAAAGATATTAGTCAGAAAACTGAATATAAAGCCAACTTTACCACAATGTCGTAGTTAGGGTTTGAACCCAAACACACTTTCGGGGGTAGCTCCCTGGTATTCTCGCTTGATGATGAATGTGGGGATATGCAAACGTATACTGAAATATTTCAGAATGCACGTTTAAACCTCAACTCCAACACCATGGTAAGGTTAGTTATTTATGTCGTTTTCTAGCTGCAATATCTTTCAATGTTTGTGATATATTTCAGTGTTTGTATGCGTACACTTCACGCTCAATAGCTTAGCTATCTCTCAAAGTCACAGGCAGTGAATGGACACAATACAGTTACAGGTATTATTGCGAGTAACTTGGTTTGCAAGTGTTTTGCAAGACGAGGATAAAATGTAAAATAAAAATAAAAATATATATACTTGAAAAACGAGCAAGGTCTTGCAATGCGAGTATTACGTATACGCTTTGTCTGAAGAGCGTCATGTGATCACAGCTGAGCCGATGGTTTCTCTCTCTCGCTACAGGATTGTGGGTAATTGTCTCCCATACTTGGTCTCGGTCTGCGTGCCTCACTCATATAGTCAAAATTTAGTAGAAAAGCACCAACCGAATAAGGGTGTAGCAGTGCCATCGATGAATCTGTTCAACGACAAAACAATGTCTACATTGCCACAAAATAGAAAAGGAGGCAAAAGTGGCTGTCATTGTATAGGTTCCTTGATAAAGTTGCACAAAAACAAAAAGATTCCAGTGAACCAACATATAGCAGTTATTCAGTTATAGTGAGTCGTCCTATAGAATAACTCTCCTCTTCTCTTCTCTCTCGTCTCCCTCACACCATCCATGATTCTTTTCAAAAGGTAAAGTGCAGGTTAATTTGTTTTATGTATTTCTACTTTATATTCTGTATTAATCATTATAACATGAATATTTTTGGGTTGTGGAACGAATAATCTGATTTTACATTATTTCTAATGTATATCAAAGCAAATTTTCAGAAGTGCTTTGGATTACGAGCACGTTTCCGGAACGAATTATGCTCGCAATCCGAGGTTTTACTGTATTAATAAATATATAACACATAATATACAAGTTACAATGGTGTATATTTTCACCCACAGTTTAATGCTTAAAGCACACTTCGCAGGAAATGTCTGTATTATTTAGGTTTATCCATACCATCACACTGCAGCAAACAGCAAGTCGACAAGAGCAGTGGCATCACTAAAGTATTGCGAGGGAACGCAAAACCATTTCAAAGAAGTATTTTCCCCACTGAGACTTTTTAGGGGCTCTGTAGTGGTGCGAACTGGATAAAAATCCGCAAATCAAAAGGAGGGAAGTCACAAGTAACGTGATCAACAAACATACAGGATGTGATGCACAAATGCGTAAAATACGTTTCACGTGCATAAATCACTTCGTATTTTTGTGGATATGATGTTACAACACAAATTTAAAAATAAATATTTAACTATCCACAAAAATGTATCTTGGTACATATTTGTCAATTGTCTTCTGTGGGTTACAAATAATAAAACTCCAAGAAAAACGTCCATACAAGTGCCACATCCCATGCAGTTGCGTGTAACTTTGCAAACTGTCATCCAAATGATGAAAAAATGTTGCAGTAAACCAGGTTTTTATTTAGTCATCCAATATATATCGTCATATCGCACAGCCCTAACGGTATTTATCCTATTCTACCACTAGTGCTTACAGCAGGCCAACAGACTTTAAATTAGTAAACAAACCGACAAACAAGCTTCGGAAGAAAATATCTAAATTTAAAAATGACGACTTACTCAGTTAACCTCGGACAAAGGCTTTTTATAAAAATAAGAGGAAAAGAATTACTTCTTAGGAAGAATATTGTTCACTCCAGGAGGTAAAATATATTCTGGAGATGGGTCGAACTGCTTTTTTTGGTTAATTTCTGGTTTTTCAAATCACCTACGATGCATAAACTGCCATAACCATAAATCACACTACTAAGATGAGGTCCACTCTGAGTAGATGACGTCATATACAAATAAGGACACAGACCACCCTACTAGCAGTCTACGTATGAAATGAGGCTCTGTAGCCAAGCTGGTGCACCACAGGTATTGTGCTGTACAGAGTCAGCAAGGGCTCTGGAATCCGGTCTGCGAGAAGGAATCCCTTCAGCTCAACTTTAAAAAGTGCTGCTGTCTGCATGTCTCCACATGGTCTCACCATTGGTTTATGAGATTGAGGTCTGGGCCTCGGAGGAAGCCATGGCAGGGGCTCATTCAACTTCCATCCCTTTCAAAACCCAGACAATGACAACATGCAGCTTGCAGCCAGGAGCAGAGTCTGGTGTAGTGAGGAGTAAGACTGGGAGACACCTTGGTGACCAAATCGAGAATGGCTGCGTCACACAAGCATCTGCGTGCGTGCGTGCGTGCGTACGTGCACACACACACACACACGCCACGACTGCCAGGTAGAGACACTAATCTTTCACATCAGCACACGTGGAATCCATAAAACGATTTCATCATTTTCAGTGTTGCTTAGTTACCTGCATATGACATCACTCACTCGCTAAATTCAAAGAGACAGAGCTGGCTTGCAACTATCTTTTCAAAAGCTCGGGCAAAGCAAACACTGACTTGGTGTGGGGGAGGTGGGGGTAAAAGATGGCATAGTACTCACACAAACATGGCCTCACCTAAACAAGGCGTGCCCAAGAATGTCATTGAGCAGGATCTCAGAATCTCAGAACCACTGGGGACAACTATGTTCAGCAAGCCCCCTGTTTGAACACCAGGCACAATTTCACCATTTTAATTTATTGCTATGTATTCTCACATCTAACCTGTCTATATTAAACAAACTTATTGCATTGAAGTGAACTGGAATAAGCAGCCACGCTTAAAAAGTACAAAGAAAAAAAAAAAAACTAAAGGCTCAACACACCCATTTCCAAAAGTAATTCACGCCCTGATAAATGACATGTGGAAAAGGGTTTCTACTTGGACGGATGAGAAGGCTGTTCCTCACCAACCAAAACAGGAGTGCTGTGTTTTTGAAGATGTTGCCATGGTGACCCTGAAAAAAGCTGCCGGAACCTTACCATCACTAAACACACACAAAACACATGTACACACATCACCAACACCATATTTTCACTCCTCCTCGCTAACCACAACTTACAGGAGGCTAACGTATAATGCAGTGACCTTATAGATGGAGCACTGTCAGGGGTAAAGAGCTAAATGTCGGAAGAGAGGCGTAATAAACAGCTGTTCCCCACATAATCCATGTCTGATGGCTGCCCTTCATAGGCCTTGGGCTTCTGGATGGACGTGTCAGACTGAGGCGTGGCCCCATCCAGTATCTCTATATACGAGACACGGAGGAATCCAGACAGATGGTAAGCTTTAAGTCACTGGAACGATCCACACCAGCAGGGCTTTCCTGAGGTTCCTGGGTCACATCCTGCCAAGATCAGGGAAAATATCAGAGATCCTGCTCATCTCTAAGCTTCCCAATGGCCCAAGTTTCTACCAGATCTTCGGGTATTTGTTTTGTGGAATTCAGTGTCATCACACAAAATGGCCACAACAGGGAATGAGAGACACACGGTACTAAAAATCGCAAGATTTGGCGAAACCGTGTCTAAAAGGTAAAACTGCATCGGCATCCGTGGCAGAACCGTGCAAACTCTCTGCTCTCCTACAATCACCAAGACCCACGCCGTCTTCCACGGTGACCACCGGCCACAAAGCAGAGGAGGAATCGTGTGTACCTCCGAGAATCTGCGCTGTGCGGATTCGCGTGCTCCAGAACCGAGGCACATTGCTATCCTCTGACATAAGGCTGGAGAAAAGTTAAAGTGCTTGCAGGCCTCCAAAGAACCTAAATGTCTTTTTTTATTTTAGATTGGACACATTTTTCACCACCATAAATGGCTCTGTTCAGGATCCAAATTACTCCATGGCCCCCACCCAGGCCCGTTCCTCTCCATGGCTGTAAGGACTCAAATGTGTTGGCTTATAATATGCGGTACCTGCAACAGTGAACTGGTCCAGGTCTGAGAGATAGGGTTTGGGTAGCGTCTCGTAAAGACTCCACCCAGTTCAGTAGGTTACCCGAAAAAACATGAAAGACCTAGAGCGACCTGCACAAGGATCTCTTATCACTACTAACAGATTACTCCTAAGCTACCCCTACCTACCTATACTGTGCAGAGAAGTCTTACTCGTTTAGGGGTTTCTGTGGTCAGTACTACAGTACTGTCCACATCAAAACCGCTGTTACATGATACACAGAATTCCTGTAATAAAACCCCATCAAAAAGTACTCCCAATTTGACACTGGGGCAAATAAAAAAGCACTTGTGAGCAAAATTCCCCTTTAGTTGGCATTTAAGCATGGCAACGGGAACAATGGACAGCTCACGCAAGAGGAAGCACAACTTCCTCAGTCCAGAATAACGCCGGACACTGTGAAGTCAGTGCCAGAACGCTGGAGCACGCTGCCCATCACTGTGCAAAATTCAGGTCAGTTTATAAACACAGTGTAGCCATGGATACTTCCCCATATAAAATTTCTCCAAAACTTCCCACAGGGTCAGAATCTGAGGCCGTCTTTGACTCAGAATGTTTCAGTAGAAGTCAGAAAACTTAACACAGCCAAAAGTCATTGAAAAAAGAGCCAAGCAGTGTTGTGGTTTAAGAATAATTCTTGCACGTACCAGTCTCAGAAGATGTTCCATTAATAAAAATACTTCAACACAAATATCTTCATTGAAGTTCTATCAGCGCAAGTATATGCCAGAATGTTCAATTAAAGAAAATCTGCCAGTACGGAATAACTGGTTTTGAGAATTCCAATAAATTATTGAAACCTTGGAATTATGTAATTTTATATCTTCGTTACTCATAAATTCAGTTTATTACCGGTAGGAGTTCATTAGCTGAAGATAAGAAAAAATGCATATGGTACGATGTTGGTGTAGTCAGACCTCTTTCAATAAAGGCAGCCTAGGTTAAAAAATTAAATCAACATTATTCATCTTAAAAAATAACTGGGAATAGAATCTCCTTAAGTGGCAGAACCACACCTTCGATAAGCTAACCAACATGATGTTTAAGATCAGATAAAGAAAATTCCATGACCAAGACTACCATTAATATGTCAATGCACAACAAACAAAACACACTAAGAATTCACCTCGAAGGCGCAAACCTTTTTAGAGCCTTACGGAAAGAGTGCTTTTCCACCGTATCAACTACCATACTTCTGGTATGGTACTTTTGAACCTTTTCCCATTGACTTCTGATCAAGTACCAGTGGCAAAAATTCCAGTACTAAAAGTGCCAAACCAGCTGGGGTACTTCTGTGATACTTTGGAGTGGGACTTGAAATTTCTTGGTGGATTAGTTATGCAAATTGTATTATGTTTCAGCGGCACACTAACACCGCCTTGGAAAACAGTTACGAAGTCAGAAAATAGTGAATAAATTATTAATTGCCATCTGGTCGGAAGAACAGACACAACAAAAAGATCAGAAGTACAGGACAAAAATTTTTCAAGTATTTTGTTTAATATTGTAGGACAGCACGCATATCACGTAGATATAGGGTATAGTGTGCCGTCCCGTCCTGGTGATGTGGAAATTTAGCAGTGTGATTTTGTTGTAATAAATATTGGGGTATTTATAAAGCAAGACGGAAGTTCATACATTTCTCCGAAACCCAACTAGGAGTGTTTTTAACAATATGGATGAAATGATTATGATCGTCTCTGAGGACACATGCAGCCCTAATGGAAAAGCAGCGGAGGAAAACTTTAAACATATACTAGATAATCTTGAAAAGGAATAAATTATCAAAATCACAAACTTAACCAAGGTTGTCTTTCTATGATGGAGTAAAAATGTTTTAGCGAAACTTAACTCCCTGCGCTATAATGTCCGTATACATAATTGCAAGTAAGAAAAAAGCCTGATCTTAATCTAGCTTAAGAGCGATGTGAGAATTGCATGTGCATAATAATGTAATGTTGGTATTAATATAACACATCACCCAGCCCTATAATATACATCTCATTTTTCAAATTCAGTACAAAATACCCTGCCTCACACCGAGATGTCATTTGGCGCTGATGCCAGTTTTTACGGCACTAGAAAACTAACACCTTGAAGTACCATACTTGTGGTATTTTCTTGAAGTACCAAAAGTACGGTACCCGGTGTGGTGGGAAAGTGCTGAAAGACTTTATGATCAGCCTGATTGCACTGTGTGTAGACTTTTCCCATCCTAGGTGATACCTTTGTCTTCCCACTCAGACTATCAACACTAGGTTTTTTAATGCATTCCACAACGCTGTTTGCAATGAAGGAGGAGATGTTTCACAGAATAGTGAAAAAGAGAACCATATATGCTACATCTCACCTCATCTATCGCCAGCTATCTTGTAGGACTATAGGTGTCATTTTTTTTTTTTAATCTGATAAGAAAGGGGAACATATCTTCACTAGTTTATTTCAACAGGAATTCTTCCTCCATGTTGTGCAAGATTCCTTTGCATAATCCAAGGGTGTGGTTGTTTAAAAGACCTGCAATAAACTGGCATCTTAGTCATGCGGTACATCTGCCATGTAGCCTGGGCCATCTGGGACAAGATCAAGTGCTTGCAACCCCATACTGGATGGATGGAAGTACATACAGATCAATGGATTACCCCACCATCCTCTCCATTATGTAAGCTCTCTGAGAGGAGATACACATTCTATTGGTGAACCTGGCAGGACGTAATTATGATTAATGGGCAATGATCAAACAATTTATGCTGACTTTTGGAAATTGACTGCTTTGCACAAGAACCAGATACAGTCAAGGCAGCATTTTAACTGATAAACACTGTGATTCAAACATGTGGCAGATATAAAACTACGTAACGTACGAGCCAAAAGAAACCATGTTAACATGACTCTGTGCCGAAAAACACCCACAAACACCACAACAAACACCATAACCATAGCCGGACACTGAGATACCCATCACTTGTCATCAAGGCGAAACGAAAGGACTACGTACTCTGTGTAGGATAATACAAGGGAGACCCAACATCCTACCAGAAGTACTGTGCAAAGTTCCAAGGCTAATCTACAGATTTTTATCCACATGTTCCTGAGTGATTAACAAACCGAAAATGACATAAAAATGAAAAATGCCATTTTTAATCACCCAGATCCAAACCACAGGGAAACAAGTAAACCAGCTATAAACAGACTAGATATATATCCATCCATCCATTTTCTAAACCGCTTATCCTTACTGGGTCGCGGGGGGTCCAGAGCCTATCCCGGAAGCAATGGGCACGAGGAAGGGAACCACCCTGGATGGGGGGCCAGCCCATCGCACACTCACACACCAGTCACTAGATATATATTAAAAAGTAAATTTTCAAAGAAAATAGAATTTTGCTTGAATGTGACTTGAGGCTGTTAGAGAACATATGAAAATTTAAGTAGGATCTGCACCTATTTTTGCAGCTTATATTACAGCTAATCCTTTATGCTTTTCCTTAGTGTACAGGTAGGAATGGAATTTTAAGAAAAGCATTCAGTCTTGTCAGGGAACTGGACATTTCTGGTTTCATTCGTGACAGGACCTGCCTCAATCTACTGTACAACAGTCAGAAACCAAATCGAATACGATTATGTCCTGAACCAGCCGAGTCGTTCATATCCCTACAAAATACTATAAATCGAGTTGATTTGGACGGATCACTTTAACGAAATGTCTCTTCCTACCCGCTAGTTAACTCGTTCATCCAAACCCAATTATTTCACGTAATTACACCAAAATCAAGCTAAACAGTCCAATCAGTGTTACATAAGGGTTCCCTCCCATATGTTTCATTCATCACCATTCAATTTGTTACATATATTAATGATATTGATCACATAGGAAATAATTGCACGACACGAGTTAGTCGTTTTTCTGCGTTAAAGATACGTAGCTGGATAACTGACCTCAAACCATATAACCAAGCCTACCTAATTTCACATTCTCTCTCAAAAAATGCATGACAATAACAGACCGAGGACTTCTGGATTGAAACGATAGCTTTCTTTTAAAATAATTGCCTGTATTGCTACAAATCCTTTTAAAACGGAGGGAATTCCTCGAGGCACACGCTGCATTTGCTGGCTAATTTAGTTGCATCGCAGAGCTCAGGATAGAGAATAAAACGTCTCATCTACTTGAAAGCTATTCAAATCAAAGAATCACACCCAGCATACCTGATGCCGCCTGGGGTAGTTTGCCTAGGTAAGCCGAGTCAAGGTAAATACCGACCTAGGCAGTGTCTAACCGGAGAATAAACTCATGCACACTCCAGTATGTCACATTGCAATCAGCTTCCTGTTTAAACGACCCAGAAACTAGCCGGATTCTGCTCGTGATCAAGCCGATACCGGCAAAAGAATAACCGGTAATCAGTCCGTAGGTCTTTTCTTAAGTATTTATCTGAGAACTGTATCGTTCTCCTTGATTTTGACAAAAAACTGAGCTCATCGCATTCGTCAGGGCTAGCAGCTTTCCCAATGATACACCTAACTTAATGTCCACCTAGCATCTCCAAGCATGCAGAACAAGCGTACCTCTGTCAGGCTGAGATCTAAGAAACCCTTACCTGCTCTTCAAAATAGAGTGAAAAATATGTTAAGATCCAAGCGCGTTTTAAAACGATAGGCTCGTCCTGCCGCAGGCTTCCTCCCGTCCGCCTCCGCCTCTCTGCCTTGGCCGCTGGGACTCGCCTGTGCACGCACTCCAGATCCAGATCCAGGCTCTGGAGTCCCGGAAACCACGCCCCCCACTCCCCTGGCGCCCCAGCCTCATTTAAAGCTCCGGCGCTGCAACCTGCACAGCGCAGCAAGAAGCGCATCGGGCAGCCAATCCGCGTATCGGCTCGGCACCCTGGACCCCGCCCCCGAGGAGCGATAGGTGGAGCAGAGACGGATGGGGTGTCCGTCAAGAAGACATCGAACTGTCTCTTTCCTCCGGTCTTTGTGGGAGCTTAGTGGACATCTGGATTTTGTGTCCCAGATATACGAAGTATACGCCCTATAAATCGCTCCTACCTGGAATAAAACTGGTCTTTTTTAACGCTGTGGCGAATTTGTGGTGGTTGTCACTACAAAGAGTATATAAATTGTAGTTATATTTACGCGAGTTGCATAATTATTATTGTTCAATTGAGGATCGTCAGGTAGTTACACTTCCCGTCTTAAAATGTAAAGTGCATTTCTTAAGGCGATTTTTACACAAACATGCCGCAGTATTCTTCAGAAATTACGCGAAGCAAGACATGTTGATTGCCACCAATTTGAATAATACATGTTATGAAAAATAGAATAAACATTGTTGGAATGTGGGTTTTGATTAATTTTGTTTTTGCATGACAGGATGTAGCAGTCAAAGTAGTTTCAAGAGTGGTGTGTCAGCCGGTGTAGTGTTTGACACTGGGTGGCGCTATATCCCCGGATGGAGGTTTTCCGGAATTGTTGCAGACTTCACAGTGACGTCTGACAGACAGACAGATAGGACAGACTGACACAAAACATCTTGTCTAAGGCATGCTTTAAATGCAGTTCCCTCGCGCATTTCGAAAGGCACTCATAGACAATAGCTAATACATAAACAGATCGTCAAGTTGTGTTACCTCCCCTCACCCACATTTGAATAGTCTGTGATTGACCACATGATCTACGATATATACACATCAAGCACTTTCCGTGGATTGTACAGTGTAAAATTCATATTCAAGGGTCTTCCTTAAATACTCCTTAATCTCTTTGCACTACTAAATAAGTGTACAGAAGAATAAAGGCAGTTAAATAAAGTTAAATACATCTACTTAAAAATGAACATTTTGAAATCTCGGGCCAGTTTTCCATAGCAAATTACTATTTACAAAAACGATATTCCAAATTAGTGGTTGATACTGCCTATCTATCAATGCAAGGTGTCGGCATAATGCTGAAAACGGACTCAGTTTAGACCCCAAGACACTTTCACGTGATATAGTGTGGTAAATTTGAAACAGAGCTGAATATTATCAAAACAAAAGAAGAACTGGGTTGGTTCTACAGGGTAAAATGAGGTGGTATCACAAAAATCAGAGCAATAAATCATTGCATTATTTTTCTTTTGCTATCAAACAAAGTGAGGTATATTTAAATCCTTTCGATTCTTGTCTCCAGCAGACATCGGATACACACAATAGTGGAGGGTTGAATCTGTAAATACTACAGGCAAATACATACAAAATACACCTAAATGTTGTCCGTACATGATTTAAAATTTGAAAATCATTTGCATGTGTGTCTGTGTTATAGTTACCCAGCTAAAATATCTTCACGTCTCGTACTGAAAACTGTATATCCCATACTTTACCTAATGTTTAATTTTTTTCTTAGCTAATATTACATTTTAGCAAGTCTTTTTTGTTCCTAATCTTACTGAGAAGTAAAGTTGCTCACAATTGATATTACATCATATTGTTAGGATATTTCACATAGTTCTGTTATTAGAATATTTCACTTACCCTTCCTTGATGTGGATTTCTTCTCAGGTGCCTTTTCAGGTAACTTTTTTGGAGCATCAAAGGCCTTCAGCATTTGTGCCACTTTCAAAGACACCCCTTGCTCCATGTTCCCCTCAGCCTTTAAAGGTCTCATCCCATCTCGATGCCTCGTCTTTTCCTGGACGTGGGTCATATCCTCCACGAGGTCAAAAACAGTCTTAGACTTGGGAACATTTTGGAGCAAGGCTTGGGAATCTTTTTCAGAGAAAGACCGATCAGGCTGCAGGGCACTTTTGTCAGTTTTTACATCCTGCAGACAAAGGCTTTTATCCTGTTTGCTGTCAAACTGCACACTGTTCCTTGAAAGGCATTTTACAAGGTCTGATGAGGATTTTGTTTCAGCACAGGGTTGTTTTTCAGCAACTCTGTCATCTAAGAGTTTTGTACATGGAGTTTCGGGGACGTATATATTGGACGAGAGCCTTTCTTTTTTAGGTGACAATTCATCTGTAAGCAGGGAGGAAGCATCAACAGCAACAAGCCTTTGGGTTCCATCTATAAATAATGCTGATGATATTTCATTTTCTTTTTGAGAATCGGCTGGGATAGACCTGGATATCTCTTCTACAGATGTGGATATAATCACAGCTGGTTCATTATTTGTGATATCCCCAAAAGTTGAGAGATTCGTACTGGACAGATACGCAAACCCCTCTCGGTATGTTGACAACACTTCTGAGTTTGGCAGTTCTGACTTTTGCAATTCTGTCTCCGGGGACCTTTGAGTGTATGATAGAATGACTTGGCCGGTTGAAGCTAGACTGCATGCCGGAAGGGCTTTAAGTAACTCGGGAGTTTCCTTCGAGGAAGCCACTTGTGCTTCTATAATACCACTGCCACTGAAATCAGACCTCTTCCAGCCGAAACTACTTCCTCTTGCTTCCTCTTTGTCGATTATTGACATCTGTGTCTCGCCTGTAGGTTTCCTTTCCTGCAGCCAACGTCCTGCATCTTGCTTTCCTCTTTCTTCTGTATGTTGGTGGTTTGCTGAAATGTCAAAAATGTGTCCATGTTGCAATGCCAAAAGATCAATTTCTTTTTTCTGGGATTCATCTGAAGGAGTTGTTGAAAGTTTTGTATGTGTGACTTCCTCTTCCTGTTTCTTAGGGTGAACTATTGGGCCTCTTTTGATTGAAGCAGAACCCACAGTATTACTGGGGGCATTTTGATCAGAATGAAAAGTTGTAGTGAGCTCAGCCAGGTCATCGTCATTTTTACTTGGGATGTGGGGCACTTCACAGCTCAAGATAAAATCCAATGGACAGTTGCCAAACACTGCAGAAGTCCCAACTTCAGGAGTCATCCATTCAGATTGGTTTGGTCCACTCCATATAGAAACAGGATCTTCATTTTTGGTTTCTTCATCCTTACGAAGTTGACAGTGCTCCGAAATGTCACCTACTGTCTCCCCTATCCCTTCAAAAGTATCCATTTGATGTGTGGTGTTTTCTCTTCCAAGATTCTTCTCTGATGAACCTCCAATGTGCAAAACTTCAGACACAGACATCACTTCAGCAATATGATCCCCAGGACTGCGGTGGGCCTGGTCAGATAAGTTATCAGGATTTTCTCTGAGAAATTCATAAGTAAGATCCTTCCTTGTATTCACCCCAACCTGGGCATGCTCTACATCCTGTTGTGGAAGATCTTGTGGGTTAGTCATTGAGGAAAATTCATTTACAGGAATAAAGCACTCAATATCTCGGCTTTCCAGGTGGACATGCCCCAGATCATTAGGGGTTTCTTGGTATTTTTGGGGTTCAATCTTTGCTGTAGTTGACAGGATTTCTACAGTGTACGGTTCTCTTGTCCCTTTGGAATCTTCTCCTCCCTCTCTTAAATGTGCCATAAAAATACCCACATTTTCCAGTAAATTGTCAGAACTTGGAGACACCTCCTCAATGATTTCGAGGGGCTCAAAAAAAGACACTTCCTGGTCTCCCTCCACGTGAGAGGAATCAATCTTGATGTCTTCATTTGTTGTTAATTTACCCATATATCTCGTTTGCACTGTCTTGGAGTCTGTAGTCTTCTTACCTTGTTCTTTCTCAAGCAGCGCAAAATCTCCCATGGTTTGCTCCACAAGCAATTCACTCACAACATCAGAAGGGTTTACAAGTGGAACGGAAGTGCCGTCAAAGATGACCTCGGAGTCAGAATGAAGGGCCTCTTCCTCGCCGTACAGCTCAAAGCAACCCCTGCTTCCAACGTCTTGGTCTGTCTCACTCTGCACCCTGTCCTCTCCAGCTTCTTCCTGGTTCATGGTCTTGGATGACTGAGGATCAGCTGTAGAGGACTTGCTGCTCTGTGCTCTCTTCCCTGGACTCTTCCCGGCATCTGGCTGCACTGGAAGTGGCATAGCAGCCGAACCACCGTCGTCTCCTCCCACTTCACCCTCTCCCCCCTCGTCTGGGCGGCTGTTCACATCATTCTCCAGAGCAGGTGCCGCTGGCTCTATGCCTGGGCCCTCATCCAAGTCAGCTTTCCGCAGCTCCTCCCCGGCTCCGCCAGCCCCTAGCTCCGGGTCCCCACTGTCACCCCCCTGCCCTGGACTTCCAAGGCCTCTGCCTAGTTTCTCTGCACTCCTATCCATGTGCTCAGCCTCCGTAGCTCTGTCAAGCCCTTGTCCCATTCTTGCCTGCAGAGAGAGAGAGAGAGACATTGCGTCAGCCCTCGTGCTGAAGCGGTCGACTCCCCATGATGCCATGGGTCTGGCATGCTGGCCCCAGCCTGCTTATCAGAGACAGGACCCAGTGCCTCAGAGTGCTATCCCACACCCACTCCCTTCCTGCCTCAGGAATGGTTCTTTTTGTTCATATCTGCATGGACAAACTGAGACCGACAGACCGAGAACCTAATAACAATCCTCCTTTAGAGTAAGTAAGTTTATGCTGCAGAGTCTCTGCTCTTATTCAAAGCAATTTAATTCTTTCATGATATTTTACTGCAGCATCTCAAATATCTTACTTAAGTGAACAACAGTGGAGCCCTGCATGGGATATGAGCCAACAGGTAATGTGTCAGTGTCTTTAGACACTATGCCACTCGCTGCTCAAATTAAGAGCCAAGCATTGAGAAACATTGATATTTGTGATCTAGCACAATGTCAGCTTTACTCCCAATTCACTGACTGTTCAGAAACTCTGACTCACACAAGGTCAACAGAGAAACTCATTCCACAGAAGTTCTCTTCACCGCTGTGGATGCTCATTGGATGAGCTGGACCATGTGAGCTACCCAGGGTCATCTGACCAATGGAGGATCATTTGTTTCTCAAATTATACTAGTAAAATGTGCACGCCGCAAGTTGGTATTTGCACTGCAAAATCGTTGGGTTTTGCATCGAGTTATTTTTTTTATTTATAATGCAATACGGCACGTTTGAGTTGATTTTTTACAATTCACAAAAGTATTTACTGTGAATTCTCTGTCCCTTGTCTTCTTTTCATCTTTGTATTATTCTTAGCGTCATTCAGCAGTAAGGGGACCTGATCTCTGTGTGGCAATTCTGAGCCTGCTGACAAAATGTCACCTTGGGCCCCTCACTCACCCACCACCTCCCTTGTACAACCTCACCCATCCAGGAATCTGCCACGGTATCCGTGCCCTACTGTGCCCCTCGTGGCAATCATCTGTAAACAGCTGTGTCTGCAGGATGGCCAATCCCCAAAGCTTTAGCTATCCACCCTCTCTGCAGGACGGGAAGCCGGTTCTAACACGTGCGATCGGAGCGGGCTTCCCGCGATTGTACCATTAAAGCAGGCTCTCCCACTCCCAGCCACGTCCTGTGTGTCCAGCCTGGAAGTGTCAGCTGGGCGGATCTCTAAGACTAGTGGCAGAGGAGAGAAGAATCACAGCACCACAAAAAGGGGGGTAGATCGGCCTGTTTTTCATCAAATCTCATCTTTTTATCGCTCAGTCTAATCATGCAAAAGTGCTGAATATTATCCAGTGACGTGCCTTTCCATACAGGGCATTATTACCACCACATTATCCAGATGGATTCACTGGAGTTAGCACAACATTTCTGTAGTGCTTTATGCTGCAACCGCAACAGATACAGTTACATACCAGTAAAAATGATGTGTACGTTTATATAAACATGTAAGGTTTTAAATTTAAAATATCAATGATACAATGAGCCCTGCGATGGGCTGGCCCCCCATCCAGGGTTGTTCCCTGCCTCGTGCCCATTGCTTCCGGGATAGGCTCCGGACCCCCCGCGACCCAGTACGGATAAGCGGTTTGGAAAATGGATGGATGGATGATACAATGATGTTAAAATCTGCACTGCTATCATTTTAGCTGCAAGTAAAGAGGTATAGAATATGAATAAGGCACTATTCTAGCAAAAGTGAGCAATGTAGCTAAAGTACAAGTTTGGAAATTAAATATTGCTCTGTTTTCTGTAATACCGAAAAATGCAGGCCTACAGACATTTTCTACTGACATCGTGGCTTTAACTAATATTTGTTTGCGGTGAAACCGTGAACAAATTAGCCTGTAGAGGAATGGAAGATGCTAAAGTGAAATTAAAACAAACGAGATAACTTGACATCGTTTTTGAGTCCCCATCCGAAGAACTAAAAAGACTCACAGTCTGTTTTCAACTGTGTTTCAAAAGCCGCATTTCCGCAAAATAGCTGGACGTTGTACATGCAAAAATGCAAAAATAGAAAAATCAAGTTTAAATCGCCAAATGCATAACTCTGTAATAGTGCAATATTAACAACCAGGGTCTGTTATAGGGCCCCGCAACCCACGAAGCCACAAGGGCCTCATTGTGCATGTCTCTGTGACCGTCTCACTTAAGGCGAATCACTTGACGTCCTTGTGCTCCTCTTTACCGCAAGACGTGAAACATGGGGAGGGGGGACGGTCACAGAGGATAGGAGAATGGTTCGAATGTCTGTGGACTTAATTCCGATTCCCGATCACTTCTTTCCGCGATCTACATGGAGCCTCCGTGGGATCAAACCAGAGGAGGCGTGGCCGTGGTGCGGATGGTTAGCAGATAAAGGGACTCACCGGTTAGGCTGGATGCTGCAGGGTGCTCCGTGCACTTCCAGGAAGATTAGAGAGTCCCCTTTGTCTTTGCGAAGTTACGCGTCCTCCTCTTACTGCCCCGGCAATGTGAGTCTCATCTGCCTCTGCAATAGGCATTAAGAGTGATGTCAGACGCTCATTTGCTTAATGCAATAAGTTTTCTCTGCGTCATACGTTTATCAATTAAAACGTCCCCTCGTAATTCCTGTGTACCCGTTTAAATACTTTGTCCGTGCTGGAAATCATGCTCGCTCAGATATTCTTCCTCAACGACACATGTAAACCTCATTTAAATTGCCCCACCACAACGATATTTTAACAATGAAGAGATATTTTGTAATTGAATTATTGCGAATTAAAGTTTGATGCATAAATAAACACGGTCAGTGCTATTTGCACTAATGGCGTCACTTTGCGCGAGTGGAGCAAACTAGATAAATCCACAGAATAAACTTCGAGAAAATCGTAAGTAAGAAAGTAAATTTGTTAACCTGCAGTGATGGACATGCAATTGTAAATGTTTATACTTGCCTTGCTGGTAAACATAATTTAAATAGGTGACTTAATTTAAAGATGTAATTGTTTGACAATTGACAATTAAGGTTTACAAAGTTTGTGACTAGTGAGATGAGATTAATTCAGTTCTGTTCCAGTCTTGTCAACCTTATTTTATGGTTCTGTGTGCATGTTATCAAAATGGCCATTTGTATTTCACCTTCTCATACGGTATGGTGTTTGGTGCATGAAAATAACCTCTTCTTTAACATTTACGAGATAATTTTTGACTTGAGTGTTGGCTCTCCTGCTGAGAGTCCGCAGCTTCATGTTCTTGGGTAGTAGGGCCGGTCCACCCTATAGGAAATTAGTAAGTTCAAGAAAGGGGGGCACATAAGGAACATGTATTAGTTATTTACACTACTTTTCATTGCCAAGATGCCAGCTTGGTAGCTATTAGCCGGATATCCTGTGCTACTGGAATGTTTTGAAGAGGATGATCTTCCTGAGGAGGCTAAAGAGCTTTTGGTTGGAAACCAAAACCCTGGTGGACTTCTGCCGCTACGCCAGTGAGAGCATCCTGACTGAATCCATCGCATCGTGACTGGGCAGCTGACCTGCTCTGGACCTCAGCTTACTGCGAAGGACTGTCCAGACAGCTTCAAAGATCATCGGCACAGATCTTCCATAGCTTCATTCCGTCCACCTCTGTCTGCTGCCGGATGAGGGCAGCATTATTAGGGACACCAGAGGCCCAGTTCATACCCTCTGCTCAATCCTGCGAAACCATTAGGTTGCTAAACACCTGGTGACCTGTACCTGTCCATCCCACAACCAGTAGAACATGTAGCTCTATCAGTGTACTTTCCGCACATTGCATTGATCTACACATCATCCCCCATATTACTCTACTTATTTATTAAAACATCTTTTTATTCTTGTATTGTCCAGTGTAGCACAGTTGTTTGTTCTAACCCCCCATGCAATCACAGTGCCCCTTACCCCCCTTCTGTGGCACAAGATTTTCACTCTGTTCCCCCCAATACATGTGACGAAACTTAGAAAAACAATAGACTGTTTAGAGAAGGCATCCATGAAAAGAGCTTTTCTGTAGGTCATTGTATTTGGTTTCGCTGGAAATAAACCAGCAGCCTAATACGCTATGGCAGCATTACTGAGCTGCGAGTGCGATCATGCTTCCATGTGGACTTACAGCTAAAAACACCAAGCCCAGGTCCTTGTTAGCTGCAGGGTGTGGCTTTTCTACTTACCCAGAGCTCACTTACTGGGATATTAAATCATCCTATGTGGTGTTTCAGGTGCAGCTTATGTGTTGATTTTGTCTTTCCCTAAAACCCCCAGAATTTTTTGCCACCGCCACTAATGGAGTATAAATCCACAATGAAGACCATGGACCTAATGGCAGCAAATCTTTATATGGGTGTCACAAATGCAAGGTATACAATTAGTCATTAATAATTCCAGTCCATTTATGATGCAATTTATACATCAAGGGTTACTTTTGTACTGTTAGAATTTCAGCCTTTATCTTGGGTAAAGGGGGTTAAAGTATCACCATAGGTAAGCTCTGGTTGATTTGATTGGCATACTGGTATCAGAAGTAGCCTTGATCATAACCTGATGTTGTGTGGTAGCTTCACACAGTAGGGGGCAGTGTTGGCACATCAGGAACCTCCATGAGGGGCGTAAGCAGACCAAGGCTTGAGACTTTGAGCTGCTGGAGACCTTGCAAAGCCTGAAGGAGGCGACCCTTACAGAAGTTTATACTCAGGAAGCATGAGATCAGTTTTTCCGCTTGTAAATGAAGATGCAAGCTCGTCAAGATGGCAGTGACAAGTTACTAGTCTGTCCCCTATATATACAGCCTCACACAGCTGCCCCCCCTGGTCCCCGACAGTGTCACAAGCATCAAAGTTGGGCAGAGTGAACATTGCTGCACAGCGGTAGTGTGGAAACCCTACGTGATTCTACCAAAAATCACATTCTAGTCACAGGTGATACAGGCTAGTTATACTCAGCCTGATGCTTCATTAAAAGACACACAGATACACCAAACTCAGGCTAAATATCCTTTAGGGCTGCTGAATGTTTCCTCCAGCAAATATTCCTGGAAGTCGACTGAGAAAGGCTTGGCAGACTAAGACCTGCTTCTGCTAGTACACAAGCAAAAACAGCTGGCAGAAGCACATCTACGCAATTGCTTGGCAGAATGGGAGAACTGGTTTATGGGAAAGGGAAGAGAGAGGGGCTGGGGAGGCTGGGCAGGCTCCCTCCCCAAATGTGATGTAAGGCTTTAACAATGGCTAATCAGAACCTGCCAAGCCATGAGAGAGGTAACACGCGCACTTACCGGATAGAAAGTGAGACCCTGTTCTCTCGCCTCTCAGTCTCCACAGCAACACCAAAACAGGATACTTAAACAATACAACAAAAGCCATTTTGGATTGGCCAGATCTTTTCTTAATGGACTGTCAATGCAGACCAGCGGCTATGCCCAGAGCTTCTGTGTGTGACCACAGATTTTGTTGGGCACAATCCACGCTTCACCCCCCCATTCGGAAGCTGACCAGATTCGGTCTAAGGTACCGCCTAGTGGCAAAGCTCAGTCAGCATGACGTAAATCCAAACAGCAGCCCACCCAGAACCCTGATCCAGTTACACTTTATAGGGTTGTTGTTGCACTGCCCGCCAAAAACATGATGAACATGACCGTGGTGTCCAAATTTTCCCCTGTTTTCCCTTTCTTCCCTTCCCTCGAGGTCTGAAAACCGGACACCCACAGTTTCCCCACTCCGTTCCACTCACTTCTGTCAACTAGAACAATACCACCACCCTGATATGGATCACAGATGAACAAAGCGCACTTCTGACCTTGAAGGAAGCGTCTACCGCCTTTTGGATCTATTTTTATGATTCTTTCCCTAGAAGGGATGATTTATAATGGAAACATTCACAGGTACAAAAAGCATAAAAAAGCAGTTTATTCCTCTACCAGCCCAAAACACCATTTATAGTCCCTAAAGTTAAAGAGTTTTTGGTATGTAAATTCCTCTACCAGCCCAAAACACCATTTATAGTCCCTAAAGTTAAAGAGTTTTTGGTATGTAAATTTAAGAAAGAAGGGAGCATTGTGGGAAAGGTTGAAGTGTGTTGTGAAGAATTACTACACTCCATTTTACAAGCACAGCTTATATTTGTTTTAATTGGCCTTGCTGAGTGGAGCAAGTTAAATTTGCAAACAGCCTTAACATTTCAATTACACCACTGCCTGTAGATGTTTTTCATAATGCTGCTGTCAGTTACATTATGTTCAGTTACTGGGCCTCTTCTATTGGTTAATTGTGGACAAGTTGTAAGGAGGAATCTTTCGTGAGCCAATCAGATCAACCTGGCAGTATATACAGTATATATTTAAAGACAGCAAGAGTGAGACATAAGGGAGAACATTACTCATTTACGGACTAGTTGTAAAGCAGGCAGAGTGCATAAGCAGGTACTGACATCACATCATTTGGCATGGGTTGTAGATTTGAATCTGACCCCAGTTTTATGTGTATGGAGTTGACATGTATACATGTTTTCCCTCTGGATAGTCTAGAAGCTTCCCACATTGCAAAGATTAGTGAGTCATATTTGATTTTAATGTGCCATCCAGCGTCTACACTTTACTGAGGCTTGTGCCTCCTGGGACAGGTCCTTCATTATTGCTTTGTAACTGGGTAAATCATTATTGAAGATGGGTAACATATTAAACATTTTCATGTCGAAATAACCCAGAAACTAATTTTGAAAGTAAAATGATACAACACAACATCTTTAACATCTTTAAGTAAAATATATGTGAATTTAGTTCATATTTTTTCTGAGGGATTTTTTTTCTTTTTATTTAGTTGCTTATTTTCTATTATGGGGCGGCATGGTGGTGCAGTGGTTAGCACTGTTGCCTCACACCTCTGGGACCCGGGTTCGAGTCTCTGCCTGGGT